>JAHWFO010060970.1:604312-644201 GCA_023313115.1 Rhysida immarginata
TCTACGCCGTGCCTTTGATGTTGCTGTTGCCTGTAAACGTCATCACGGCAGTGGCGGCCTCCTGCGGTCGTGTATCTAGAAGCCGCCTCCCTGCGTATCTTGGGTTTGACAAGAGTAAAACTGGTACTTCCGGTTGGAATTTTGAAAAATTTTCTTAACAAAAGTTGTTTATAATTGAAATTGGAACACTTTTTACCCAAATAAAATTTTCATAGACGCAATGTTTAACGAGATATTTCAAAATTTATATTTTGGCGCTGGAGTAAACTGATACTTCCGGTTCACCGATTCCACTGGAAAACTAATCAGACCTCCAGAGGAAGATTATAATCTTAAGTTTAAAGTTCGGTCTCGATAGCTTTAGCCGTTTTAAGAGGCACAAAAATTACTTTTACTTTTTAGTATATTTTGTTTACTTTAAAAAGTGAGTTACTTTTATTAAATCAGAATGGGCTTTCTCGTTTTAAATAGCCTAATGGTACAGTCATCAAAGGGAAATAATCCACACTTGAATTTTACTCAAAGTTTTACCGTTTCAATATTAATTTATTTTTAATAATTTAATATTACATTTAGAGTTAACATTATTACGATTAATAAATTTAAATAATTATAATCAAAAAAGCTATTAAAACAACACATTAGCATGAAATGTAATATTAAGTATTAAAACTCGTGTGGATTATTTCCTTTGGTTGACTGTACCTAATTTCCAAACATACCTCTTAAAGTAATTCAATTCCTGCACTATACGAATTACTTTCGTGAATATATTTATTCACAAGTAGTCTAATACTTTAATTAGAATTTTTATCAATTTCATGATTTTTTTTCTAATTAATCCAGTTTTAATCTGAAATAAATGGCAACCAAGTTTTACATAAGTCCCCGGAAGTCCCTAGGCCCCAAATACAATTGAATCTATAACATTTGAACGGAACGACCTAGGAACCTGAAATTTTGTATATTTAAAGTGTGGTACTAAAAAAATACAGCAAATGTACAAGAAATATGATGTAGACCTCTGGGGCCCTGCCAGAAGACTCCGAGGCTTCAAATAAAATAAAATTATAACTTTTGAACGGAAAGGTCATAGAAACCTGAAATTTTGTATAATTTTATTGTGGCACTAAAAAATATAGCCAATATAGAAGGAAGCTGATATAAGCCTCTAGGATCCCGCCAGGGGCCTCGATGCACCAAATACAATTGAAGCTATAACATTTGAACGGAAAGGCCTAGGAACCTGAAATTTTGTATATTCATAATGTGGTACTAAAAAATGTTGCAAATACACAAAAATAATATAGAGCCCCAGAGGCCCCAAACACATGAAAAGCCGTAACTTTTAAACGAAAAGGTCTAGAAATCTGAAATTTTGTTTACTTATAGGAAATTACTTAAAAAATTAGCTAATATACACTAAAAACTGTTACAAGCCTTTTGGGTCTCGACAGGGGCCCTGAGCCCCCAATCACAAATCAAGCTATAACTTTTGAACCAGAAGTCCAGAAACCTGAATTCTTGCATATTATTACTTCTTGGTGTGTAACTTAAAATTTTAGCTATTCTACACTAAAACTTATATAGTCCTCTGGGGCCCTGGCAGAGGCCCTAAACACAAACAGAGCTATAATGTTTGAACGAAAAGGCTTAGAATTCTTAAATTTTGTATACTTATAGTAGTTTACTAAAAAATTTAGCTAATATACACTAAAAACTGATTTAAGCCTCTTAGGTCTCGACAAGGGCCCTGAAGCTCAAATCACAAATCAAGCTCTAACGTTTAAATAATAAAAAGGCCTAAGAACTTGAAGTTGTATTTTTACAGTGCGTTATTTAAAAATTATAGACAATGTACAAGGACACAATATACCTGGTATAGGCCTCGGGGCCCCTGGCGGCCTCAAATTTCAGGTTGTTGCAAAAGTTTCTTCCGGTTTTAGAACCCGTGCCCAAGAAGGGCTCATTTTTCGAGGGGGGTGTTCATATGTTTTCAAACAAATTATTGCATTCGATTCCTGAATATCTTTGCTATATTACATCCAAGAATCAACTTTCTGACTATACATCTGTGAGTGCCATCAACGGTCTGAAATGTACCTTTCATGCGAGCATATTCGAGCAATAATCTTCTACGAGTATTCTGGAAAGATTAGTGCTGCGCAATGTCACCGAAACATTTGCCAACGTTTAGGTGATGGCACTGTTAGTTTACGTACAATAGAAGAATGGTATCGGCGGTTTAGACGCGGAGATAGCACTCTTCAAGATGCACCCTCTCTGGTCGGCCAATCATGATTTCAGATGGTGATCTACGCCAAGCAATTGATGAAGATCACAATGTAACAACGAGGGAACTCGCAGAACAGTTCAAGGTTCACTTTTCAACCAGTGCCCGGCATCTGCATGAGCTGAATCTGTCATTCAATAAAATGAGGTTTTTGTGTTGGAATAAAAATCCAGAAAAAACTTTTGCAACAACCTGATACAACTGAATCTATAACATTTGAACGGAAAGACCTAGGGACCTGAAATTTTGTTTAATCATAGTATGGTATTTAAAAATTTAGCTAATATATATTTAAAATTATATAAGTCTCTTGGCAGGGGCCATGCGGCCTCAATCTCAAATCAAGCTATAAATTTTAAACCAGAACTCCAGAAACCTGAAATGTTTTATATTTATAATGTGTTGCTTAAAATTTTAGCTATTACACACTAAAACTGATATATTCCTCTGAGGCCTCGGCAGGGGCCGCGAGGCTCCAAATACAAATCAAGCTATATGTTTTATACGAAAAGCATGGGAACCTGAAATTTTGTATTTGCGCACCCCTCCACTTATTATAGTCACGAGCCGCTACTGCTCGTAACATTTTGATGCTAAACCCTTATATCGTTAGATAACGATGCCTTAACTAATTTTAATGCTATAATAAACACTTCATGAAGCATTTTCATTTTAAAAATTTTAAATTTAATTTAAATGTTTTTATTTTTTTTAAGTGAAAGGCATCATTTACTTATTAGTGCACTTTTTAAAGTAAAAATTTGGTTTAAAATTTTTTTTTTTTTTTTTTTTCTGTAATCAGTTTCAACCAATGCTTTTGCTATAAATATGTGAAAAATAAAGAAAATCTAAAGAGGTGGCCTAATCCCTATTTAGGGGTAAATTAAACGAAAGTCAGTTGGCCTAATCCCTTTTTAAGAATTCGAATTTTGAAATTTTTTTATCTCGGCTTATATTGTCACCGGAAATGAATCAGTATGCAAAATTTGTAATCATTTGACCAAAGGGAAGTGGGTTAAAATTTGATTGCAAGTTTTGAACGAAACAAATCCGACAGAAGTTGTAAGTACGAGGAGGGGTTCAAAAAATTATGCAAGTGAGGCTTATAATTATACAAAAAAATATACAAAAAACGTAACCATGACCAAAATCCTTCAAAGTACTCTTCCCCGACGTCTCTGCAAAGTTGTAGCCTTTCAAGCCACTTATTAAAGGCCAGACGGTAGTCTTCTTCTGGTATAGTTCGTAGAGCTGAATTTACTGCTTGTGCGAGATCTCGGACCCGACGAAATGGCTTTCTAGCAAGTTTTCTTTTAACCGTAGGTCGGGAGAGTAGCCAGGATGTAATTTTTTTCTTGCTGTAGATAGATTGCAACAGCCTTCGTCTTTTGGGCACTCGCGTTGTCATGCAAAAGCAAGGTTCTGCTGGTTTGAATTGTTGGGCGCTACTGTTTGATTTTATTAATTAATTGAGACAACACAATGTTTTTGTAGTACTGTTTTGTAATTGTAAGACCCTCTGGCATACAATTAACAAGCAGTGGCCGAGAAAAATTAAATAAAACACTGAACAAACTCCTTTGGGATCGAAAATCTGGCCTGAGCACTTGTGATTGAGAATCTTCTTCACCTACCCAAATAGATTTTGCTGTTTTACTAGGGGTTGTGTAATAGTAAAACCAGCTCTCGTCCCCTGTGACAATGTCTGTAACCCTCTTGGAACCATTTGAAGGGAAAAGATGGAGCAATTCTCTCGCTTTTTCAACACGCAACTTTTTCTGATCTTCGGGCAGTTTGTGTGGTACCCATTTCGCACAAATTTTTTTCAGATGAAGGTGGTCGTGCAAAATTTTCTCAATACTATCTACTGATATGTCGCAGCTTCGTTAGAGTGTACATCAGTACCTGGGAGCGACTGTCAACTAAAGCATCACACAAGGAAACACCTGAGACTCCAATGGCGAGAGACGGTTGTAATACACGCCGACAAACTAAGTAATGAAAAGATATTTTCCATGCACGAAATGAACAATTTCCATGAGGGAAAAGAGGCATTGCAATGACTAAGATTTGTCGTAGCATTACACTGAACGACCAATTTATTAGAGACACCTCTTACGGAAAATGGATCGGCGTCCCAGTGACACCCGAACAATGGAACAAGCCGAAGCGGTGTATAAAAGGAATGCATTGGATCACAAGTTGCAGTAGCAGCAGAAGTGAACTGAATATGGGTAAATTCAAGGATTTGACTGACTTTGAACGAGGCATGATCGTTGGAGCTCGACGCGTTTCAACACCAACACTGACTGGAATGAATACTTTTGGGGTTTCTTTTCACACTAGAGGGAAGCACTAAATATCAAACTGACTAATCACAGTGCGCTTTATATTGCTTGTGCACTTCCCTCCTCCCTGACTATACCGTCAATAAAGTTTTCCGAGGAATAAAGAATGTTGATAGAACGCAACTGAAGCGGTATACCGGGGATAAGTTTGGTAAAAGTTCAGAGTAACGTCCCCTAATAATCACGGAAGACATCGGGCAGCCCCGTCGCGTTTATGCTCTGAATTTATTATTTTAACATATCTACTTAATAAGTGAATGGTTTATCATATTATATTAATCTTCACTCTCCGCACAATCGCAAACGCAAGTCCCACTCTCGGCCCTGCGGGCCTCGCTGGTCACTGTTTTCCGTCACTCAAACGCCAGTCCCACTCTCGGCCCTGCGGGCCTCGCGGGTCACCGTTTTCCGTTACTCGAACGCCTTCGGCTTTCTGTCTACGACGTCCCCCTCCGGGGGCAAATTACTGATATATACCCCAACCTATTTGGTTACAGGGGGCAATTGGTTTCCCCCCCGGCCGATTACAGGAGGTTAATGGTCAGTACTTACTTTATTTGTCACAGAAATTGGCGTGATTATTAGGGGACGCTACTCTGAACTTTTACCATAAGTTTAAACCTTCAATAGCTATCTGAAGATTTATCCGAGATTGCTAGAACTGGCCCTTAAACATTATTTTTCAGCCAGTTTAATTAAATCAACTTCCTCAGAAAACTTTAGAAACTTCGTATTCGTTGATTTGGGGCTACAGGTATCCATCATAAATCTCCACTTTCCTATTGCTTTTGCATTCCTGGAAGAACAGGCCAATCAAAATTTTGAAAGTTAAACAAAAGTGAAAATTCGAAAATTACCTCAAATCTTGATAAGCTGGCCAGGTGGCCGAGAGGGCTAGAGGATAGGCTTTCTAGTTCTCGAGTTCATCTGATCGTGGGTTCGAATTCCGCCGTGGCCATGGGATGATTGTGTTTGTCCCGGGCTGCGTACAGATTTAACTTGTGTAAAAGGCGCAAAATGACCTTAGTAATCGAAGCCAAAATTTCTAATAAACCAACCAACCAATTTTGATAACGATACATATACTTTTAATTACATACTAGAAGTTTCAATTCACATTTGCATCCTCAAGCCATTCATCTCTAGCCACATAATCATTTGGTAAACATGGCTTTGAAAATTTATATTCAAAATAACTGTCAGTTGCATAAAAATTTGTGATCTGCTAAAAGGATGTTAGATTATATCATACCAATTTTTCTCCTACATTTTACGATCCATCTTATATATTAATAAATCAAGAAACGCATAGTTCAAATGTAGCTTTTAGCACCCAATAGCATTGTAGACATGCAGCGCCTCCTACTGGCTGACGTAGCGAACTACTTACGTATAAGTAACATGCTTTCGGGCGCCGTTTCCTCACCTCCTAATCTTACACCGTGGGTGATTCTAAGCAAAAAATCTAAGGTGGGTGCATATCGATTGCCCACCTTCACGTAAGGTGTAAGTTACACGTTAAACCAACTGTACTGTTCAGTGTGCAAAGCATCCATCAAATCGGTTTTTTAAATTGCGGGAGACTGGCGCAAAACATGTTCAATATGCTGTCCAGCGTTCTTGTAAAAAAGCTTTACAAGCAGAGCGCGGTCCTTCAATGAGACACCCATGGCGAACTTCTCGGACGCGAAATGAGGAAAAGCCGTGTACCGGGCGTTTTTTTAACAAATGAAATGAGTCGTGCGCATAACAGGTATTTTCATTTACATATTCTGACGCTTACAGCGTCTTCTGTTACTAAAATTTGAACCTACTTTTTTTTCTTATGCCATAAGCTTTCCCCCTTCTTCAATAACATTCCGTTCCAATTGGACGTCATTCTACTAAGTGGTTCTTTTTTTTATAGAGTTTTGAAACTTAAACTTTAATTATAATCACCCTGTATATAAAGAAGGATGTTTGTGGGTTTGTTATTACAGTTTTATTCCCATCTTTATGAAAATTTGCATACTTGACCTTCAAAGCACGAGGAAGGTCACTGTCTACCTCAGATTTCGGAAAAATAATAATTATCGATAAAAAATCATGATCATGGCAGGGCATATTAATGAGAAATATCTCATGACCAACAATGCAAGGCAAAGTTTGTGCAACAATAGGTATCAACAAGGGTATCAACACGCAATTCACAAACACTCTGCACGGATCAACAATATATATCTCATGACCACCAATGAAAGGCAAAATTTGTAACAATGCATAGAATTCCTGTTATTCAGGCTTTTCTTAGAAAAGAGAGTTCTTAGTACTTAACAATTTTTTGAAAATCTTTAAAAATGATTAGTAACTGGAGATAATGGAGTGCAAAGAGGACAGAGGAAGCACTCCTTTAGCTCCGTGCTGTATTGAGCAAATGGTAAGCAGGTCAATAGAAGAATCGGCAATGGAATCAAGCCAAAAACTGTGGACACAACTATAGAAAGAAAAATAACTCCAAAACCACTATTCCACATAATAAATTTTAATGACTCAGATGTACATTTCGGAAACGAAGTTTCCTTCATCAGTGAGTAGAAGAATCGGCGATCGCTAGACTACAAAAAGATGAATGGCCAAGTTTTGATTCAAGACTTCGAGATACATTTCATCCACGTTTTTGAAACAGGTATGACCAATAAATAAATTGTAATTGCGAAATGGCACATTCGCACAGGCCTATCACCAGGTTATGAAACGGATTTTAAAACAAATTTCTGTTGGGGGGTTCATTAAAACCTTAATTACTCCAAAATAGGTCTTCGCAGCCAAACTTTTTTTTTTCAAAAAAGGTTCGTCTCAATGAGAGGAGGGCGTTATCTTGTCGTTTTTATTGTTTGGGTCGATGAAATGAACGCTTCTGCCACTTCTTCACTTTTAGAAAAAAATTAATTTCTCTAAAAAGGCTTAGCCCATTTCCATAAAAAATAACGTCAATGCATAGTTTAAGGATCCGTACGAATGAATTATTAAAAAAAATCGCCTTGATGAGAGGAATCCGTACATGTCGAGTTTATTGAATTTGGTTCGCTGGTTTGAACGCTACAGCCATTTTTAGAAAAACATTAATATATGTAAAAAGGTTTATCCGATTGACATAAAAATACACCAAGGCACAATTTAAGGTACCCTCTATATATGTGTAATTATTATTTGGTTGTGTTATTTGCCGTTTCAGAGGAGTTAGCTGCACAAAATTGGTCACATAACGTACATACAGATAGATGTTTTTTTTTTTTGTTTTTTTTCAAAATTTCAACATATCTTTTCGAATCTTGAGTTTTTAAGTCGATTTCAGGAAGAAAAAATTTTTTTTGAGTTTCTCTTAGTGAGTGGTAGGCCAATAAAAGGAAGTTATTTCTAGAAGTGTTCAAAGATTTATTTATGATAAGAGTTCAAAGCAACCAGCACAGATAAAATGCAAGTGCACTGATATTCTTGAATTCTAATGAAAGCTCTTAAAAGTATTTTTTTTTCTTTTGCACCAAAGGATAATTAATAATAGTAACAGCACTACAATGAGATAAAGAATGAGTGCATGTGATCCGAACCGCACTAATGAATAATCTTGTAAGGTTAATAAATTCTTAACCAGTGACGTCGACATTAAATAGCCCTAATTTGTACCCAAATATTAAATATGACCATTTAATAAACAATATACCACTTATCATTATTTATCATTGCGAGTCATCGTTTTATATTAATGATTAAAAACAAACTATTTTTTTATCCAAATAAGGGTTTCTGCCAAATATTTTCCAAACCTAAATTTATTACTCCATAAAAGCACTCAGTTTACAATAATGACTTTATTATTACCCTCGACTTTTAAGATTAAACTATTAATTAGATTACACGATTCAACTGGTTGATTAATATTACTCATATGCATTGTTTTAATTATTTTTAAAGTTTAATTTGAAAAAATAAAATGGAATTTAAAAAAGTGAGACAACAAAAAAAAATGTAAGGGAAAATTTTTTAATAATAAATGCAATAGCCGGAATCAGGATTTGATTATCTAGGAACTGGGCAATCAAGCAGAAGCCAATTGTAAAAGGAATCTCTTACTTCTTTGTGTATCTGATAAATGACGGCAGACAGATGCTCGAGTGCAAGTGTACTAAAGGACGCATTGATTCATCATCTAAATAAATATTTCCCAGAGATTCACTTTTACAATTGAGGGCAAATTAAAAGGTAACGAAAAAACATTTATCCGCATCATAGATGATAATGAGTACACGATAGAAAGATATTTTATCACGTATCAATTGGGAAAAAAAAAACATCAACAATTCAAAGTGCATGCAAATTCTTCGCATTCAGTAGATAAATGCTTATTTTATATTAAAATAGATTATTCCAACCGTTATGAATTTATACATCATAATTCAGAACACTGATTACATCAGCAGAATTCGCAACAAACGAACTTTAACAAAAATAATAAGTTTTATTATGTTTACTTAAGTACAGAGACACCGATAACTGCTCAACCTAATCTCCTTTCAACTTGTTAACAACTGAGTGCTTTCTTAGAATACAAAGTAATACGGTGGCGGATTTAAGGGGGGGGGGGGTACACCCCCTCCCCCCATTAGTCCTTAATATACACCAGTTAGATAAATTGCAAAGATTTTTAATACTGCAATAGTTTTACAAATTTACATTTACACACTTCAATATAGGAAAGACCCCAGGATCATCACTTCCTGGGGAGGGGAGCTGGTTATCGAAACAACTTATAACATATTAGCCAAACCATAGCCTACAAAGATAGAGGGGAGGTGGTTATTCTCTTATCGTTTGAAATTGATCTGGTATCCACTATAGAGTAAATTTACCTAAAGCGAATAATTTCTTAAAATAAGTAAAGGGAGGACACCAGAAAGAATACAAGTTGAATTGCCAACAATAATGTGAAAATAATGTCCAGCTTATTCAACCACCAAATTTAGAACGGGTTTTAGAAATCCGTTGTTGAATAAAAGGATAGGATGTCGAGAGTGTATTTGAATAGCAATAATGTTATAAATGCTACAGAAGCCTGATAAAAAAAATCTTGAATCGAGCTTCTGGAAATTCATCAAACCACGCGTTAAAAAAGCATGGATTTAGAGGGATTTTTAATGGACTTGCAAAATTTTATTTTTCCTTTTTTAAATGCTGGGCCAATAAACCATCGGCTTCTTGGCATTATTAAGCATCGGAAGCAAAATAATTTCCGAAGAGGATATTTAGCAGGGCTTTTTTTGTCTCTACGTTTTTATCATTCGTTGATTTCAATAATCAAAACAAAACCTTAATGTCTTGAGTTAGATTATGTAGGCATTTTCAGGTTAAATACAGAGGGTTGAGCAGTGGCGGCTCGTCCATAGGCACTGCAGCACCCCCAGTTTCACTTTCGATATCGATAAAATTCAATATAATGTGTCTTTTTTTTCTTTAATACTATTCTTATATATGTATATTACATGATCCTTAAGCTTAATGCCACTAGCTATTCTCTAGTTCGTGAAAAAATTAAAATTTTCTGACGCAGCACTCCCAGAAATTTTAGCTACGAGCCGCCACTGGGGTTTGAGTACGTTAGCCTACAAGTAAACGATTTGCAAGCGTATAAGTCTATGAGAAACCCCGCCGCCATGTTCGGTGATGTTCTGTCTGGTGCCCACGGTGTCGAACTATGGCTCTGCAGTTTCCATTCAATAAGACTTCGCCGCAGAGAATTTAGGTCGATCTGTGCCCACCCCTCTTCACAGGCTTTCCTTAGACCGTCCAATGTACGGGGTCGTGTACTTCCAAGGGCGCGTTTCAGCAGTCCAAATCCGCAATAATCCATGGGAGATGCGTCTGGAGATTTTACGGATATGTCTTCAAACGGATATGCCCGTCTCCTGTTCCAGCGTTCGCAAATAGGCGACCGTTGACTTGGACATATGACTCGCAGCTTTATCCTGATGCATCCATACCAGGTTTCGGACGCTTAACCAGTCAGAGATTTTTGTGGATTATGTTGCTTACCGTTGACGGTGATACCCCTATCTTATTTGCGACAGCCCTTTGAGTTTTGGGATTTTCTGCAGAGATGAGACGCTTGACTTTGGCTAAACCTCCGATGTTCTGCTTGGAGTGGGTCGTTGTCTTGAGGGTCCAGGTTCGTCCAACGTTCTGGTATTGCGGTTTTTCGGTTTTTATTTAGTATGTTACAGATTCCTGCCTTCAAAATGGCGAGACCCCTGGATTTACTTTTTCAAGTTTAAATTTAATTTAGAAAAATGAACTCTTCTGGTAATAACGGAAATTCGGTTGAAACTCATCAGGACATGGGCTCCAACTTTGTGTATCTAGATTGCATTTCGAAGTTGAGTGTCACTTGAATGGAGGCATAAAAAGCTTGATCATTGATTTGACGATATCATCCTGAACATGCTGGATGGGAATAAGGTCTGGAATTCCTATGAGTAATCAGAAATACGTTAAACAGGAGCAACTAGGAGTTCTGAGAAACGCGGGCAAGTTTTTTTTTTATTATTTTTTTTATTTTTATGTATACATAATCTGAGACAGATTTTGAGTGAGAGAAAATGGAAGTCATCGCTTCTCTTTTAAAAAATGTTTTCCAGTCTTAGAAGCTGTCGAGTCGCAGTTCGGCCTTCGCTGTGGGCTTACGGTTTCCTTGGATGTGTATAAAGATAACAGGCATAAGAACGGGTAGACTGACACAGAAGTCAACCCGTCTATAAATTTAAAAAATCCGATCAACCAATTGTGTGCTTCGTAAACTTTTTAATAATAAGTTTAGACATAAATTAGAGAATTTTACATATCATAGAAATAGGAACGTGCAAATTTTAAAAAAATATTTTTAAAAATAGAGCCAAATTGAAACCATTTTTAATTTAATAATTATAAATTTTAATCATTTTTGCTAGTAGGAAATGTCCTTCGATAAACGTGATCAGACAGGTGCTCCGAGTGCAAGTGCACCCAAATATGATAAAGCATGAAAAAATATAAACAAATAAACTAAGGAATCACTTTTGCACTTGTGGGGAAAAGCAAGTACATTCCAATGATAGCAAATGACAGATTAGAAAAAGCTCAACCAAGGATGTGGTATGAGTATTTCAGAGGATTGTGATAATAAAGAAGTGAGAATAGATTCTTCATATTCGTGTAGCTATTACGTAATTCCGGAAAATTAACGCACAAGAATATTATTAATTTATTTCTAGAAGCAAAATTCGTTTATGCTCGAATAATTTATAAATGTTTCTATGTTAAAGAGATAGAAAAGTTATATTTGATTTTATACAAGAAAATTGCGGATCGTTTATAGTATAAATTGTGAGCCATTTGTGTAAATTTATTTTCATCCATTCAGACGCAAACCCAGCGAAAGAACAGGAGTAACGGTTTTTAAAATGGAATAGCAGGCAAACGGTGATAGTTATTAAAGTCATTCTTAAAGGAGATTAATAAGCGAGGTCAGGAATTTGTTTTGGTACAATTACTTGGTTTTGCAGACCAGTCTTTTCGGATGATTAATGATTTCTTCATGGGCGACCGCGGATGTCCAACGGTGCTCCGCAACACTACCGGCTCGTATAAATTTCTCGTACAACTGTTTTACTGTGTTCGTTACTAAAGGGCTCGGAAAAAATTAGGAACTGAAATTAAAAAATAAACTTCTTCCTCTACAAGGCCTGTTACGGTCTCACACAAAATTTTCGCGCCATCTCTTAGCAGGACGACCCACAGATCTTCGGCCGTATGGTATACTATAATCATAAACTGGCTTTGGGAATCTAGTATTACTCATTCTTTCCAGATGACGTTTCCAATTAGACTGATATTGGTCGATGTAATCCAAGACTGGTTTAGTTTTTAGTTCCTTTAAAATTTCACAATTTCTTTTCAATTCCTTTAAAATTAAAAAAATAAACAAACTGGAAAATGGGTCTCAAGGGATTTTTTTAACGCCATACCTCTCGGATGTTAGCCTAATACTGTAATTCAGGAGCTGCGAAGGAGGCGTATACCGCTTCGACATCAATGGTTTCAACAGGATGGGGCTAGGCCTCACACCACTAGACTTTCTCAATCAGAAATTCGGAAATCGTGTCATTTCAAACACGTTTCCAGATCGATTCGGGGGTGGCTTTCTTTGGCCCCCTACGAGTCCTGACCTAAACCCATGTGATTTTTATCTCTGGGGGCTCCTTAAAGACTGTGTTCACTACAGCACCAAGAACCCTAGACCAGCTGCGACAAAGCATCGTCGACTGCTGCACCCGTGTGGATGCAGAAATCCTGGATAGAGTTATGAACAACTTCACCATTCGGCTGCGAGCAGTTCAAAACGTTCGTGGTGGCCACATGGAGCATATCATCAAGACTTTTCCACGGGAATAAAAACTCCGAACTGCCTAAAATATCATACTGAAATGCTAAGTTTGTAAACATTAATGGGTCGATAAATCATAGAATTGAAATGGTCAGAAATTGACTGAATCACCCTGTACTATTATTCTCTATTACTGAGAATAATAGTAGTAGCCATGAAGTTTTCTTTACGATTTTCTACATTTAATTAAAAAATATTCTATTATGCATTTTAAAAATGCAATAATATAATATCAAGTGATGATAAACCCCTCATAATTCAAATATGCCTGCCTGAAGCCAAATAGAATTTCAACCATATTAAGGACGTTGGCCAATTTAACAAAGTGCCTTTTAAGCTGCCCTTGGTTTCCAGTTCACTCAATTAAATTGTTAGAATAACTTTACCACGTGGACTTAAATCCAGATTACAAACACACCTACTATAATTTTTTATAATTTATCTCTCAATTCAATCTTTATGGCACAAGCAAAAGTACATAAAAGAGAAAGAAGTTAAGCTGAACGGATGGATATTCGGTCCAAGCATCTAAGCACAACAGCCCCGCCCCCCTTCATCCATCCTTATGTGCTTTTGAATTACCTAAGATAAAAAGTTTAATTTGCATGGCTCTGGGATGTAAAAAAGCGTCCTAGATAATATCAATGATATCTATATTCTTAAGTGCTCTTGATACAACTATAGATATCGTTGGATAATATTGACACGAACGACAACACCACAAGATGACGCCACCTAACTAGGACCCTTAAAGAAAAGCTGTTTTTCATATTCTGACATTAGATGGCAAATCAGTCTCGTCTATCTTTCGCTTTCACTTTTTCACATTTAATTTCGGTTATAAAACTTGGAAATTCTTGCGTACACAATAAAATATACATTATTATTATTATTATTATTATTATTATTATTATTATTATTAAAATAAAAAATAGTTTTAGATTTAGTTATCAGTCTCGTCAATTGCGGGAGTTTGAATTAAAAATTCAAATTAAGCAAAAAAAAAAAAAAAAAAATTGAATAAAACTATCCGGTAGCAAATTGCAGAAATTTATTTTTTAGGCGCAAATTCTATTATGATGGGCTTTTTTCGACCGTCAAAATCAAAGAATAACTTCAAAATCAAACCAGGGATTATTTGAATTATAAATTACTTTTGGTCTCTTGTTAATTTGTTATGGTCATTTATTATTTGAGAAGATTCTGGTTAAAAACAAATTAAATCTACTTTAGTTGATAATGATTAATCTAAGTGATGAAATAATATTTTTCCATAAAATAAGAAAGTACAGATAGAAAGTATTTTAAGTTTTATGAAAATAAATTTGCCCACTCTATAATATTTGTGGAGATTTAATTTCTCCGTCGTCGCTGTCAATAATCATTTTATTTACATGTGCTTCTCTTCCAAAAATAAATTCCTATAACGTCTTTTGAAAGAAATTCTTTTCTTGTCAAACCAAGAATAGCGTGCACTTTCTCAGCAAAAATATAATAAATTTAAAATAATTATCTAATAATGTATGCGGAATGCAAATTTTACAGTAGAAATGTGTTGCAGTAAGTTAAGAACAGTTCTTTTTGATAACTTGAAAAATATTTACAATTTATCTATAGTAACAAAAATAATACTTGGACATAAAGATCACTTTTTTTAAAAAAATATTGCTTTATTAGAATATGAAATATTTAATTACATTATTGCTGCTGTTTCTAGCAAAAAAAAGTATAATTACAGTATTGGCTTTACCCAAGAAAGCTAAGGTTGCAAGAAAATTATTGTATATTAGAAGTTCTAATTTAGAACTGACGAATATTTTTAATGCATTTACTTCCGTCATAATGCATTGTAAGGCCTCATTAAACTTTATTAGTAAAAACAATACAGAAAACTCCGTTTCGGCGATATTTTTTATATTGGAAAATATTGCAGTATTTTCTTCAGTTTATCAAGTTACTTTAATAGAGTTGACTACGCCAACCACTAATATAAATAATAGTTCTGAGACCTTATGAATGAGTGATAGTCTAAAGTGAATAGGGTTTCTTTAATTTGTGGAAAATTGTAAATATTGAATTAACGTGCTTTTTCATCAAAGGACTTAAATAAGATTAGAATTTGAAAGCGCCTTTGACAGTTAGAATTGAAGAAGAGGATATTTTGTTTTATAACAGTATGTTTACTGATAGATTACAATAACTTTGTTATGAAGAAAAATATCAGTCTTCTTCAATTGCCAACCACATGAATCCAATGTGTCGTGGATGTTAAATAACCATTGTTAAATTAATCTAGCAGGGGATTAGGTTACTGAGGATTTGCCTGGTCCGTCAAGCTTGATAGTAAAGGAACAAGCACAATCATTCATGCCTTCAGCGGAATTCGAACCCGCGACTTTGCGCTCTCCAATTAGTTATATAAATATTTTGAATTGTTATATACTGTTTTTTCGTCCAGACTATCTCATGCTGCACACTCTTAAAGAGAAAAATAACAAACAAGCTTCATCTAGTAGCAGAATGAAATTGCAGATCTATAAACAACTTAGAGATCTAGTGATATCAATGCTAGAGGTGAATGTTTATTTCACTTATTTCCTATTTCTATTTGTATTTTTTTTTTTTGAAAATAAACAATACGCTCCTTGCATTTTGTAGTTATTTCGAAATTCCAAATATCGGTTTAAGTATTGAATATCTTTTAGGAACCCCTCCGTATTAAGGTAAATCCGGTAAAGATGCCCCACCTAAAGAAAATGACATTATATTCGCATAGTTTATTCGACAATAACAAATAGTAAACCGTAAAGTCCAACATGTGTAGTTTTAGAAAAATCAGGCAACATTGTTAAAATTCTGCTGAAAATGGACTTTTGTTTGGTTTTTTTTCTGATGCCCCTTCAGGATGAGATGCCCCATCCATTAGGGTGAGATGCCCTACTGCATGTTTCGAGAGTAGACAAAAAGGCTTCCAGTTACCATAGTTATATCCCTTAGAACTTACTTTAAATTGCCTGAAACAATTTAAATCAATTGCACAAGCAAAAGTCGTTTTAAATTCCATTCCTTGTTCCACTAAATAAGAAATGACGTCGTGAACGGTCATAGCTTACCTGTAATCGACAACTTTCAGTTGTTTTCCACACAACTCATTCGCACTTTTTGTCTACTGCGTGCTCTATCTCTGCTTACGTCCTCATACACATTTACCACATTTTAGCGAGCGGCAAAAGAACTACAGCTACTTGGGCATCTCTACCAGATTTACCCTATGCTTAAATTTTTAAAATTTTAAACTTGCTTTATAATGATAAATGAAGAGCATTGAATTTCCACATCCGAATTCAGTTTATGCATCGTTGCTTTCCCCATGAGTTGACCAGTTGCCCATTTTCGCCAAACAAAATCGGAAAAACTCTCCGACATAATCGTATTTACTGCTTTAGCCGAGGAAATAATTTTCCATCAGATTCAACCTTTTGTTAGAATTTCAAAATACCTCCGTCATCCCACACGTCTTTCATTATACGCTGTCCAACGAAAGAAAAACTGGGCGTGTCTAATTAAATTTCCGATTTTAGCTATTAAACATTGTTGCTAAGTAAAATTAACAATGTTTAACAATTTAAATTGGAATTTTAACTGGCCACGCCCAGTTTTTCTTTCGTTGGACAGAGTGTAGATATTACTACTTTTAATGAAGCATATTTTGATTGCAGATATCATGAATTAAACAATAATTATGTGCTTGATTTGTAAAACAATAATCTACAGCAAAACTATCTTAACGTTTGACTAAACTGTATCCAAGATATTGAATGAATCGAATTTAACTTTTAAAGAAAACGTCTCTAATCCACATGCTTTAATGTATTCTATGAGTTTCCAATAAAGATGTCTTCTGTAATACAAGTGAGGCCAAAGCTAATGCCGAACAAATTACTAATGATCCACGTAGAAATTCGTTGTGGTACTCAAAGGGACGACACGGGCAATTTGTACCCGCGTCTTCATGTAAAACCAGACGAAATACCTTCGTTTAGATGCTGTATGATTGGAAATTTGGGTTCGATTCAACCATTCATGGTACACCAGAGCCATGACGGAGTGGTGCATCTACGTCCCTGTGGCGGAACACTAATCCTAGCAGTGTCTCTAGTAGGAAATCTTCCTTCAAATTTATTTAAAAATCCCGACACTTACCTTTGAGATCTGCAGTTAATGAGTTTAGAGCAGGAGTTTATTATTTTTATAAATTCCTGATATTTATATGTATGTAGAGTTGTTTCTAATGTAAACTTATAAACAAGCGCAGTTAAAATCGTGGGGCATGTGGATTAATTTCCCGGGCTCCGGCTCGTAGCTTTATAACACCGATTCTGAAAAAAATATTAAATAATAAAATCAAATAAAATCAATTATTTTATGTGCCCTAAAATAGGAAAAAAATTTCAACTCCCCCCCCCCCCCCCTCAAGCAGTAAGTTCGGAGCGAAAAGTTAGAGCAAACGGTGAAATTGTCACTCCGAACTATGTAGGAATGGAAGCTGTTTCCGTCATTATAAATGATGTTGACCCAGGCGAAGCTAAGTTCACCTCCTTATACAGGGTGTTTCATAATTGGTGTCCCGTCTTTAGGTCCAAATAACGACTCAAGGGGAACAGATTGAGGGAAAATGAATATTGATTATTTGGTTTTAATGTCCCCTAATTCAGAATAAAAACATTTCGCGTCCCTGGGAATGAAGGGGTAAATTTTGAAAATTTTAATTTTGTAGGGGTTAGACCCCATGTGTTATTTAGAAAGTTGTAGAGCATCATGTAAAATATGGGTTTAGCAAAAAACCCGGTGAAAAAATCTTATCCCCTGCCCTTTATTGAGTGGGTAAAGTGAAAGGTATGCCTAGCTAATGTAGACAAAAACAGAAAAACTCATAAAGGGGGACAGTTTTCAAATTTCATAATGTTTTTCCTGGAGAGAAAAGCCAACACCTTCTAGACACGAAAGACTCGAGGCGTTGTTGTCGACTGCCCTGGCCTGTAATTATAGTTGGCCTTACTGCCTACTGTTTGACGTTAGAGTCTTCCGTGCCGAGGCCTTATGTCTAGAAGGTGTTGGAAAAGCCCGGTCGAGTTTATTAACTTTTCAGGGTAACGACTCATTCATTCTCATTAATTTTCCAAATGTAGGCCCTACTGTTTTCTAATAAGTATGGTTTTTGTCCACATCGGTTAGCCATACCTTTCACTTTACCCACTCGATAAAGGGGGCAGGGCATGAGATTTTTTCACCGGGTTTTTTGCTAAACCCACATGTTACATGATGCTCTACAACTTTCTAAATAACCCATGGGGTCTAACCCCTACCCCTAAAAAATTAAAATTTTCAAAATTTACCCCTTCACCCCCAGGGACGCGAAATGTTCTTATTCGGAATTAGTGGACATCAAAACCAAATAATCAATATTCATTTCCCCCCACCTGTTCCCCTTGAGCCGTTATTTGGATCTAAAGACGGGACACCAATTATGAAACATCCTGTATAATAAGCTTAATCTGTTATTATGATTTGGATTATAATCAATTTCTAAATTTCGATAGCTTCGATTTGGATTGATGAATCCTGCACAATAAGAGGCCTTGGGAAATTTCGAAAATATTTACATAGAGTTAATAACCTTCATTTGACCATCCTCCGGGAAGTACACAGATTATCAGACATATCAGAATTTTATTAAAACTTCTATTTTGTGGAGTCAAACATTAATGTTATTTTAGTTAGAATCTACACTACTCACAAAAATTTGGGGATATTTCAATATGAAACGATTAAAAAGACGGACATGACAGTCAGAAAAGCAAATGGTAAAGTCAAAGAAATTTGTCCGATTATGCAAACTTTCATTTCATTATAGTCAAAATGGATTATAAAAAGGCTGAAAGTACTGGAGTATCTGCATTTTTCCTGATCATTGAAGTGGACATCTTGCAATTTCCTTGTTCTTGCAATGCCCCTGCAACACGATTTGCCCGAAGCCGAAGCCGAAGCCTAGAGAGCCATAGGGCGTCTAGAAGCTGGTCAAACGCAGACGACAGTGGATTAGCAGATTGTGGAATCGCTTTCAAGAGACTGGCACAGAATGAACAAAACGAGGGTAGAATCGTCAATCTGCCACAACAGCAAGAGATGTCCGCTACTTGACGTTAATGAAAGAAGGAACCGACGCAGTAATGCGACGGAGCTGCGGAGACAGTTTCCTGTTGCCCTGGACGATATATATGCTCCCAGACCATACGAAATCAGCTCCGTCGTGTTGAATTGTATGTCCGGTAACCAGTGATATGCATTCCGTTATCTGCTGAACACCGTAGAAGGTGGACTGATGAGCATCATTGGATCCGTAATGAGTGATCAATTTCCTCATCTTTGATAAGTCAAGGTTCAGTATGCAGCCTGACAATCATCGCATAATGATCTGGCGTGAACGAGGAACACGGGAGAATCCATGTTTCGTGCGAGAAAAGGACGCCTTCGATGGTGGTGGACTCATGATGTGGGCTAGCATTGGTGGTCATATAGATTTCCAGGTCATCAAAAACGTATTGCTGACTGCGGTCAGATATCGACATGAGATCCTGCACCCTTAAGAGTTGCTCTATGCTGGAGCAGTTGGAAACAACTTTCGTTTCATGGACGGTAATGCAAGGCCCGCCTGCTTCAGGAGGCAGGAATCGGATGCATGGACTGGTCTTCACGTTTTCCAGATCTGAATCCTATTGAGAATGCTTGGCGTGCACTGGGAAGATGTCTGGCCAAACCGTCCAAAGCCTCCCACGACACTTCTTGAGCTGGAAGTTGCGCTGGAGCAAGAGTGGCAGAGGATTCCACAAGAACTGCTGGACAATCTGGTCTTGTCCATCCCTCCTACTGTAAGTGTATTTTGGCAGTCCAGGATGACTATACAATCTACTGAACAGTCAATATATGGCACTCTCGCCCAGTTTGACATGCTTCTGTTAACCTTCATCAATGTTACTTGCTACTCAAACACGATAATTGAGCTTGCATTTCATTTGCATAATTAGAAACAAAGATCAAATGCTTCTTTTTTATCGCTTCATATTCATTTTGAAATATCCCCTAATTTTTGTGAGCAGTATGCAAGATAAAAAATTTGAATGCTGTTCGATAATCTCGAAGCTGGAAAAATAATGGAAACAACCAGTGATAATGGAGTCTGATGTTGCTAATGTTGTCCTTCCCCTGAAATAGTCCTCGCTACTAAGTGCTCTTATTTTCATTCTGTTCGTCTGTTAACAGACATCAGTACGTCTATGGACGTCGTGCCGTTGTGTTGGTTGCCCATAAATTCCGACTTAATGACCTTCTGTTTATGTTCGTCTAGCCCCAGCATCCGTAACACTACTAAAACGTCCAGTTTATTATGTACGTCGAAAGCCATAATAGATAGGGGTGTCATTCGCAGCCAAGCACTAGATGGGTGAAAATCTCGGGTTATCCGATCCTAGAGAAAACGGGCCTGTGAGTAGGCAACACCCTTCCTGTATCGATCGAACTCTAGGCAAAATTCTGAATGTACAAACACAGTAAAGGTAAAAAATGTTTGCAAAATATCATACTGGGTGGAAGTGTAAGCTAAATGATAGAGACAGGCGGGCATTAAAGAGGACTTTGCCACGTAGAATTGAAGCTGACTTTCGCAATCTTAGTTGTATGAAAAAGAGTGCGGATAGAGCTTCATATACATAATATCTATGCCTGAACTAACGGGTGGTTATAATTAAAGTGACACCATTTAGACCCTTCTAGCGGCCGTTCTGATAATCAGATTTTGACGATACTTGAGATATATGTTATACAGACCACGGGAAAGAGAATTTTGCAATAAAAAATTAGTTCACATTTTGACCGCTACGTCAAAATATGTCGCTGGTCATTTAAGAAACTATCTGAGAATTTTTACTCAATCAGAGACGTTATGCAAATGAGACGTAAAATTAGACAAGCTTTAAAATGACTGTGAAATTAAATGTAAAGTCATTCTTCACGAAGGCTTTAGCTAATAAGGATCGAGCTTTATTGGTGAAGTTATTTTACCAGAACTGCAATAATGCTTCTGCTGCACTAAGAGAATATCGACGTTTGAAAACCTTGCGAAATGGGCCTATGTCCATTAATAGTTTAAAAAAAGATGATTAAGAAATTTGAAGAAACTGGTAAGTTGGGTGTGCTGCCAGGAAGAGGACGGAAACGAATTGCAAATGAGACTGTGGAAGACGTTGCTGCTGCTGTAGTGGAGTGCTTCAAGTTCCCAATATTCTTCAGCAAGTGCTCGAGCCGTATCACGTGATTTGTCTATTCCGTGGTCTACGGTACAAAAAGTTTTGCGTTCCATTTTAAAGTGGTATCCATACAAGATCAAAAGTTGCTTCATGAAGATCCGGAAAAACGCACCGATTTTGCTTGCCAGTTTCTGGCTAGAATAGCCGTCGATAATGCATAGCCATGGAACATTTTGTGGTCAGATGAAGCGCATTTCAAACTAGACGGAGCAGTGAATGCTCAAAACTGTCGCATCTGGGGTAGTGAAAAGCCGATGGTTGTGCATGAAAAGTTTTGCACTCACATTTCATTCTTGGCCCCTTTTTCTTTGAAGAGAACACTCCTCAAGGCACTAAAAGATGTTCAATCACTGGTGCTCGTTATTGCGAACTTCTGCAGCAGAAAGTCATTCCTGCTTTGCAAGAAAGAATGTTTAGACTACTGTCTTTATGCAAGATGGTGCAACGACAAGTGAAGGAACTGCTTCATGCTCATTTTGGAGATGATCGGGTGATTTCGAGAACTTTTCCAACTGCATGGCCTCCTCGTTCACCGGACTTAAACCCTTGTGATTTCTGGTTGTGGGGATATTTGAAAGATAATGTCTATGAAGGAAGAATACGGACTGTCTCCGAAATGAAAGCAAGCATAACACGCCTTATCACTGCGATTCCTCAGGAAACCCTTCGCTCTGCTGTGGAACATGCAATAATGCGCTTTGAACATGTCATTGACACAAATGGAATGCACATTGAACAAATGCTCTGATTTTATAAATTTCTCTGCTTCTAACTTGTTTTTGTTATTATTCATGCGCCATATTTTGACGTAGCGAACAAAATGTGAACTAATTTTTTTATTGCAAAATTCTCTTCCCCATGGTCTGTATAACATATTTCAAGTTTCGTCAAAATCTGATTACCAGAACGGCCGCTAGAAGGGTCTAAATGGTGTCACTTTAATTATAACCACCCTGTACCATCGCTAAGCCATTGATACCGCAGGCGAATGAAGAAAACACTGGTGTAATGAGCACAAATCTTGTACTGCTGATACGTGGAAAAAAGTCCGTGCCCCGCGAGTTGTCCTTCACGCCGGTCCCACCACAGGACAATTTTTTGTGTGGAGAAAACTTGAAGAGTATAACGATTCGGACCGTCTAATACCAGCGGGGAAGCCTTGTAATAAGCTTATTTTCTACAGACTCAATTTTCGCCTTGAAAAGGAAGGGACTGAACAAATTTTGAACCATCTTATGGCGCAAACATTGTTCGCCACAATAAGTGGTCATTCATGACACTAGTAATATCTAATTTTGGTATAAGGAACATATAAACGAAATTAAACATCTTTCCTGGCCAGCACTGTAATCAAGATCATTTCGCCACACTGATCAGTTTTGGAAGACAGACTTAGAAGCCGATCATCCAAAAGGTTCTTGTGATATTCTTAGGCGAATTCAGGCTATTGCATGTCAACGGTGGTTCTGCGTTATACAGGGTGATTACAATAGAACTTCACACTTTTAAAGATTTATTACATCATAGCTATTCAGAATATAGACACACCACATACGGATTCTTGAAGTTTATTGTGACACAGTTAAAGATGTTCAATATGCCTCCCTGTCGTGACACGGCATACATCAATGCGGTAGTCGAATTCGTCCCAAACCCGCATTAACATGTCTCCATCAATCCCACGTATCGCTACCGTAATACGTTCTTTCGAGCAAACAATAACCTGGAACTTGCAAAGTGGCCACCGCGGAGCCCCGACCTCACACCTTGTGATTTCTTTTTATGGGGGGGTGTAAAGGACAAGGTCTTCACCCTACCCCTTCCCCGTGACCTAGACGAGCTGAAAGAACGCATTACGGTAGCGATACGTGGGATTGATGGAGACATGTTAATGCGGGTTTGGGACGAATTCGACTACCGCATTGATGTATGCCGTGTCACGACAGGGAGGCATATTGAACATCTTTAACTGTGTCACAATAAACTTCAAGAATCCGTATGTGGTGTGTCTATATTCTGAATAGCTTTGATGTAATAAAATTTTAAAAGTGTGAAGTTCTTTTGTAATCACCCTGTATTACGAGGAATTTCCATTATTTTGTCCGACCGCAACATTTTTTACATTGTTAGGGAAGAAAAAAAAAAGATAAATGTGCACTATACCTAAAACTCTCTTTTAATGAAGAACATTAATTACAAAAGTTATAGATGGTATATTTTGAAGTCGATGATTACTCGGTTAACTGAAGTGTAGACAGTGTGTTGAGAGTAATTAAAGCTATATTAACAGTGCCGAATTATAAAATCGAAGACACGGACGAAGTCTGATCTTATGCTTTGTGTAGGAAGAATTAATAAGGGAATCTTTCTGTGGGTAGTTTATAATGATGGAGGAGACGATTGGCTTCTCTTTCACCGGAAAGCATGGCGCCGTGAACGGTCCCATAGTAGCGATCGTGTGTGGCCTCTCCAGCGAACAAAAGCCTCAGCTCTCTACTGTTGGGCAGAGGATTCGAGAGACGAGCTCTTTCCTCGTTCGAACATTCCACGGGTAAGTAAGAATAAGCGCCGAGGAAAAGTGGATGTTGGCACCAATGGGTCCGGAGAAAGAGAGTCGGCTCGGGAATGTAATCACGACCAGTAAACTGCATTAGCAGTTTTGTGCAGTGCATGGCAATTCTCTTGTCACTAAGATTCTCCATGACCTCAGCACCAACCCCCGTCACGTAGCCAACAAGTATTCGTTCATCTTCGAATATTTCGTCGAAGCTGAAGATAGACTTGACCCAGTCAGCAGAGTTTTGATAATCGAGTTCTTTATCCGTCCACCCTAAACGAATGGAACCCACAAGGCCTTGGCGCCAAAACGGGATGTCATAACCTATAAAGATCTTGTTGATGCGACCGAATCCTAGCGACAGAAGAGCCGACTGTTTCTCATCGGGCAAATTTGGGACGAATAGAGTGTGCTGGTTGCGCTTCAAATAGCCTAGGGACGAAGTAATGATAACATGATCGGCGTGAAATGATCCTGTGTCCTCGCATTCGATGACAACCTTTTTGGGATCATCATTTTGCCATTTAATTTTGGTGATCTCCTTCCTCAGTTTTACTATGTCCTTTGGGAAACTTTTGTAGATGGACAAAAGCACAGACTGAATACCGTTCAAGAGAACAAGGTCGCCTTCCTCCATCGCTTTAATTTGGCCCAGCTCGTTAATACTGATAAGACTCGGCGAATCGCCCAGATGGTAGGCAAAATAGTTGATCATACTGTTGAGCAGGCGCTCCATATCCTCATGGAGAGAGGAGTCTATAGATCCTGCTTCTTCCCAATATCTTCGGCGCAGAAAGTCCTCAAACGACGACTCTAAGACAGCGTCCCATTTGTTTCTGGCTCGTAACTCTCTGGCCTCTTGATAGATTTTCCAAATCAGATCGACACACATCAGGCTGAGCTCCTGGTTAATGACGTGACCACAAGAAGTATAGAATCTACCTGTCTTGAAGTTCCTCATCCAGCTCTTTTGACCGTGACGTTTAACAGCTGCGTATAAAGGATTCGTTACGTCTTCCCCGAGAATATATTCGGCCCCCAGGGCCACATGATGCTCGCCAATATTCATGGAAAGTACCCGACCACCAACTCTGCAACGGAAAAACATTAAAGGCAACGGGTTTAATAATTATTTGATAGGAAGAAGATTGCAAAAATATAAATATTGCATGCATTATTTTAATTCTATGGTTAGATTTATATATCGGATATTACAGGATACGGCAATGAGGCAGCCTAAACGAGGCGGATCTAAAGATAACCCAGCAAATGAAGCGACATGCTGTCATCGTCTCCTTGGCTGCAGGACACTTCGACTCCGAGATTGTTTGCATTCCTGAAAAGCGCCCGTTCGTTCGTGTTCAAAATTCGGGGAGAACAGTGGTGATGTGCCAACCGTTTCACAGAGGAAACGACATTGTCGGCGCTCGTACCGTATCAGTTCTGCCCTAGCTGCAATCGATGAGGATCCTGGGAGGTCCATACGGGCACTCGGGAGGGAGCTGCAGGTTAATGAGGCGACCATTCGACGTGTGCATGAAGACCTCCGTTACAAGTCGTATGTGCTGTGGAAGGGATCCGAGACAACCAAGAAGAATCGACTGGACAGGGCCAAGCGCCTCCTCAACAAGCTGAAGCATCCGGAGGAACCAGGAATGCAGCGGTTCTTCTCCGATGAGGCTCACCTGATCTCAATCCTTTGGACTATTACGTCTGGGGCGTCGTTGAGAGGGAGTCCAACAAGCATCCTCACAACACCGTTGAAGCTCTCAGGTCAGCTATTGTGAAAATCCTCAATGGCAGAAATCCAGAAGACCCACCTCATTGCTGCTTGCCAGCGGTTCCGACAGTGTGTGGAGGCTATCATTACGGCGAATGGTAGTTTAATTGAATAACAGTATGTATTTTGTAGTCCTTTGTACAAAAATGTAATTGTATTAAGTGTCTGCTCCTTTTACCTGCGGACGTCGTTTTGTTCTCAAATACCTGCCGCCGCACCCTGTACATTTAAGATCCAAACTAGATGGAGCTACAAACAAAAACAATTTGCCTTTAGCCTAAATCTCTTTAATATACAGAGAGAAAATGAATGTTCCTCATTCATGTAACCAACTTTTGTTGTATTTGAGTTATATTTTGGGAAGTCGAGGGAACCTTTTACAAGATAAAACACTTTAAATGAATATTAATTTGTACTCATTTATAATTATAACTCACTTGAATAATTTGCCTTTACGAATAAAGTTTGCTAGATGGTAAAAGCTAAAAAAAAATATGACGATTCAAGATCATTTCATTAATACAGGCGAAATATTGCCTTTTTTTTTTACACATGCTTAAGAGCATTAAAAATAATTTAGAAGAATTTCATTAGTTGTCAGGCTAATTTACTTTTAAAAATTTGATGTCCGTGAGTCAATTTTGCAATATGGGCATCATGTAGGTTGTAATTTCCATTTTTTAATCGATTAGAGTAGAAGCTCGATTATCCGGACATCAACTATTCGGAATTTTATTTTGTGACCCAAAAAGTAATTACGTAAGCTGTTCAAAATAGACCGGGAATGAAATTTCTTATGGTGAACTATTTATTGAGGATCAATGGACACATGGTCTTATAATGTATATAAAATATATTACAGTTGACTCTCGCATTAACCGGGATGGTCGGGAAATGCCTCGTCCCGGATAAACGAATATTCCGGATAATCGAATTCATTCAAATTTTGATGAAAAATTTTGATAAAATGACAGAAAATGTAAAATTATTAGAACATAAGGACATAAATTTTAATGTTACAATATTTAGTTTTACACTTGGAAAAAGTGCAGTAGTTTACCTCACTGTTTTGTGATAAATGAAGTTTAGGGCCTACCCGGATAATCCGATCCCGGTTTATCCAGAGTCTACTGAACTATAATAGCAGTATACTCCAATATACTCGTATCAAATTTAAAAGTCAACTTTTACTTTTTTACAATTTGAAAATATCCCAACAATATTAAAATTAAAACATAAAAAATAAATAAATGATTTAAGAACAATCCCCTTCCCTTTTACAGATGTAACTGAACCGACCATATAATTAAAAATTTCTTTTTACATCCAATAAAAATAATTCTTTTTAACATAATACCTATTACGGACATAACAATAACATTACTGTCATTGCAGTAATTCTTTTAATATTGTTAGGATATTTTCAAATTGTAAAAAAGTAAAAGTTGACTTTTAAATTCGGTATACTGTTATTATAGACACGTGGTCTTTTTCGAAGAAGTGTGTTTCCAAAGGAGTTCCCACTTGAATGCACGGCACAACGTTTCTGCCAGTCAGCAAACACAAGATGAACAGCCATTTCGAACACTGCCGTAAGGTTCATCTTTACTGTGTTGCTTTCACGATTATATACGAGGCACGAATTTTTGATTAAAAATATCGGGAAAAAAGTTTTATTCAGTGATTGAGAATGAAAATTCGGGCCGCATATTGGCCGATTAGAGTGGAGTGAGAACATTATCAATAACGGATGTTTAAGAGAAAACAATTCTGAAGTCATGATAAGGACATTAAATGAAATTTTAATACACATATACATTTGGTAGATTAATTTTTCTGTTTTAAAAGATGGCAAAATGTTCTTACTCGTATCGTAATGAACGATCCTTTTTGTTAAAATGGTACCATGTGCGGCTTGTATATGCGGAGCGGGCAATATAATGCTATTAGTCATCTTCAAGTTGTGTGTAATGATACTTTGTGCACTGCTTTTAAAATTAGCAAATCTCTGCATATAGGTATTTTGTATAAAAAGAAGAAAATTCCCAGACTACTCTAATTCGACTGTTCAGATTAGTTCAGTCCCAGAGACTGCAAATGCTTTACACAATAATCATTATTTGTGTCATGACATTTACGATTGGTTTTGCGTAGACTTCTCGTATTGAGATTTCAGTTTGAATTACATTTCATGATACCTAATTCCTGTAAGGGAAGATTTCCCTTTTCTGGTATTGAGCACTAGAATACTTTGCCTTATTCCAAAAGATCTCTGGCATTTTTATGTGTTCTAGACTCACATGATGGAATCCGAACTAATCGTTCTTTGTGTGCGTCTACAGGAAGCACACGTTTCATGTAATAAGCTATTTTTTTTTCCTCGAGAAGATTTTCAGTGCAGTTTTTGTATTAATTGGTTCAGAGAGAAAGAGTGAATAACCTTGATACGTCTGAATCGTGCCGCCGCGTGCGGGTGTGCAGGTTTTACTCGGCACAAAGGCACCTCATCGAGGGCGCCTTATTACGGGGGCGCCAAACGGTCTGTTAATATCTATTCATATAATTTTGCACAAGGGCGCTTGGTACTCTAGCGGCGCGCCTGTGTCTGAATGTCCCATTGGGATAGCCAAAGGATTAAGCATTAATAAATCTTCTACAAAACGTAATCAGAAAACAATATTCTTGCGTTACAGATGTTGGTTTCATTATTATTGTAGAATTTCCATTAAGTGAAAGTTGCGAACATAAGTTGGGGCATCATTGGAAACTCACCTTAGCGAATAACGGACAAAAAGTCTCAACATTAAAAACACTTATAATCCTTCCTATTTTTTCCCTATTCTGTTAAATTTATTAAAATAAAAATAAAAATTCAAAAACTTTTCATACCGTGCGTTTAAAGAAAGACGACCCATGACACTTTCAAATAGTTTGCTTATAAAATTAAGAATATTTGGGAAAAGTGTTGCCAACCAACCCATCAGCTCAATGAAACGAACCTGTTGGCAGCTTCGAGGATGGTCACGTTGGTGAGTCCGTTCAGCATGAGATGGCGTGCGGCGCACAGTCCAGCCGCTCCGGCACCGATGACGACGACCGACGGCGTCGACGAGGCCGATGGTGGACTTGCGGTTAACCATCGCTGCGCTGCTGCAAAAGGAAACAACATCCATACACATAAAACGAATTTGATTTATTGCCCGCCGATACATTCATCGAAAACGTTTTGATAGCTATCCCATGGAATTGAGTTTGTGCGCGGTCGAAATCAAGCAGAAGTTAAGGGAAGGAAAAGTTTCGAAATTTTGTTTCGTGTTGGCTTTTAAAGTTCAAGATTAGTCATTGTGGTCGCGAAAAAAAAGATATTTGAATTTACATCGAAATACTTTTATTCGTCATATTCGGATCCCTCCCAAAAATTTCATACCGTAGCGTTACTGTTTTCTATAATACAATATTTTCATTTGACAAGTTTTTAAAGACTGAATATGATAATTTGCATGTCATCCGATTTTTGATGTATAATTGTATGAAATTTTTATTTTTATTTCATGTGAAATACATTAAAAGATAAAAGTCGAACTTTAACACTTCCTAATTTCGATCAAAACGTACGTGGAAATCATAGTTCTAACAACATTACAACTAATGAAAATGATACGCCTTCACTTTCATAAATAGAAATAAATCAAATGGAAAAGAACTAAAATCAAATTAAAAATTTTGCCCTGGCCTTAATGGCGTCCAAAAGATACGAATGGTTAATTAAATGATGTCTGAGAGTGTCATAAAAAATTCCTAAATGGCCCATCGTTTGGAAAAACTGCTCGGAATAACAAAAGTCGGCAATAAAGAATATTGTGAATAAATACAAATCTGCAGGGAAGAGGGCAAAAAAGAAAAGCATCTCATTATAAAGACAAATAGATCTTAAGAATAATTTAAAATTATCTGTTACACACAACTTTAAAAAGTTTCCATGATGCTGAGAAATTACGACTAAAACTTTGTAATTCACCTGAATTCGCGATTATTCATCTCTCTCAGCGCTGAATTCTCTTGTCATTCTATAAAATAAAAAGAAGCAAAAATATATGGTCCATTGTGCAGGCACTAAACTTTTCGGCTACAGCTGCAGCCATCTTCAGGTAACAACATCTCAGTCCATCTACGTTTCATTGAAGAATCCAAATGATATGCAAACGCAAAATTCATAACAAATTTTGAATTGAAAGTCCGAAAAGTTCTGCATAATTTTAAATGAAGTAGGCCGAATTATTCTTCAATTAATTTATATTATATTCTTCCTCGAATATTAGGGTGAAAATTATATGAAGCGGATTTCATAAAATTTGCTATCGTGACAGAATTGCGCAAAAAGTAAACAAAGCACAAAGAAAAGCGCACTTCGGACCAAAAATAAGTTGACAGCAAAAAAACAATCCTGTAATTTGATCCGATGAAAGTAAGTTTAACCTGCTTGTATATGATGGTTAAAAACTGCGGAAATTGTGAAGCACTTAGCCCAAACTGCATCAGACAATTCATAAAACATGACTAGCAAAAATCAAGGAGGGCGTTACTTTTTATTTTAGTTTCCTTTAATGCATTCCATTTGAAATAAATATTTATTTTATTTAATATCAAAAATTATCCGACCTGTATTCATACGACATGGATTTTGCACAATGAATGCTTTAACATGAAGTTGATTTCCGTGCCATTAATTTTTTTGCTCCCTATTATAACACAAGTATAGTTATATTTTTCTACGTAAAATTATATTTATATTTTGTAAACATGGAAGCTCAAACTCTCATCCATTGGATAGAAACATTTAACAAATCTTATATAAAATTTTACATAATATCTATTTGAGGAATAATTTTAAGAGGGTCACTTACAAAGTCATGGCGACTATTTTTTTGCAGGCAAATATGTTGTTATATAAACATTTTATAATATACATTGAGAATACACAATGTACTTTACCAATAACACTGGGCAACAAATTTTCAAAACTTTTTTGCCTCCGATATGAAAATAACCATTTCTTAATGAGTTGAATGTGCTGAACACGAATATGACTGTGAAAATGCAAAATTGGCTCTAGTTTTTTTTGTAATCTGCAAAAAAAATTGTGTACATAATAAAATGACTACCAATAGCTCTGGTCAACAACATTTTTGGTACCGGGGAAGATAGGTGTTCTAGACTAATTTGAGCGTGCTGATTCCAAATCTGAATTCCAAATTTCCCTATCACGTCAAGATTTCGAGTTATAAAAATAGTTTAAATTTTAATGGTAGCCATTGTTTTAATTTGACATCAGGAGACTGTTTTACACCACTGAAACTTAACATCCTGACGTGATAGAAAAATTTGGAGTTCAGATATGGAATCAGCACACTCAAATTAGTCCAGAAAACCTACGTTTGTCAAAGTTGCAGTTCTACTGGATAAATATACACGTTGAAACGTAGAAAATGAACTATATTAAATATCTCAAAAACTAGAGACAATTTGAAAAATACTTCTCATATTCGGAATCAGTGCAACAAATTTACCATAAAATGACTTTTAAATGATTGGAGGCAAAATGTGTGTTGGAGTGTAATGTCTGTTACATGGGTTACTCAGAAGTGCTGTAGACGAGGAGAAGAGTAAAAATAAATAAGAAATCATCTACCGTAACAATGTTGAGCACAATAGTATCTGCACGCACGTTAACACACTAAGAACCTTCGAAGTAATCTCCAAGGCAATCAACCGTTCCCTGCCAACGATGAGGAAGGCGACAATCCATCTGGTAATCTCATTGCTCCATTGTCCAATCTGGTAATCTCACGTCGCACTGCGTTGGCGATATCTTCTCATGTAGGGAAGCGTCTCCCACGTAATGTAGCTTTCAATTTCTGTATCAAATCGAAATCACATGGTGACAGATCGGGCGAGTAGGAGGAATGTTCTAGTACTTCCCATCTCAACATTAAGACAATTGATACGGTAGATGAATTCTTTTTTTTTTTTGTCTTTTTTTTTAATTTTTACTCTTCTCCTTTGTCTACAATACTTCCTAAGTAACCCATGTAACTGATTCATTGCGTTTTTTTTGTTTTTTTGTTATTCGTGAATTTTTCATTCGTGAAAATTATTGGTAAAGTATATCGTGTATTTTCATATGTATATTATTTAATGTTTGTATAACAACACATTTGCCTGCAAAAAATAGTCGTCATGACTTTGTAAGTGACTCTCGTATTTTCAGTTTATGGTTCATTATTTTAAGACTTATATCTTATCATTTATAAAATCAGTTTACGTAACCGCTGAAAAATAATATTAACTAAATTCTCATTCATGAATTGAAGTGATCAGTGCAAGTATTTAACACACAATAAATTTAGATAAATCATACTTTTAAGAAAATTCCTGTAAACTGTAAAAAAGTTGTAAACACTTCGTGGGAAAGGCAAACGAAAATAATACACTAAGGCCAAGACTAAGTTCAAAAGTCAAACCATTTTTTTTAAACTTTTGGACATCTTGATTATGAAAAAAAAAATCATAAGGTATTACTTTTTTAAACACGAAAACTGATTTTTGTAAGTCATTCGTTTCAAAGTCAATAAATAGAATCCACAATATTTCACCAAAAACGAACCATTTAAATACATCAAGCCAATTCATTGCAGAAAAAATAGAGCATCTACCTGCAACAATGGGAAGATTAATATTTTTTTATGAAGTTTATTTTTACTTAAAGGAATTCGGACGATATGCTCATGAGCGAAGAAAGGAGAGTGCTCCAGTCAATGACAACTGAAAAAAGAAAACTACATATTCAACTGAGTAGAAAAGATTATAAATGGGGATGAAAAGTAACTCAACAAAATATATATTTTAAAAGCAAATCGTTTTTGATGCCTATCGGAATTGGAATCATTATTGTTTTAAACGAGCTTTTGACAATATGATAACAAAAGCATTTTTAATAGATGCCATTTTCCCACCTCCTCTAAAAGATCCAAAAGCTTAAATGATTTCTTTTTCAATGATAATTCGAAAAAAATATAGATGTGATTTTTTTTTTTAATTCGGATCTCGAAGGTCTAAATTTTATTTTCTGATACAAACTTTGACCTTTTCTAGAGGATAAAAAAAATTCCATATGGTTTGATTATTGTTTATAAAAATAATTTATGGGTTGATAAAAACGATGAAAAAAAATCTGCCTTATTCTTGTGGTTTTTAGTGTGCTGAATCCGAATCTGCTTCTAGATTTTTTCTATCACCTCACGTTTCCAAGTCATGCATATAGAGACTGCAATATTAATGTAAGGAGTGTGGAGACAAACGGCTGCAATGTTAAAGTATCCATATTTTTGAGCCAGAAGAAAATTTATCAGGCTTCAAAGTCTGAATAATTTAAAATGTTTTATTGAGAAACAAGAAATCTATGAGTGATAGAAAAAAGCTGAGGTCAGACACGGATTCAGCATATAAAAAAGCTTAAGAATCAGCTCTTAACCTTAAAAATGTCTTTAAAAAGTTATCTTTGTTGGCCTGTGTAATTAATCTTTTGAGCATCCAACGCAACGGGAAAGGGATGAAACCCTTAACGATATTATCTTATTGAAAGATTTAAAAGGAAAAAAAAATTGGTTTTTGAATCGTTACAGTCGATATCAAAGATGTAATTTATAGTGAAGGCGTTTACTTCTAATAGAATACTTTTTGGTAATTTTTATTTTCTTTTAATGATCATATTTCTAGGTGCTCACCTGACTTTTTTCGCATTTAATAATATATGTCATCAAATAAGAATGTTATTTGGTTAGAGCAACAATAGCGAAAGTCCTGATCGGAATTTTTCCTTCCCTTTTTTACGTTGATATTATGATATGCTTGAAGAATTTCTTCACTTATCTTTATCTTCTCATTGAGTTGAATCTTATCGATTTATTTGATGGTTTAAGGGCAAGGAGGATTCCCTGTTTCCGAGTTGGGGCCTGCTCTGCCGGTTGAGCTGATTTTGCGACTTCATGGAAGTCTATATTGTATCAACTTGTCGGTTCACTGTCCGTGGTAGCACAATTGGTTAGAAAAGCGACAGCAAAAGTCATGCTCACTGGTTCGAGTCTAGGTCGCGGAGTTTTTCCTTCCTTTTTCTACATAGTTAAGGTCTCAAAAATTTTTTTTTATTTTTTTTACTTCCTACTTAAGAAATAAAAATAAAAACTGTTTTGGTGAAAACTAACGTTTATTATGCATTAATATTCTTGTGTGGGAAAAAAAATCATAGTTCTTTATAACAATTATTTCTATTTTTGAAACCAAAAAAAATCAAAAATGGTCTGGCTCTAAGGCTTAGGTAAAATTTGTCTTAATAATAAATTGTGCAACAAGAGCATGAAAAAAAAATAGCGTTTGATTTGCTTTCCTTGACATTTAATATCAAATACACGATTAAGCATTATTGTGACTCTAAATTATGCCAACAATCTTCAATGGCAGTTTTCAAGTCTTCCACACAAGAATACATTGTTTCTGGCTTATACTTGTCTACCCAAATTCCCCAGAGGTTTTCAATCGGATTAAGGTGAGGACTTCGTGCTGGCAATTTCATTACTTTAATGTTTTTTTCTTTAGCTAGCCAGATGTGGAATTGGATGAGCGAATGGGTGCATTGTCATGTTGAAAAATAAGTTCTGGACAGAGAATGTTGACAAAAGGAAGGAGGTGATGTTTCAAGGTGTCTTGGTAGTCTTCAGATTTTGATGACCAGAAATAATCGCTAAACTCGTGACTCCATTATAGTCAAACGCTCCCCAAACCATGACCCTACCTCCATCCTGTTGACGACTAAAGAAAGACTTCTCTTCTGTCCTAAGGTCATGCCAATAGGATGCCCAACCATCTGGTCCATCCAGGTTACATTTTTTTTTCATCACATAAATAATACACTAAGCCACTTATCGTTCAAATTCATACGGTTACGTGCCCATTCCAAATGTTCTCGAGTATGTATTTCTTTTAAGGGTAGTTTTACAACTATTATTCTGTAAATAAGATTGGATTTCTTTGCAAACGTCTGTGAACTGTGAATTGTCTTTTGATACGTTTTGTTCAGAAACAGCAACAATTTACCTCACAGACATGGACTGGTTCTTTGCCATTTGCACAATCCTTTTGTCATCACTGGCTGAAGTCACTTTTGGACGTCCACTTCGAGGGTTCAGCCTTGGCTGATATTTTACAAATTGCAGATGATGTTTGGTCGATTTCACTGGCAATTTCATTTACAAATTTGCCTTTTGCTTTCAGCATTCATATTTTGCTTACTTCCACCTGAGAAAAATTCTTATTTTTAGGCATTTTCACAAGAAATGAGAATGAAAGCTTTTGAATCAGCAAATGTTGAGTTTTTTTTAAACAGATTTGCAAATTATGGGAAACTCCAAGTTAAATAACCCTTGCGAGGCAAAATTTGCGGCCCCTATAACGCCGTCCTGATATGATTATAGTAGGAAGGGACGTTAATAACAACCAAACCAAATCAAAACCAAACAAAGTGATCTGTTGTATACGTGTAGAGGGTGAAAGTTGTATAAAGGTAACTTTACCTAAACTTTTGAGACAGACCTTTTTGAATTTCTTAGTTAAAAAATAGAAATAATTATTATGAAACTTTGAAATTTTTCCCACATGAACGTTAATGCACAATAAGTATTAGATTTCAATCAAAACAATTTTTCTTTCATTTCTTATGTAGAAAATAAAACAACACACCATTATCTAAACTTTTGAGACGCACCTTGTTATCAAATAATAATATTTAAATCAAACTGACATTTCAAGAATTGAGTGACATAATTTGAATTGGTCAATCAATAATTTATGATTTGAAACAGAAAATATATATAGAGGGAAAAAAATTTCCACTTAATTTATAATGAGCTTTATTCTCTTTTTAACATCTGTTGTCTATGAGAACAAAATATACTGACTGTCCTCTTGTCGGTTCATTAAAGGATTACGGATACCAATCTCTTTGAGCGCATACTTATTTTCTAATGATGCAATAATATAATTAACTTTTATGTTATAAAGTTATCGTTCTTCACAACTGAAAGAAAATAAAACAAACAAATGAGGCCGGCGTTTATTAAAAGATAAGTGAACAAACAAGGCTCCCTTCTTATGTTTTGCGTATCCAAATATTGCTCGGAGAACAAGGTGCAGAAGCTTTTTTTTAAACCTTTATTTATTTATAGAAACGTTTGATAACGCTTTATTTAATCAGATGATGTAGACCTATTTTTAATTTTGATAGTTTTATATAGCATAATTCATTAAAGTTAATATTTGGTTAGTGTTCCATTTTGATTTTACTAGTCAAAAACAAATCGATCTGAAATTTTGATAAGTGAATTTGCATAAATATGAAACTCTTATCGTATACTAAATATTTTATGAAACAAAAATCAATATATGTCGCAATATATGCACATATGCAAAAGCAATTATTTTTCACAGCGAACATCCATAGAACTTTGATAGTTTCATCTACATTAATTCGTTTATAGCATGCTACTCATAATGCTTTATAATTTTTTATACACAGTTGACGGATTTTTTTAGTATATCGTGCAGTATATCTGCTTTTGTATAGAAATATGTATATTTCTGTATGGTGGATGTTATTTTAAAGAATTTCCTTCTTTATCTCGTTTAATGGCAAACCTGGGAGGAATAAAGAAGCGCACTCTTCTTCAAAAGCAATCTGCGCTTCCAAGACTGCTCTCTACACCGATTCCAACCGTTACACATAAAATGAATCATTCATTAAATCTATTTTTAAATATACTATTTTTAAAAAGCAGTAAAAATTAAAATATTGTTTACTTAACCGAAAAGGAGAGCGAACGAAAATTCTTCCTTTTGGCTTTTATTTATTCTTCTTTCTGAATACATCGAAGCGAATATAAGAAACCGCCCGCATTGGCTTTAAACCAAGCCAATTTTAATAAATCTGGAACAATACAAATTAAATCAAAAATAATGCATTAAGTAAATTTTGCAAATATTATTAAATTCGTAAATTAAAAGATAATTTATGGTGATATTTTGATAGAAGTTTAACTGTCATGTTTTATAGACATATATGTATGTATATTACATTAGTTATTTGCTTTAAATGCAAATGATAAATTTAACTAATTTATGTAAATTTTATATTTAATTTGACTATTAATGAACTAACGGCAAGCTCGTGACCTTTGAGAGAATACCTGAAAATAAATAGAGAATGACATTATAAAGAGGATAGAAAATGTGATTAGCAAATGTAGCGCATTTTTCATGCCACAAATGTTTTGAGAAGTCAAAAGAGTTGTTTGTTAAAGTCAACAAAATTTCCTAATTAATCCAAAGAATGTAATCTTTAAGAACTATTTTTATGTCCTTCTATTTTGAAAATAATGTAAATCACTTTAGAAATTTTGCACTGCTTTTCAAAATGAAGAAAAGAAAGTACATACAATATATAACAGTGTAAGAAGTAATGATTTACATATAAATTATAAGCTTAAATGCCAAAAAATTTTTTATTTCATAATGGAAATAGTATTTACTGCAAAAAACAATGTAAGAGAATATCTCAACATCAAATTACCAGAAAAAAGTGAACAAAAAGGCATCTATAGACTACTGTATGATTTATTATTAATCTATAGAGCACTGTCGGATTATGAAGATTGCCGGATTACGCATCGCCAATATAATGTTTTACGCAAGTTTTAATAAAGCCCTTCTACTCTGTGTGAGCATATTATTATGACCACCCTGTCAGTATCTCTTTGGGCCACCTTTTGCCTTCTTCGTGGCATTGATTCCACGAGATGTTGGAAGGTGGTGGGAGGAATCTGACACCATGCCTGATCGATAGCACTGTCTAGTTGTGCTACATTGGACGGTGGTGGATCCAGCCGTCTGATGGTTCGTTCGACTTCGTCCCACAAATGCTCGATTGGAGTGAGATCTGGGGATTGTGGGGGTCACCGAAGTAAGGTAAAGTCCCCCTCATGTTCCTGGAACCACTCCTGTACAATACGAGCTATGTGGCATGGCGCATTGTCTTGCTGGAAGTAGCCATCTCCATTGGAGTACGCCATCAACATGACAGGGTGGACTTGATCGGTGACAATACGGAGATATGCTGTGCCATCCAGACGTTGGCCAGGAAAACATTCCCCAGACCATAACACTGCCCGCACCGGCCTGAAGGGTTGTACTCGTGCATGCGGGATCCATGCTTTCGTGCTGTTTCCGCCAGATTCTCACGCGGCCGTCTGCATGATGTAACTGGAATCGTGACTCGTCAGACCACATGATTTGTTTCCACTGCTCGATAGTCCAGTCCTTGTGCTCCTGAGCGAATTGGAGTCGTTTCCGCTTATTGGCTGCAGACAGCAAAGGTGTGCGGACAGGTCTTCGGCTTCCGTATCCCAAGCGATGTAGTGTGCGGCAGACAGTGCATTCATAGACCGTTTTGGAGGACTCCTGATTAAGGTCAGCAGCGATTTGATGCACAGTTGCCCTTCTGTTATCCTTTACCAGTCGTGACAGTCTCCGTTCTGTCCGATCATCAACCATCCGCGGGCGGCCACAACGCGAACGTTCAGACCCCGTCTTCCGGCTAACTATCCAGTCTTTAAATACTTTAACGACGACTGCTCTTGAGCACCCCACGAATGCTGCTGTTTCGCTGATACTCGCTTCATAGCTGCGAGCACCTACAATCATCCCGCGTTCGAAGGCTGTTAAATCGCGTTGTTTACCCATAGTTGAAGAATGGAACACGTCTACTGTTGTCGACGACACTCAGCTTCCCTTTTTATTGGTCCGGCCCGCTAGCAACATTGTGGCGACGTCCGTGCGCGCATTTGCATAAACATGTCAGGTGATCATAATAATATGTTCACTCAGCGTATATTGAGATGTAACACAATAATCTACTAATCATTGAAAATGCTTCGGAAATCATTTATTAATGGTTTCGATTTTTAAGATAGTCCAATTTAACGTCACGAAGAACGTTTAGGTTCATATAGTGTATTCTCCAATAAGCTCTTGCAGACTCATTTTTTCCCTATTTATCTCATTTAATTCACCAATTTAAGTTAAGGCGCATTAAGTTGTCATAGCGTTTAGAAAAATCCGAGCTACAAAGAGATTACAGGCTTATCAGATTCGCGAAGGCCAATTAGCGAGATTATACTCTATTTTTACCTGTCCAGACTTTTTTCTGTTTAAACAACGCTGTAAGTTTCGAAATCAGATTTAAAACACATGTTAACTATATAAAACAACTTAGACAAAAAAAAAATCTAAATTTGCAGACAAAACATAACAGTGAGTAGTTAAACATTTTCACTTCTATCTATATATCACCTTAAATTTTCTTTCAATTTAGGAATTTTATAATACTCGCACAGTTTATTTCATGCATTATGTGCGTGGCTGAGAACTAGAGTGATCCATGTCGCATTTTTCCGCATTTTATTTTTAGAGTTGCATTTTTATCATAAGAGTAAATACTGTCTGGGTACCAGAGAGGTTTAAGTGCAACTTCATTTTTTCAACCGCGTTAAAAATGTTTGAGTTACTATCATGACAATGATGTCAAAACACTTTACCTTAAATTATTACAGAATTACTGCAAAGTGACATGAACCATTCTGGTTCTCAGCCACTCATATTTGATTTCCTTTGTATTGTTCAAGATTTATAAACTTGGCTTGGTTTAAAGTCAATGCGGATGAGCTCGTATATTTCACTTCGATGTGTTCAAAAAGAAGAACAAATAAAAGTCAGATAGAAGAATCTTCGCTCGCTCTCTTTTTTCGGTCAAGTACACAATATTCTAATTTTTATTGTTTTGTAAAAATAGTGTATTTAAAAATAGCTCGTCCTTACCAAATTGATAACTTAGAATAAACACTTTATCTCTCAAAAATTATTACTCAAGACCCAAATAAAATATTGTGATCATCGTCTGTCCAATGAAAGTTAGACTGGGCATGTCCAATTAA
>JAHWFO010060970.1:649201-711131 GCA_023313115.1 Rhysida immarginata
TTCCCATACTGCCTTGCAGCTTTTTTCATATAGTGAGACAAAGTATAGATCTTTTTATTCAACAATAGTGCGAATAGAATGAGTTATTGTAAGTCAAAAAGTTTATATAAACATGCAGTCTTTTATTAATGGTTTATGAGATAGAGCTATTTGAAGTTTTATGAAGTTTCTATTTTGATTTTTACTTTACTGCATTAACATTCCAGTAATTTTATCGTAAAAAATTTTCGAATATTCCGCCACTTACTTCGATGCATTTTTCAGTTCTTGTGAGTACGTGGCGAATTCGCGACTGAAGGCATCTTCGCGTTCTCTTATTTGGTCCACAGCATCTGTTACACGCGTATTGACTCTAGTTTTATAAATCTCACACTTTAACCAACCTCACAAGCAGAAATCCAAGGGAGTTAGGTCGGGTGATCTGGTGGCCAACTAACTGTTCCACCGCGACCAATCCAGCGATTCGGAAAAACTGCATTTTAATTTCAAAAGACTACGTGTTTATATGAACTTCTGGCTTACAATAAGTCAATACCCACACGAAACATTTTCTTCCGGGATATCCTGTATAAGAAGAGAAAAATGTCTTTTTAAAATATATAATTAATAAAATAATATAAAATATATAGTAAATAATAAAGAACTCTGTACCTATGTAAATTATACTTTTGCACCCCTCCTATATTTGACAAGCTAAATTTATAAATTTATTGCTGGATATTTTGAATGAGAATTTTTTTAATTATCACTATAAGAATATTTTTTTAAAAATAACAAATCTATTTATCCAATGGTACTTCCAACTTTAAAATTGTTTAATGCCTTCTTAAATTTTTGATAAAGTAAGAAACTAATTTGCCTAACTCTGAAATTAGATTCAATAACGAGTTCGTGAATTTTTATCCCTTTTGGGTCTTAAATTCTTGTCTCCCGAAAGGAGTGCGTCTGTGAGTGGAGACTCAACAGGTGAAAACATCTCGCGCAGGAGGCCGAACTGCAGTTCACCTGAGAACAAAGGCCGAGTTGCTCCCTAATGAGAACGGCGCCGTTACGTGCATAATTTATCCGAGAGGAAAGCCGGCCGATTAAGCAGGGGCTTCCTTTCAAAGACACTGAAGACACTTGCAAATAATTTCGAGGGGGAAAAAATTCATAGCTTCCCCTCCTCAGATGTTGTTAAATAATAATGATGTTATGTTGAAAATGTCAGCCGTAAATTTATTATTTTTTTCGTCGTCGAAGCTTAAATTTTAATTATATGTTCGTTCTAGCCATAATTCTTAAGAAGATTAATATAGCTTTGGTGTTGATAAAAATTGAAAATATAAACATTGCACTCTATTAAGATCATCTGACAGAGTTTAATTTTTATTATATTCCATATTATGAATGTGTATTATGAAACAATGTCATGATTCTCAAATCATAATAATCAAGCACTTATAAATACTCAAGTTAGAATTCATGTTTTTATAATGTAATTACACCTTACCAGGACATCGATTCCGATTTTGTTTTATAAAATTCCTCCTATTTCATGTGTGTCGGTGTGTGTGTATAGCTGAAGAAAAGGTCGAAGGGGGGAAACCATATTTCTGTTTGCCAAGAAACAGTCTTTACGCCCCCTTTGTGTGACATTGGGCTTACATAACTGTGTCTGTGTGATGAAGGGAACGGGAGGGGGTAGGGGGTAAGGCAGTTTTTGCTTTTGTGTCACTGGCGACAGCGTTCCTCCGCGCTCGGTTCCTCGGTTGAGCACCTCAATCGGTCGCGTGCGCTCCGAGGACCGGTGCGAAGGGGAAGTGGGGGTGGTAGACAGCTTCGAGGGTGGGGGTTCTCCACTCGGAAAGCTTTTTTCCCCTCTCTCCAGTCTCTGACTCACCCTTTTTTATTTTTTTTTTATTTTTTGTCCTGAGCCGAGCCGGCGACGATGCTTCTTTTCTGTGGATTAGCCGACCACACCTGAGGCGATGTCACATCCTTTTTGTCAATCTTCGAATTCGCAATAGTGATTGATAGAGACGAAATCTGCACGAATCACAGGCTTTAGTGAAGACACCCTCCTCGGATAGAAGACAAGAATGGACGTAGGAAAAGAGCTCCCGCAACTCAAGTATAAGCACTTGAGGTGTGTAGGGAGCGACGACAAGTCTTCTATCGGTCTTCCTTCCGCCGCCTAAATTCCCTTTGCGCTCGGAGTGTCAGCTCCGAAGTGCATCGATATGAAATGGAACTCCCACAGAAAATGCAATTTAGGACAAGTACAAATAATATCAACAAGCGGTGTGCGCTCATAACATGAACAGAAAACGTAAAATACCTTCCGCGACGATAACGTTTCCATATTTTATTCTTAGAAAATCAATTTCTATACTGTTGATGAAATATTCAAGTTCCTAGCGGATGAGCTGTGGTTTTCAGTTTTGCCTTGCCTTTATTATTAAAAAAAAAAACGATACAGAGTGGAAAACTGTAATTTTAAAATTATCTTCGAGTCTATTTTTATTGAATCGTCAAAACATATACAAGTTTAGGTATTTATTTGAGAATATCAAATTGGATTATAACTGGTATCGTCGTTGTGATTACATTAAGATACAGGATATCTCGAGAAAAAAATCATTATTTCGTATGGGTTCAGTAGTTCAGTATTTTATTAATGGTTTCTGAGATACCTCTATTGGTTAAGAAGTGAAAAATATAAACTAAATAATTCAACCGTGGCAACTTCTACGCTTAATGACATAAATAATACACTTAACAGCCATCGTTGGTCGTAAGATAACTCTAAAGGCCTTGTAGAAAAGAATTTTCAAGTTCGTTTCTTCGTCAACGTATGCTGTGGCATGAATGATGGAATGCTGATAGGTCCCGTTACTTTAGAAAATTGTATGACAGGGCAGAGTTATCTCGAATTTTACAAAGTACACTTCCGAAACAAGTATAAGATATTCCTCTGGCTACACGAATAACAATGTATTTTCAACACGACGGAACACCTCGTCATAGCGTGATTGATCGCGGTGGAACAGTTACTTGGCCACCAAGATCACCTGGCCTAAGTCCTTTGGATTCCTGTTTGTAGGGTAGGTTAAAGTGTGGGATTTGTAAACTACAGTCAATACATACAGATGAGCTTATTGCATGAATAACAGATACTGTGGACCAAATAAGAGAACGTGAAGATGCCTTCAGGCGCGTAATTCGCCACGTTCTCACAAGAATTGAAAAATGCATCGAAGCACAGGGTGTTGCAGATAACTACAGGGTAGTATAATGGGAAGCCTACCCGCTCGATTGCAGGGGCCGGCTCAACATCTAATGATAGTTGGGTAATTTTATCTTGTTAAACTTGTTTGTTTGGCAAAGGGCATGACAAATTGAGTCAAGGAGAGGTGCGCGCTGTAGGCTACCACTACAGGGTAGGGGGGGGGTACACAAAAAGTAAACACACTTATGAATGTCCTCCGCAGCTAGAGGGGACCAATAAACAAACCAAAAATTCAAAATAGTAAAAAAAAATAGCGTTTCACACTTTTATTATTATTATTATGTTTGGTCGTCACGGGCTAACCCGGGTTGTGTCTCGTAGCGGACACAGGGCCAAAGCCACGAGACGCAGCAGACCAGTTTGCTCTACTGCTGAGAAAGTGTCACCTGGATGTTTTGAGAAGTTTCTTACAACAAATGTTCAAAAACATGACAGTTTTGACGTTCACCCCCCCTCTCCCCAACTGTAGAAACTGCTGGCTGCTTCAGGCCCCCCCTTCATCTCCCTCCATTCTGCCAATCGACCGAGCCGGCCCCTGCAATCGAGCGGGTAGGCTTCCCATTATACTGCCCTGTAGTTATCTGCAACACCCTGTACGTAAAGGAATATTCGATAAAGTTATTAGATTGTTAATGCAGCAAAATAAAAACCATATTAGAAACTTCATAATTTTTAATTTCAAATAGCTATATTTCAAAAACCATTAATAAAAAACTACATGTTTATTAAAACTTTTTGATTTACAATATCTCATTCTATACCTTCGAGCATTGTATTTTATATTAACCTTTTCTCCCTGGACACCTGCATATCTTTAAGATGTTTATGGTATTTGTATATTGTTACGAGTTCGAATATAAAAATTATTTTTAAAAACATCGTTTTAAATTGGATATTTTCTGATACAGTAAATCCAAAGTGCACCCTCATCTCCGATAATAGGAAATAATATTGTGGTTGCTTTTTTTTGTCTGCACAAAATTTTCTCTGTATATTCCCAAAAAAGAACTTCCTGAAAATTAAAGCAAACGTTGTGTTTAGATAAAATTGAGGTTAATGAATATTATTCGAGTAGAAGATATAAAGTAATCGCCGTTAAAATAATAACTGACTCCGTCCAGACTTGTTCTATGTTTTAGAGCGAAATTATTTTCCCATTTAACATTCTATCGTCAAATTCAAGTTAGTTTGAAAATTGTTGCAATTATAGGTTGTTATTTTGTATTTTTCATTGATTGAAAGTCGAATTTCTTGCAGTTTCAATAATTGTCTTCTATGCTTCGGTAAAGTTTCGGCAAACACCATTCGGACTTTGAGCCTTAGAGCGATCACCTAAATCGCGAGCATTTGACGAGATCTTTTTGTACTTCTCCAATTTGGATTGGCTTCTTGTGACTCTCTTCCGATTTCTTATAACTCCTGACTGATTCCTCGCGGAGGTAATAAAGTGGGTTACCCTTGCAAAGGGGCCGCTAACACCCTAGTTCTAAGGGTCGAGGAGGGAGCGAGGCGTTGGAAATCAGCCTCTCCTGATTGATCCATCAATTGGTTGCATCCGGATGCTAATTTCGCCAACACTCGCTGCTCTCTCGCTCCTCTCTCTCTCTCTTTTTCCCTTCACTTCTGTCGAGGGCAATTACAAAAAGTCTCTCCTCTCCCCTCCACCCTTCAGACAAGGCACTCGCAATTTTAAACTTCCGCGTCAGCTAAGCTCCCATTTGTTTTTCAAACGTGTATTTAAAGTATTACGCAACATTGCGCGCTTTGTTGAATGTCGCAGCTCAGGCTACACAACTGAGGATGAGGGGGCGGAAGAAAGGTTGAGTGAAAATTTAATTTATTTTGTTTATTGGAAACTTAAATTTATTTAGTTGCGAACGAAAATTTAACTTTTATTATTTGCCTTTCAGATTTTCTCTGGTTTGTTTTCATAAAACAAAGTATTTTGTGTGAATTTTCATTTATGTTAAAATTTGCATAAAATAAAAATCAATATTTCAGCAAAAGTAACTTTAACTCTTTTCTGTTATAATTTTAAAAATGTTATTAAATGTTATATTAAAAAAAAAAGTTGTTGTTTATACAAGCATTTAAGAGCTCAGATGGAAAGACGCGTGTTTGCTGTTGCTGTTGTTGTTGTTGCTGTTGAGAGATTCTGATCGAGAAAGAGGAGGAAGATTTTAAGTTTTTGGCTCGACTGATGGGTCTTGTTTGATTCTTTACCATGACCTCTGGTAGAAGGATTAAAATTGTTATCTTGAAAGGGGGAAGAGAGAGAAAACAGCAGGGTTCCCCTGAGAACAAGGCAAGGAGAAGGGTAGAGTCTGTCAACAAGTTTCACAGGTTATCACCTCAGCAACGCGCTCGGACGCAAAAAATCACACTTAACGATGATTGGGGATGCAAATACATGACTTTCATCCTTTTCACGGAGAAGATGAATTTTCCACTTAGGTTAGAATCGCCTTCATACATTGCTGTTGACGATGAAGACCTGGTGTTATAGGTATCCTGAAAAGAAATATAGCACCTTTACAAAAATCTTTAACATTTGGAACTTGAGTTAAAAAATGTATTTTCAGCTATTCATATGTTGGAATTCATCTTATCCGTTTGTTCATTTTTGATCTTATTGTTATCAGATAAAAATAGCAAAGAACAAAACTGCTGTCGACAGCAACAAATCCAGTAATTTTTCCTTTCTTTTTTTATCCGAGTTTGAAACCACCGTCTAAAATGCTCATCGTCGTTGTCGCCCTGTGGGTGGAGTGGTTGATGCCTCCATTTGCATAGATGACGACGTTCCATTCTTTTCTTGGCACTTTTCTTCGTCGTCTCCGTCCTTTTCCTTCGAAGCCTCTACAGAGTTCATGGTCTCTTCTTCGAGGGTGATTTTGCTTCTTTCTTTCTTTCTTTTTTGCTCACGTCAACACCCTCGACGACGCCCCAACACCAGGGCCACGAGACTTCTGCTACATCACTGTCATCCGCCGAGAAGAGCAGGGAAACGAACGGACTCCTCCTCCCCACACCCACTCATTCACTCACCCTCTTTTCTTTATTCTGTTTTTTCTTTCATATTTTTATTACAATATCAGGCATTTGACATATCCTGTCATTTTTTTCCCTTATGGTTTAATTCCAAGTTAGAATATCACATCATTTATACAAATTCAAAAGAGGTTTACCTCCTCCAATTGCTTTTCCTGCTATTATGATAGGTGATCTATAATAATTTTTCGTGATATTTTTAATAATCCGTGCTATTTACCCGAAACGAATTTGGTTCACTTCATCGTTAAAAAGGAAACCCCTTCCTACGCCAATTTTTATTGTCCCTTCGTTATTTACACGCCCTGCACTATTTGTATACAGACTACCTATTATTGCAAATGACTGATAACTTTATTGAGATAATATTTGCTACTGCATGTTTTATATCTTAAAAAAAATGAATACTTTATAAACATTAGATAAAATTCAACATCATTCTGTAATATATAAAACTTTCGTATTTGAAATCCTTTATAAAAATGAGCTGCTTAATCTTTAAGGCTTTACGACAGGAAAGAGTGTTTCATGATTTCTTCACGACAATCATACATATCAACTGTTTAAAGATTGATGTGTTTGGCAATCAATTGATGTGTCTATACAAATTAATTCTGTGCATCTTAACTGTTATAGAGAATAAAAATATATTGACAGACAGGCTTTAGAGGACTTTTTTCTGATCACCCAGACTTCTGCATAGAGCTTTATCACTTGCATCTTAATTTTAAAAGTTTACATCTAAATGGTTTGCTACATGATAATAATAATAATAATAATAATAATAATAATAATAATAATAATAATAATAATAAACCATAAAGGAATGACATAACCAAGTACCGAAAGGCTAAACTAAATCATTTGCGGAACCATATTTTTCAACTACTCTATGGTTTCTAATTGACCATAATGATACCATTAAACCACGTTTGATATATTACATGCCATACCTTAACATTGAAAGTTATAATGAACCATAATGGTTCCACTAAACCAGTGCCTTTGAACCAATTTCGACTACCATTAATTTTACGTTATATTCATTCATGACACATCATTCCAAGTTATTTGATATATTACATGCCATATATTTGCATTGAAAGTTCCAATGAACTATAATGATCCAGCCGGCTAGGTGGCCGAGAGGGCTAGGGCGTAGGCTTTCTAGTTCTCGAGTCCACCTGGTTGTGGATTCGAATCCCGCCGTGGGCATGGATGTTTGTGTTTGCCCCGGGCTGCATACAGATATAACTTGTGTAAAAGGCGCAAAATGACCTTAGTAGTCGACGCCAAAAATTCTAATAAACTAACTAACCAACCATAATGATTCCACTAAACCAGGTGCCTTTGAACCAATTTCGACTATCATTAATTTTACATCATATTCATTCATGACACTTCATTCCAAGATGTTTGATGTATTACCTGCCATATCTTATCATTGAAAATTTTTGAGGGTGTCATTAGGGTACCATGGGAGCACGTGCCATTGTATCGATTACAACCATTTTCAAAATGGTTCATTCTCGGAACCATACTTATCAATTGGCGAAAACAGTAATTAATAACGTTATAATCGCTTCTATCTCGTCATTACGATTTGTTTGATGTATTACTTATTATATCTTCCCATTGAAAATTGCTAAATGGGGTCGTGAAGGTATCATTTGTGCACGTGCTATTGAACCGATTTAGATAATATTTGGATTGGTTCGTGCCATGAGCCATATTCATCGACTGACGAAAACAGATTTGAAAATCTTTCATAGCCTTGGAGGAGTTAGAGTTACGATCAGACAGACAGACACGTTTCCCCACACTGATACTTAATAAATAAATGATTGAGAAAGTGAAAATGAAAGTGTTGGAGCGTTGACCCAAAAGTCCTTGCTTGTTTTTTTTTTTCCTATTTTCAGTCTTAATTACGTACTACTTATAACTGATGAGATCTTTTAAACTTTGGATATCAATTTTTTTGTGTTACGAGATACAGTGATACAGTGAGCAAAAATATTATCCGTCCACCAGCTTACGTAACTTAAAAGTTTTAAAAAAATAAAGCCAATTAATTTTGAATGAAAATTTATTTACAGTATTTACACTACTGTAAGTTACATTTCACATTGGGTAGGGATCATTGTACTAAATGAGGAAAAGTGAAAATACAGTAGGCGATAAGACACCTTGTAACAGCAGAGCCAAAAAATTATCCATCCACGTAAGTACTCTAAGCCAAAAAATATTATCCATTATGAAAAAATTAACCAATCACATTCACACCAGATTACTTATCTGTATAATAATGAATGAAGTGAAATATTGCAGAAAAATAAGAAAATAAAGGAACATTCACATGATTTGAGGGCTACAGTCATAGCTGGACTAAAGTCAGCGTGTAATTGTCAAGGAACTCCAAATTTCACGCTCATCGGTCTTATGTATCATCCAAATGTTCCATACAACAGGAGAAATCACAAATAAAATTAGAAGAGGCAGGAAGAGAAAAACATCAGAACGGGAAGACAGAGAAATTGTAAAACGCATTAAAAAAGATAGAAAAAAATCAGCTGTAGAATTGTGTGCAGAAGCAGAAGTATGAAAACAAATCAACTGTAGAAGTGAAAAATTATCTAAGCATATCAGTTACTCCTCAACCCATTCGAAACAGGTTGCGTAAAGCCGGGCTTAAAGGATGCACACAAGAAAGAAGCCCTACATCACTAAGAAAAACCGAGTGAGATGCCTGAATTGGGCAAAAGAGTATATTTAAACAAGGACAAAAATTTCTGGAACAAAATTGTGTGGTTAGATGAAAGCAAATTTAAGTTATTTGGCTCGGATGGCTGTAACAAAGTTTGGAGCATAGTTGGTGAAACTTACACACTGTGTGTGGTTGAAGTCAACATGAAGCATAGAGGCGGAAGTGTCATGGTATGGGGCTGGCATGTCAGCTATAGGGGTGGGACATCTAGAATTTATCGATAGCATCATTGAAAAACACAAGTACAGAGAAATTCTAGATAAGAACCTCCGTGCTTCCGCAAGTAGATTAAGAAGAAGTTTTATCTTTCAGCAAGACTCAGATTCAAAACATACAGCTCAGTATGTGAAAGAATTTCTCAATCCAAGAAAGTTAAAGTGCTTGACTGACCTCCCTAGTCACCTGACTTAAATCCAATCGAGCAACTTTGGATCATAATGGAAATGAAGATGAAAATCCCTAGACCAAAGTCAAAAGAGACCTATGAGAGATAAAAACCTGGAATGATCTCGATGAAAAAAACACAAAACCTTTAGCACACAATCTATGCACATTCGATGCTAGATGTTGTCAGGTCCAAATGAGGTCCCACTAAATATTAAAAACTAAGTTTTGATTCTACATCTGTCCAAATATGTAAGTGGATGGATAATATTTTGTAACAAAAATGTCATACAGTCCTATTTTGTTTTATACTATCTCATACCAATTTTAAACCGTAAGTTCAGAAGCTTATAATCGTATAGACACTAATATGCGCAATTAAACTTGAATAATGTGAATATATCACTTAGTGTCAGTCATTTCAACCATGTGCAATCTGGTGGATGGGAAAATTTTTTTGCTCACTGCACGTCTAAAAGGTCACTCATACGTTTCATTTTAATTAAACAGAACTCCTTTGTTTATCACAAAGGAATGGTCATGAACTCCTTTCTTTTTAAACGGTTATGTTTAGCTGGTTAATTAAAAGTTAAGCTTCGACTATTTAGAACTCCATTCATTTATTTTCTTTCCATTGATTTACTTTAATTCTGAATTCTGTTTTTTTTTTTTTGTTTTTTTTTGGTTAATAATTTCCTTTGGAGCGATAAAAAAATTAATTTAGCGAGAAAAACAAACGAGACGCTATTACAGGTCTCGGGGTATCGAACCGACGACCTTGGAAACAGCGAATACTCTCTCTCCAACGAAACTTTTCCTTCTTCTTTAGGAAACTGCCGTATTCTGTTGACAATTATTGAAGTCACAACGACTTTCATTTCGCTGTAAATGCAACATCCAGCACAACATTTAAGCACGATGCTCTAACCTTTTAAAAAAGTTTAATTCTCGTTGTCCATAATAACAACAGCAATAGAGATTGTTTTTTAATTCTCATCAGTTTCTGGCTATATTTTTCGCAATTTTATTAGAATACACAGTGAAAGGGGCCGGATTTTCTTTCTATAAATTTATGGAATATAATTTTTTTTCATATGACTTAAACAATAATTCCTGCAGAGCTCCTTATCGTTTAATCGGCTATTTGTTTATTTCTCCATGGAATTTTGCCATAAACATAGAGATAAATAAAAAATTTGGAATCTGATTGTAATATTAGAGCTTAAATTATTCTTAGAGGAAGCAATTGCAGTGAATGCATCTCAGTGGTCTTCTCCTTTGCCGTCTTTGCAAATTTTCTTCTACCTGAAATTTTTGTAATATATTTCGCTAAGAACTTTATAAATATTTCTTAGTAACTTGAGCTCCTTCTGTTCACCAATTAGATTAATTAAGGATATAATTTTTGGTAGGAACCATTTTAAATGCAATTTAAAGATTAAATTTTATCACACTATCCATACTTTATGAAAGCACTGTATAAGGAAATTTGATATTCTCCGGTGAATTAAATTTTTTAAAAAAATTTCTTCAGTTTCGTTCTACTTAGTAATTTCTCCCCCCTCGTGCCCTATTTTAACAAGCTTTTCCCTATAAGATATCATCTCGCTGAAAAACGCTTCTAGAAATACTCTCTAGGAGTCGTCGATGTTTATCTCACCGGTGCACACCTGATTTTCTTGACAACCCATTAGAGAAACTTTTTAAACACTTCGGGGGTCAGTTCAGTTTTACTGAGAGAAAAAAAAAGAGAGAGAGAAAGAGAGGAATCGCCCGTAAAAGATTACTTTTATCTCATTGCACCATCTGCGAGGAAGGCGACGCTTGAAAAGTGCGCGGCGGCGGCGGCAGCGGCCCCGAAAAACATAAACGATTCTCGTCACATTCCACGGACCTCGTCTGCCAACCTCCCCACCTTCCGCCTTGAGAAAAATCGTGTTCTCCTAGTTCAAAACACAGGAAACATAGTTTTGGTTTTTAAAAGGTATTTTACGAACCTCGTATTAAAGTGATTGTGTTTCTTAAATGCCCAGGGGCGGGCAATCTCAACGTTTAATGTGTCTCGAACTGAAGGACTGTTAGACCCTCGCCTCATTGGACTTTGGAGTCGAATGATTATCTTATTAAATTATTTAACTTGATATTTACCTTGCTTTGATTTTAAAGCAATTTAAACAAATAATTCACAAACGCAATCCTACATACTTAATCATGAGGCTTTGGAAAAATAATTTGTCGATTTTTTTTTTCGATGTATTTGATAGCTTTTAGGCCGTCAAACTTTTTTTAGAAAATATTATTCTTAAAATTTATTCGAATAAGTTAACTTGGATATTTATTTTACCATTTATGCAGGTGTAACAGTTTTCTAATTATTTTTATGAAAAGTGGTCCTTTGTTTCAACTTGCAATCTTTTTCGACAACAAAAGAAATTTTTGATATTAAGTGCCTGTAGAGCGAAATGTAATTTCGTAATCAAATCATAGATGTGTGTCTTTTACCGTTAGATGTTAGAAACCGAAACGCGTAAGCTTTATTAAATCTTCATTAATTTTCGCTTCAACAGGACTTTTTATTACATAACCGAAATGTAATTTACTTCTCTAAGCGAATTCATTAGCAACATGTTATGCTTTACACTGAGTAATACGTAATATTGGGAACACTACACATAATAAGCCGTAGCCTTAGTTTTGTCATAGTAATAGTAGTCTCTTCTATTACTATGGTTTAGTCATTGCATGGAGAAGGAGTCCAACTTCTCGCAACTTAATGAAGTACGCATGGGGAGTCCAACTTCAAAGAGGACTGATGTGAAGTCAAGTTATCGAAATCGATGACTATTATCCGATGTAATCATAAGGTATTAATATTTTCGAAGATTAATACAAATTTTAATATGCAAACAAAGTAATACGTCTCCTAATAATGTTCTTCAAATAAAACGCAGAAATCATAACCGTACAATCATGTTTCAGTAGTTTAAAAAAGATGTATAAATACGTGCACCTATGATCTTCAAGGAGTATAAACTTATTTGTGTTAATTTCAACAAAGCTTGCTCCGTAAATCTTCATAATGAGTTGCTTATATGAACTAATTAGTTTTAAAATAAAAATTATATAAGTTATTTAAGAAATTATCTCAAGCTTTTGTTCCTTTGAAATTTCAAAGAGGCAGTTGTTTTCCTATTCCGTAATATTAATATATAACTATTTTTTCTTTAAAAATAAAATAGCTTTTGCTTTAGAAATATTATTATCATATACGTAAAGATTTATTTGCCTTTATTTTTCTTTTATTGTAAAACTTGACTCTCCCGCTTGAAATGCTATTTTATGCAGGAGTTAGTAATAATTTACTAAAGGTAAAACAAAAAATGAATTGAATCAACGAAGGGTTTTGGTTTTTATTCTCATAATTTTCTCTTCCACCAGGCGTTAACCGTTCCCGAGTTCTTTGGGGTGCTACCAAAAAAAGTTTTTTTGGTTTTTTTTTTGGCGGTAGAAATATATTTACCATATGGCATTTTGATTGCACGTGATATACGAGCGTCCATTATCGTAAATTAAACGAAAATTAAGTGGGAATCCATAGGATAGTGAAATTTATTTTAAAAAAATAAATCAATAAAACGAAAATCGTTATCAACATTTTCTATATGTTCGTCATGAATCTTAAAAAAAATTCGAATCGACAGAATTTCAGTTTTGATACATAAAGATAGTGTCAAAACTAATCCCTGATAACAGAATTTTGAATTCTGAAAGAAACACAATTTTAATACATCTTGAGTGTCATGAGAGAGAGAGAGAGAGAGAGAGAGAGAGAGAGAGAGAGAGAGAGAGAGAGAAGGAGTGAGATGAATGTCCGAGAGGGTGGGGGGTAAAGGGGGTAGGAAGGACGAAGAGGGGGAATCATGTTTCATTATGCGCAGGCGTCGTATATTTTCATTAGTATGATTTATGTGGAGCTGTGGGAACCAAGAAAGTCGAGCCCTGAAAACGCCGAGCAAAAAGAACTCAAGTCAAAAGGAGGAACCCGTGGCTCTCAATTTCTTCTTTTCTTCTTCTTCCCGCTCTTCTTATCCACCTTGGCTTCTATAAGGTGGTGGTTGAATTGCTATTTTTGTCCCCCGTCAGAGACCTTCTGAATCCGAACCCCTCACACTCGAATCGTAAATCGACACTCATTAAGGCGTTTAGGCGATGAAAGTCCCCAAGATGTCAGTTATGTCTTACACACCAATCTTCTTTCTCTCTCAGTTGGGCTCTTATTTTTGTACCTGTGGAATGTCCTCCTTATATAACGAGAAAAGTAGTCGAGCGAGTTTCCTTAGCATACTGTCATATTTAAGCTGCTATTAGTCTTCAGCTCTTTAAAAAATTTTAAACAGATTAAAATGATATCTTAAATAACACAACCTAATCTAACGTAAATTCTATTTTATAAAATTATTTATTTATTAAAGTGATTTAAATAAGGAATTATTCTCATTAAGATTCCAGTGTCGTTCCTTTATTGTATATATTATTTTCTTTTCAACTATGTTATTTAGATGCGTTGTTTTTTGTTTGTTTTTTTCTCTCTAAACAATCGGGCATAATTTTGCTTAAAATGACACGAGTTGTTAAGTAAATTATGGCTCAATTATCTGAAGATTGCTGCACTGGAGCAACATTCGTTTTCACGGATTGCAGCGGATGATATAATTATCCGGCCTTTCTTCGACGTTTCCTTTACATAATTCTTCATTAAGGACTTTAAATCCTCAGACAATTATCCGAACTAATTGAGCACAGCGTCAATATTTTATTCCGGCTAAGAACGCAGTAAAACATGATTAATCCCGCAATCTCCCTTTAGCCCTATGAGAATGATCTCCACCGCAAAAATGTTGTGGCGATGCACACGATTTTGAAATGCTTGTTAAAGGCAATGAAAAAAAAAAAAGAAGTAAAAAAAAAGAGACATCTATTATCAAGAAATTCAAAATTACACATTAAGAACTCTTCTAAATTTTTATACAGGCCATTTCCTTTCCCCTACTGTGATGAGTTATATTTATGCTCTCAATAGAACAGCTATCTCTATTAGAGTTAAAAAATTTTTATTAGTTCTCTCGTTACAATCTTGTTTCTGTAAATTGAGTTCGTGACATCATGTCAGACAAAAATAACTTTGTTACATAACTTTTTTTTTTTTTTAATTAAAAAAAATGTCTTAAGTCACCTTTCTCTCTCTCTCTTTTTTTTATCTTCTCTTGAGAAGAGAGTACTTTCATTTCACCCCCAACTGACGAGGATTCTTATCAATGCGAGTACTTGAGACTGAAGCTTAAAATTTAAGCTTGATAAATTGTTCGGCGAGGGAGAGGGAAAATCGCACTTCCCGCCGTTTAACCCTCTTCCTTCCACCGACCGACACAACGATCCGACCGAGATTTTCGTATATATATTACGCGTTTAAGGGCCGCTTCATAATTCACGGCCGTGGAATGCGACTAACGGCAGCTCTCGGTACGTTAACACCAAATGAAATAAAAATCTTTTTTTTTCTAAGGAAACTTTTAACAATATCTTTAAAGCAATCGGACATGGAATTTAAAGAGTATCATTAATAAACTTTAATCGTAGCATTTATAACCCGGATTTCCTCAGCTGAACTTTTTCCTTAGGAAAATTGTTTTTCTTTCTTTTATTTGTTTAGCGGAGGCTTTCAAGAATTCCCATATGCCTTTAGAGATTCCAAGAAAGGACAAAAGTACAAACAAATGCTGTTGTAATTTTATTCTAGAAAATATAAAGTGAAATGCTTCTTTCACCTCCTTCCATTTCGAGAAGGCCAATACGAGTTTTCTTTACAGTTTCCAAGAAAAGACAAAAGTACAAAATGAAGTGCTTCGTTCACCTCCTCCCTCCTCCCCCTATAATTTAATCATGTAACGAGAACACCTTTTCACCTCGATTGTCACTTTTTTTCCCCCATCATATTTTTCTCCATGGGTTATCATGTGGTATAGGAGTTTGATCTGATTATGAGCTGACATTTTAATTTTTTAATAAAACACATTTTTCATTGGAAAATTTATAATATTTTTGCTTTACTTTAAAGTAAAAACATGGAAATTATGTGTGATACAAAACATCTGATAAATGATCTTGGTAGCACAAATTCACTTTGAGGAAATTTTCCATAACATGTTGATTACCGGGAAATTTTGGCAATGTTGTGTCGAATTTCATCTTTGAGGTCCTCAATATTTTGTGGTTTATTGACGTACACTTTATCCTTAACATCAGAGAAAGAAGTCTAACGGTGTCAAGTCACATGATCTTGGCGGCCAATTTACATCACCTGGCTGCGACCAGTTTTCGTAAAATTTTCACTATTTTTCAAGTGAATTTTTACAATTTCTACGCGTTGTTCATTTGTGTAGTTTTGCATAATTTAACCTCAATTTTAATAATGACAGCATATAAAAATCTCTACTCTGGTTCTACCACGAAAAAAACAGCGGCAAATCCAAAATGTCAGTTCGTTTTGGGACACCCTTCATATGCGCTTTTTCTTCGATATTTGATTAAGCGAATTGTATGCTGCATTTTATTATTTAATTTTATTTTTTTCTATCCCACAATATATAAAAAAAACGTGTTTTTCTGAATAATAGCCGGCCCCAATCTCGTAGACTTCGCGTTATAAAAAGTTAAAGTGAAATAAACGCCGCCCTCAAACAAAAGCCGCAGCTTTTATTATAAGAAATTTTTCTTATTAGGGTAACCGGAAGGTAATTTTATTAAATAGAAATTTAAAATATTTACCCATAAATTAAAAAAAAATGAAGCAAGAACGTGACGTAAATCACGATGAATGCCTTTAACCAACACCACCTCTACTCAAACCCTGAGCGCGAAAACGTCATACATTGTTACATCACCTACGGTAGGGTATTGTTAATCATATTTTAACCAATAATAAGCCCGAAATTGTCCCTACCGTAGGTGATGTAACAATGTATGATTTTTCCGTGAGCAGGCTTTCTCTCTAGGTGGTATTGCTTTAACGCCGCCCTCAAATAATCGCCGCGGCGTTTATTTCAAAGAAATACTGTACGTAATTTTTGTAAGAAAGACGCTTTACTAGTTTTAGCTAATGAAGAAGCACACATTTTCGGCTAATTATGAAATAATAATGAATGACGTAAACATAGACGGAATCTTATAAAAATCTAAATTACAATGGAAAACTGCAAGCTCTAATATAAACGAATGAATTCATTTACAATACACCATCAGAAATCTTATTTCCATGGACTAAGAAATCTTTTCCTTCTTTCTCTTGGAAACGGCATAGAGGAGGTGAAGTGAATGGGAAGAGACCAGTCTTTCGGGTGCTTTTGTTCGTTCGCTCCTTGCCCAATACAAAAGGCTTACTTGACTGCTTTCTCTGAACTTGTCCCCTGTCCTTAAGGTCCTTTTTCCACCTTCTTCTTCTTCCCCTTGTTACACTCGACCAAATCTTTGTCGAGAGATCTCAAGGCGAAACTCTGCGGGACGCCCCGGAATCGATCAACCATTGTGACGCAACCAAGCTGAAGGAGCTCTTGTGGGCAACGGACGTTTCGTCGAGGCATTCGGATCGGATCGGAGGAACCGAAAAGAAGCCAAACAAACCAAGGAAGTCTAGTGTTGTATGTGTGTGTGTGTAAACCAAAAGCCACCGCTATGACCCTGGTTCCGCTTGAGTTGTGCCAAAACGAGTTACATGGGAGAAATATGTACATAAACCAAGAAATTCTGGAAAAGACACCCCATGGCTTTGTGGAAAGGAAAGGAAATTTATTAAACACATAGAAAAGGAGAGTTTTAGCCTGAAAGAAATTGAATTAACTTTGACTTCAATATGAATCGGCAAATGTTGGATTTGTAACAAAAAATACTTTATTTTACAGGTTAATATTTGACATTTTGAAGGTACAAACCCAATTCGATCGGTAGCCAGTTATTTTTGAAGCTGCAAAAGGAAACAACCACAATCAGAAGTTGTTCAGATTGAAATCATGCCAAATTTAGAACAATTAAAGGAGCCTATAGAACGTTCACTCCATCCCCATCAACGCTGGCGTCGGCACCGGAAGTGTATGCACTTGTAGCGCCGCACGTGCCAACGGTCAGTGGAAATCGGAGCCTCGAGAGAAGTCCTTCACTGACATGGTTGAATGAGTGGGTGGGTGGTGCCACTTTTGCAAAATGAACCCCTCATCGGCTCCACACAATCGCTGGGTGACTCGATAGAAGGTTTTCATTTTTTTCTTTCTTTGATTCAACCTCCTCCCCTTTCGGCATCTTTCCATTCGGTTCCTTTTGTTCAAATTCTGCCCGACTAAAGTGGTTCCGCTTAAGAGAGGTCTGTGCCATTCTCCACAAGATCGTATTTTCTTTTTTCCTTTTTTCTATTTTTTCATGTATTTCTTTTCCCTCCTTTACCTCTGAGCGGTTTTGGTCGTTAACTTTTAATTAGGTCTCACGGGCAAACTTAATTAGAGGAAAAGTAGAGGAAGATTCTTTTTCCCTTTTAGTGAAATGTCAATGCAAAACAAAAACGCTTTAACGGCTCTCCTTCTTAGAGGGCTATTTCGTCTAAGTTTTGCGGTAAAAATGAATCACGAACTAACGACCTATTGGTGGGATAGTCAATGGGTGTGTTGGGCATCACGTATCGTCTCCGTCATAACTTGTTCCACGTTAGCAAATAAGTTATGTGGAGTCGATTAGTAATAATTACACCAGTATTAAAAAAAAAAGAAAATGACGGGAAAAAGAAGATGCGCCATTGATGCAAGTGGAAAAAGTCTCATTAAAGTACAAACAAAGCTTTTTGTATAGACTTCCCTTTTTTGGCCCGGCAGCTTTCCCTGGAGATGCAATCTGGTCCTTAACCCAAGAAAACAAAGCACTTTAGAAGATTTGCTTTCATGTTTTCAAATGAACTGGAAAGACGACAACAAATGTCGCGTTGCGATCTCGTAATTTTTCTTCAACGGTTACCAAAATAATCCACGGCCATTCCCTGCTTCCCTCAAATGTCATAATAAACTCTGAATAGAAGAAGTGCTAAGAGCTTTTTCTTTCTTTTTTTTAAAAAAATATTCTTCGAAAAACTGATAAAAAAGCGCCAATATTGGTTAAAAAGCTTTAAGAATCGCCAACGCGTTTTTTGTCAGTTTCTGCCTTTTGTTTTTTTTTTTAGAGGAATTTACCACAAAGACGATTTCAATCCATGAATAGCGAAATAGCCGAAATAACTGAAGGACCAAATTAAAATTGTAATGAGATTAACGCCTCTGTGACCCTGATTTATAATTGTCTTTGTTTGGGTAACAATTTGTTATATGTTACAATAAACTGAGAATTACTCAATATAAATACTTGATATCAGATTATGGGGATTTGATGCCTAAAATATAAATCTACGTAGCTTATCATGCATGATGGCAAATACTATGAGCTCGCTTACAATGGACTTACCAACATTGAATTCTTAAACTTCTCCATCCCGAACTATTAGCATCCAAATGATAATAGATGCGCGAGGATGGGAGACCGTGCAAATGTTCAAATCATTCAACCCTGCAGACCTAATTGAATTGGGTTAAACCTCTGCCCACCCAGTCCAGTGACCATAAGGCAGAGACAGTGAAAGAATTAGCCATGCGCATAAGGCACTGTAAGGACCGTTTAAAGGATTATTATTTTAGGAAGTGTAAACGTTGCTTCCTCGATATTTTGAATAATCTCGTGCTAATTGTTTTATTTCCTTTATCCTTTCCGTACAATTTGTAGGCGTCATTTATGAAAGTAGATCGAGCCATTCTCTTCTGCTACGTTGTTTCCTACTGAATAGGGCAATTTTACTAGAGTAGCGTTCTTGAAAATTCTTAATTTAAGGGTTGGCCTAACTTTAGGGAAAAAATTAAATTTTTGATATTTTGATTAGAATATTCGACCAACTATTTCCGAGATATCATGCCCGCAGAATTTTCTGTTTTCTGGTCTTGGAAGTCGAGATTTGTTTGCCATAACTCAATAAAGCAGTTAACCAAGTAAAACGTAACGATTGCGCTTATTCAGCAAGTTTGGAAAAGCGTCTGAAATTGCAAAAATATCGGCTTATTGAACCCTACGCTCATTAATTAAGATTCACTTATTTAATTTCCGTACATTTGTGCCGCATAATTCTTATTCCGCAATACATGAATACCAGTAAAGAATTTTGAAACATGCTTGGAAATCGCTACCAGTTCCACTAATCTGAAAAGAAAATCTTGAGAACCGAACCGATCTTTAGATAGGCTTCGAGTCGACGCGAAAGGAGGGTAATTTCGGTTCCCGGTAGCGGGTTCGAAGCCCATCGTTCTGCTTGTGGTGAAGTTTCTCTGAGGAAGATTGGAAGCAGCTAGCAGCAGGGCAGGCAGGCAGTCGCGTTGATTGCCTCCTCTCCTATCTGTCGCTCCTATCTCGGCTCAGGCTCTTGTCTCTCACGACGAGTTAAAAAGGAAGCTGTGAGAGGACCATCATCAGCCGAGGGAGCGTTGGCTCAGCGCCCACTCCGGCCCTCAACTACAGGAAAAAGAAGGGAGGGAGCAAGGCGAAAAGGAATCTTTACATCAGGCGCCCCCTTTTATTTAAAATATATGTTATACACTTACTGTATATCCGAATCCTCTGTGCACTATCATTGGATACGGATAGAACTAAAACTGATGGTGTATTATTATTGTTGTTACTAATAATTAAACCGACTAGTAACTAGTGCTATTCTGTATTAGGCTCAATCCTGATGATGTCGAATATTTCAGCAGCCTGTTTTTTGCTAGATTTTGAAGTTGTAAATATTCCTTTGAGTTATGTACATGAAGCAATTTCAAACCGTTCGAATTTGGAAATACATGTAAACCTTTTTGGTGCACAAAAATCTTAAATCACCAAATCATGTCTTCGGTGCATATTTTCTTGGTCAGGCGATTTTCTATTTTGGTCGTTGTACATAGAAAAAAAAATAAGTAAAATAATTTTTAAAAGTTTCCTCTCAATTGTTGAAACTATTTGAAAGTAGTTGTTCAGTTTTAATTTCCATTATTATTGCCATATGTACTTTCACACTTGAAAATTACATGTCCTTTTTATTAGGGTTCTAAAATATTTTTGGCAAGATTTGTCCTCTTCTCCCACACGAAGATCCGCGCGATTGAGGAAATTGTCATTTGTCGCCTGCAATAAAAGAGCCACAAAATCGTCGCCAATAAAACATCTTTTTCTTTTCCAAGAAGCACTTCTATCATAGTCTCCTCCAAAAAATGGAAGCAGAATTTGATGAGTCAAATAATTTCAGGATTACGTAAAAAAAAAAAAAAAAAAAAGAAGATGAGTGTTATGTAAGTCATCACGGAACACTCAAGCGATAGTAATGGTGCGTTTATGAATGTCTCAATTAAGTTTCACGGAATCAATGGGATATTCAAAAGGTTAGTGGAAACGAAGCATTCTATCTGATCCACTCAGCAATAGGAGTGACATTTAGGCAAACAAGTTGTAGGCGGAAAGCGTCTTATCAGCGTCCTTGCTCATCCACTAACGTCAAAGAAGAAAAACCCTTATTTAAGGCACGTCCTATCATTGAATGAATCTACACCATGGAAATGGAATCGATTGCCTTAATTAACGCTTAATTGGATGATTTTATTCGCTTTTGTATCTGTCTCTGGGATACTTTTACATGGGAGAAGGGGGGGGGGACTCATCTTCCTCCTCCCACTCTCCGTTTCGTCTTCTTTATCGCGACGCCGTATCGCCTTCCCATTCCCCTCGAATTTCATGCGGGGATACGTTTACATGAGGCGGACGGCGATTCCGCGAAATCGCGCCGTACATTAGGGCCTTTAGAAAAGTTAAGGGCTCCCGTCCAACAGCATCCCCTTCCCCCCTGGAACGTAAACAGTGATTGGCACGCTTGGCTTGGCGCTTTGTTTTCTGGTTTGTCTCGGGTGACGTCACAAGATGCACGTGGGCGCCATCTGCCGGCCTCGAGAAACGCAATATTTCAACGTCGAGACGAGTCTAAGCGCCAAGATGAAGATAACAGAATTTGCCGAGAATGCCTGGAATGTTTTCCACAATCGCAGCTTGCGTGTGACTCTAACCCAAGCCTCGCCCCATTAGCCTCTTCCCTAATTTGCCCTTTCTTCGTCGTCATCGTCGACAACCATGCCGCACTCCACGCAAAATTTTCCTCCTTTGCATCCCTTTCACCCTTTGTTGTTGTTAGTTTTTTTCCTTTTTCTTTTTTCGTTTTTTTTTTCAGAAACAAAACATGTTTCGTGAAACAACTCTATAATAAATCAATGTCTCGGGAAAATATATAGGAGCACTTACCTGTGTATCGATGCCATGATTAATGCCGATTTAAAACCTGCGCAAGAGGAGGTTGCGGTTTTCATTTAATTATTATTTATAAACCACAACATGCACCGTTATCGAGATCTTATCTCGGTGAATGTAAGATGGACTTCCCATTCATTCTTTATTTGAAAGAAAAAAAAATATTTCCCATACATTTTCGAACTCATCAATTTTAACTGATAGTTGCAGATGTAATCGCTTTTCAAAAACATGATGGATCGGAAAGAACAAAAATAGGAACACTGAGACACAGAAAGTTCCTTTCATAAGTTAGTCTAAAGAAATAGAATTCATTTTACGTCTAAGCTGAATTTAATAGGGAATAGTGTTGAAGGATTTTATAATTTGGATTTATTTGAGATAGAGATAGATAGATAGATAGATAGATAGATAGATAGATAGATAGATAGATAGATAGATAGATAATATTTACATAAATTAGATGCTAGAGACTTTCCTGTTGTTTCTTTCTAATGTCGTATATGGAATAAGCAGCTGAAAATAGTTCCGTCCATTCTATTAAATATGTGTAATTAGCCTTATAATAAATTGAAACTTAAGCACAGATTGATTCAAAATCCTAATGAGATCATTTCAGAGTTCATTTTAGTGAAATCTTCATGCACTGAAACATTGCGAATGCTTCCAAATGAATATTTCTAACTACCAGTTCCAATATTCATTTGCTTTAAATAACTAACAAGAAATTAATACCGAGGAAGGTATAGGAAAGTAGAGGAAGTGCTAAGATCCTCTATTCTTACCCTTTTATCTGCACTTTTTAACACCACCCCCCATTTTCTCGAACGTAGTATTTAGAAAAAGAAAAAGAGCTCCTATCTTTCATTTCTCATCATTTCCGATCGAAAGATATATTACATGCCATATGTTGCATAGTTCTAAAGACCAAGTGACTGCCACCCCCACAATTCCGACATTATTCGGACAATTTGGCCCCAACTTCATAATAATGTAGATCTTGTATCTACATACATATTAGGAATCTGCATACCGTACTTCACTCCTTAACATACCTAAATACACGTAGACCTTTTGGTCCCCTCTAACTCCCACCCCGGAAACTTCGACCCCAGTGGGCCAATCAAAACCTAACTACACAGTGAAGATGTACATGTCCATAGAAAGCTACATTCCGAATTTCAACCTTCTACCTCCAAAAAATGCAGAAATGTGAAAGGGACAGACGGACATTGTGAAACTAATAAGTAGCGGAAGAATGGAGCTACATAATAATAAAAGTTGGTAGTAAAGTCATTTATTCATAGCTATTACTGATATTGTTAATCATAGTAAAGTAATATAGTATAGATAATTCTAAAAAATGCTGGTTATTAGATAGATACCACGGTATTTGCACCCTGATACTGTTGAATTGTTTCCATAGAAATTAAATTCCAAATTTAATTGATATACTTTCATTTATTCTCCATTTTGTCCGGTCATGGTCTTCATCTGTATGTTTATATGAACTTTCTTTCTTGTTTTGGTGTAAGGAACTTGTCCCCAAAATTTGTAAAAATATTTTTGAAACGCCCTGTATTTCAGTGAAAGTTTTGTCCCGAAGGCACATAGGGGACCGGCAACAAATTGAACAAAAAAATAATGTATAGGATTGTTAGTAGGTACAGTCAAACAAAATTTGCGACAGTCCTATAACGCGGCACTTTAACAGTGCGGTTTCCATATAACGCGAAGCAAAATTTACGGCAATCATCTTATGAGCCTGTTAAAGCCAAAGTGGTGTAACTCCACTTTTTAAAAAATCTGAGTTAATGCTAGAAATGAAATCCGAATATGTCAAACTACCTATAGGAGTGGTGGTGTAACTCCTATTTCCCCAAACAGATTCACAGATGGCAGTGCAAGTTCGGTAGTATGCTGGAATTTTCAACTATTATTCTACTAAAATTCTTTATATCTCATAACTGTTCTTAATGGACTTACACCACTTTGGCTTTAACAGGCTCTTATAAAGATACTTTTATAACATGGTTTCTATATATTTGTGTACATCTTATCACATTAATTGTAAGCATTGAATATTATAGAGAAAACCTTTATTCCACAAAAAGTAATGCGAAAAGAAACATCCATTCTTAACGGTGGAAGACAAATTGAAAACCTAATCTAAACTAATGTAGTTAGTTTTAGTTTTTCCTTTTGATACTATATTATGATTATTATACAAGAGTATCCTAAATATGACAGACGATTTTTAAAATGGAATAGCAGGTAAACGATAACAGTTTAGTTAACCTTGCAGGAGATAAATATGTGAAGTTAGGAATTTATTTTGTACGTTTCCTTGCGTTTTTTGGACCGATGTTTTCGGAGTGCGCGTATTGACTGTCGTCTGGTGCTGTCGTGGCCAATCGCGAACGTCCAACGATGCTCGCCAACTCACCGGAAGAATAACAAATTTACTGTTTTACTGCATTATGACGTACCAAAACAAATTCCTGACCTCACACTTTAATCTCCTGGAAGAATAACTTGAATAACTGTCACCATTTGCCTGCTATTCCACTTTAAAAACCCCGTCAGTCCTTTTAGCTCACCTATTATACCAAACATTAACTTGTGAGAGAACCTAATATTTGATGGTCTTAAAGAGTTCCACACACAATTGCGAACATGACTCTTTAGGAACTAATACGAAAGCTTGATTAAAAGTATACGAATTTTTTTAGGCTTACATTTTTGGATAATGTAATTTTTTTTTTATTAAAATCCACGCACTTATGCTCTTTTCTAAATGCCATTTGTGTTTAGGTTTTTAAGTACGAATTGCATAAATTCAGTTAGGACTCAGTGGCTGAAGAGTAATACGTTCTATGGCGTCGCGATTATTTACCAAATCGATTCACTTTTAAAGATTTTTTGGAAACTCTTTCTCCTGTCAGTGTTTTAAAAATCTATAATGTGCCGTTCTGCTGGTGAGTGAAGCAAAATTTAACGTTTGAAATACGTTCAACGTAGCATTTATGTATTGGAGTCGTTTATAAAATGTAAAATAAACAAGTATACTCGTTTTCAAATCAAAATGAAACAAGAAATAAGGTTTTCATTAATAACGCTTAGTAATACTTTAAATAATTTATTATTACTAATAAGTTTTCTTCCTTTGCTTTATTGCTTATACTGTTAAATGGCAATGTAAGTAGTATTTACAGAAGATTTTCCTTATTCAGTTTTGATTAATAAATAATAATATTAAATATGTGCATCGAATAATCAGTCCAAAGACATATTTATGGTTATAAAAATTGCCTAAGGCAAACACTCAAACTCGGATTTCATTTCTAGTCATTGTGATGGATTTTCTGGAGGTCAGCGGTTCCTAAGTGGTTTTTCTGTACTCTTTTATAACAAATGACTAGCAGATCTCCGAATGTTGAAGAGAAATTCTTTTTGTAAAGACATATTAATGTTTTTCTTAAGGAGTGTCCGGGTTAAATGTTTCTAGCCCAAGGTCCTAGAGTTCTCTTCACGATTTTCAGATTAACTTAGCCACAGATCCAATCCAAATTATGTAAAGAGTGAGGATGTAACGAGATGTAACGCAATTACAGCTACAATTTAATACACTGAAATGACCGTTTTCTATGTACCATGTATTGTAATGGAAGTTCAGCCACATCAAACAGATCAACGTCACTTTATCAGCATTATCTACTTTAATTTTCTTTAATATTCTCCATAGATTTACCATTTCTTTTTCTTTTTTATTGACTATATACACTTCTCCCCGACTTATCAAATAGATTACTCCTTCACTCTTCTGTCAGTCATTTGGGTCGTTTTTTTATTCTTTTTCTGGGGGTCTCCCTCCATCAAAAGAGAGATGAGGTAGAGGGGAAGAGAGAAATGCATTCACAGATAATGACTGCAGAGAGGAGTTTCCGCCCCAAACAACGACGGGTAAGGGCCTCGTGTCAAATGGCATCAAACGGATTGAAAGACCTCGTAAAAAAACAAACTGGGTCTTAAACACTGTTGTAAAACCATATGGTCGACGAATAAGTGGTTTTCTTAAGCTCAGTGAAGTTACTTTGCAGCATTCAGAGAACTTGAAAAGAGGATTTAAAAATGCAAGTTTCTGAAAGTTTGCGAAAACTTGGAATGCCAATTTGCATGGCATGCTTCACAAGAATAAAAGTCTGACTGCGGGATTTTCATTTAATTTACCATTTAATGAAATACGGGTTTTTGGTGTGAATTTTTCTTTGTGTTTTTTTATGTGGGATCTTTTTCTTTTTTCTTATGTGTGTGGGGCCCCCATGTGGCTCTGTCGGCGGGACCAGAATTGAGCAACGGCTCCCCGGGGAACAAATGCCGTACAATTTACACACAGTTCGCGGCCGTAAAGCCTGTTGTTTGTTGCGTGTGTTGACATTTATCAAGCTCTTAAATTATATCGCATTACAAAACGAAGGGAAAAACGGGGCGAGAGATTAATCTTTTTCCTTTTGCTCAGACTGGCGTGGCGAATCTTTTCAATTTGAAGAATGCAACTCACGTTCGATTGGGTCCAAGACACTCCATTCGACTTGGCGAATCACTTTGGTTGAAACGAACCGATCCCCTTAGAAGGCGATGGGCTTTCTCTGGCGATTGACAGTACAAGTAATAATAAAATAAGAGAAAAGAAAAGGAGGGAAGAGAGAAAGAGCGAGAGAGAGAAAGGGAAAAAAAAATCATCTAACCCATCGTCGTTGCCTTTCAATTATTTCGCCGAAAACTATACAACTCGGAAATAGGACGGAAATTAAATTAATGCTCCATGGAAATTACCTTTTATTAAAGGAAGGGGGAAGAAAAAACAAAACAAAAAAAAATACCTTACCATTAAGGCAAGGGGGGAGGATAAAACTTTTTTTATTTTCTAAAAAAAAATACGTTTTGACAATGCTTAATTCAATCACGACTGGATAATCAGATGCCAAGTAATTAAATTTGAAGTATTTTTTTAACGCTCAAAAAGTAATCCAACATGCAGAAGGGGGAGGTAGAATCGAGTAATAAAATGCAGAATGATGTTTACACACTTTAGACGAATAAATACAATTGAAAGAATAAAACACTAGACAAATTAATTTGGAATTTGCTGAAACTGTAAAAATTCTTCAATAAAAAAATGCACCTATAGAATTTTAAAATTTTCAAGTTTATGGTCTTGGAAAGGTTTTCCAGATTCATTGGAAATTGCATAGGGTAAACCAGGGTAAGTTGATACGGGGGCACGTTGATATATCGTGGTTTACAATATTTATGCGTAAATTTTTTAAATCATCACCAGTGAAACGCTTCTTCTTCCTTTTCAAACTTAGTGTGTGCTCTTTTTTTTAAATTACACCATAGTAGACAGTAGAGCTTGTTGTTGTTTAACCAGTGCAGTGCATATTTTCATGTAGCTGTTCCATTCTCAATACGCCGTGTAAGTGAACGTGGAGAATTTCTACAGAGTAATAGCCTAAACATGAGTAAATTTGGCTAGTTTCTTTTTTCGTATTGGCCGCGTGTTTTAACAGAAGAAGAAAATCGTAATGGCATCGAGTGAGGCAAGTTGAGACATTTCTCACGGGGTGGGTTGACAGGCTGCATGTCATGCAACAAGTGGTAGTGAAAGTGGTTACTGAACAAAATTTTTAGACCAGTTTTTCAATTTAACGACAGAAATAAAGAGTGTCCCAAAAAGAACTGACATTTTGAATTTGCCGCCATTTTTTTCGTGGTACAACTAAAGTAGAGATTTTTATATGCTGTCATTATTAAACATTGAGGTTAAATTATAAAAAAACTACACACTCGAACAACGCGTAGAAATCCTAAACAAGATTGTTCAAGTTGTGAAGCCTTATGGAGGTCAACTTTCAATTTCATTAGTTTCAAAATGTTATTTTTTCCACTCCTGATATTTGTATGTTCATTATCTCAAAAGGTTATTGAAGTTTCTTAATAAACAGTTATTTGCTAAAATGAATTGGGCATTATTTTCTAATGATATTATTACATGGGGCAAATTGAGACATCTTGACAAAATCAAATAAACTTTTTACATACTATAGGCTTTATACATGAACATGACTGTTGGCCAATTAAAAACCAAAACAATAAACTGTTATTTCAAACTGTTGGGAAATGTATGGCTTTATACAAAAAAGAAAATAGAAAAATTAAAACTGAAAAATATATCAACTATTACTGGTCTCCCCTAAACTATAAATAAATAGGAAATATTTTTTAAGTTAGTTAATCAACTTTAATTTTTTTTTTAAATTTCTTTTACCATCGAATTACTCTATCAAAAGATTTTTCCTAGCGCTACTAAATTTTAGCTTAACTGCATTAAATCTTTAATAAGCCCCCCTTGCTTTTTCTCTTATATTTATTTATTTTCATTTAAAAAAATAGACTTCCCTTCAAACTTTTTCCTCCCTCTCCAAAACGAGGAGCTAAACCCAGCAACTTTTGATGATTCCCAGCCTGCATGGCGGAGATAAGGCCGCCGAGAGCAACGTGTGCGCAAAAGCCGACTCGTCGTGGAGTCAGTGCGCAACCGCCGCCGCCACCACTCTAGCTCCCCTCTCGCCCTCGTCAATCCCAACAGGTTCTAACGGATTACAATGAATGTGGAACCAGGGGTAGATTGGGGGGAGGCGGGTAGGAATAGGTATCTTTCGTGGTGGGATTTAATTATATCTCGCGTTATGATCATAAGAACAACTTCGCTGCTTTTGTTATGCAAAGTAAACTTTTCTCTCTCGGTCCCTCTTCTGAAGCATTCCAAAGTTATCAAATTTTTAAAACCTTCATAAATTTAAAATAACACATTCGGTTTACGGAGAAATTTCTGGGGAATAAAATTAATTAGATAGAGTGCGGTAAAACCAAAACATCCAAGAATGAATGCTAGGTCTTTGAAGTGGCAACTTTAGCGGGAAAAATAATGGGAGGAGTTAATTTGGATTCTCATGAAACTGATTAAATTTCAGAAGAGAATTTTAATATAATGCATTCTTATTAAGGATTAGAATCTTAAAATATAAACTTATAAAAATTAATTTCTGGAATAGAAGACTAAGACAGTAATTGCAAAAATTAGTACTGTAGGTTATAACATCTAAGAGCTGAGTCTTCTCAAATAACATGAAGGCATTTTGTAATACTTAAGGCATAAGTTTCAGTTTTTCAGAGTGAAAAATATTCCGCGATTTGGCCCAGGAAAGGGAGGTGGAGATTTCCAAATACTTCGAAGGAAATATAGCTGAATAAAATTCCCGTGAAAGGTTTAGTCGACGCCCTTTGCTTGGGATTAAACTCTCCAACATCGAATTCCAGAAGCATTCACGCTATAAACCACACACACGCACTGACACACACATTACCACTCAAACTCACACACACACACAGCTAAAGGCAACGGACGTCGACCGTTCCCCTTCATTAACCTATGGAAGGAAGGAGTTGATCCCCTGACGCTCCAACTCATTACCGATCGTTGCCTTCCTTCATCCAAACTCAATTGCTGATTGGCCTGAAACAAGAAAGCGCTTATGGAACGATTTTCGGGCGCTGAGTTGTAAACTCTTTTAACTTACGGCAAACTTTGATTTCTCCATAGTAACAAGTTTCGATCTTCTTCAGAAGGTTTGAGAAATTATCTATTATTCGGTCTTTCGCTCATTTTTGTAGATTATTCAATGCTATTACCATCTATCTCTAGAGTTACGTTTTTTTTGATCAACTATAACATTCATACTGGTCCACAGAGAGCTATAAACCCAAATCAGTATTATTTTTGTCGCTTTTATATTTAAAAAGTTGGTAAAGGAAGAAAAATCAGTCCTTAGTGGAACTGTTCCTGAAGCTAGAACTTCAAAATACTCTGATGGAAACGCAGTGTTTTTGGAGATAGCCGATTAGTATAGTATTGAGACAGAATATTCAACCGCATTATATTTATGTGATTCTTGCGAGACATTGTCCATAATACATATAAAATTCCACATAAATGAAAAAAAAGGTCAAAACTTTATGTAACAAATGTATACACTGTTGCTAGCCTGTATGTGTTATTTAAATCCTCCATCAGTTAATCGTGATGAAGTGTCAGAGAAGGTGACGGAACGAAGGATGGGAGGGTGGTTGTCGGCAATGTACGATAATTACTTGGAGGCTCAAATTTCGAGCCCTTGAGCGCCGGTGGTTTCCATTCCATTCGAAACGTACCCACGCCTTAATGGTTAATGAAAGCTCAATGAATATTACTTCCGTTCGATGAAACCCGAAGCCTTTTAATTTAAAGAGAAGAGGACTGGAAACGTATCGAATGTTCATCGAGTTCAGCTTTACATGAAATTGGGGATCACAAAGAACAATAACACTGATGCGACTCAGTTTTGTTATCCAATTTCCTGCAAATGGGCTCTTTATAAGATCGCTACATATATAACGCACCATTAAAAACAAATGTATCAAGTTTCTGAAAGGTCTTCTTAATGTAAACAGCTGTAGTAGTAAAAACGTCATGGATAGGACTCATTGCTTCGTAGACCGTAAATATTCAAGGGTAAAAGTGCTATCTCAAATAGTCAAGATTTAAAGATGCTTAAAGATATAGGAAATTATTAGATTTGTTCTTTGAAAAATTACTGGATTTTTCTTTTTATACGTTAGGCTGCCAGTATTTTATTTATTCTTTTTGGCCAGTATGGACTTAAATTTGCAGATATTTTAAAATATTCTTTAAATTTTCAATAACGATTATACTGATAAGTAACTAAGCATATATGCTTTTGGGCTTTCAGGAAATTCCCTTGGCTTGTTTGTATATACTTTCAAATATAAGCTTGATTAAATGTCAGATTTTCAATTTACTCTTATAATGCGTTTGATCTTGACAAAGGTCAACCACTTTAAATTTGATGATAAAGTATCATGGAAATTTATCAACATTTAGCAGATTATTCATTGATTCTTTTTATTTACTTAGCGTAGTATACAAAATCAGCTTCACCTTTCTAATATTGTAGTTTTCATTAAATCTACTATCAAGTCACATGTTGATTTTTTTTTAAATTTTAAACGAAAACGATAATGAGGTTAAGAGATTAAAACTTTCATATCTTGCAAAGTAGCGAATCAGAAGAAACAAATTAGAACTTAAAGAAAATTTAATAGTCCATCTTTTATTTATAGGATCTTATTATTACTGTTATTATTATATGTTCCCTGAGACATTAAGTTATTTTTTTCAAAGCAGTGACATGTAAGGTGTCAGCTGTGCCGTGAAATCTGGTTGCCTTCCAAGATCCATAATCCATCGTGCTCAGCAGAGATATTGGTCTTTGTGTCAATACAATGTCTATCAACATCGAACCAGAATTATTATGTTTATCATATTCATTGTACTATTATTAAGAAAATATAATTTCTTCCGAAATTTGTGCTTATTAGCATACAAATATGCCTATTGTTACGATTGCTAGAGAAAGCTGTTGATTCGAATTTAGGAATAGCAACTCAGTTGGCTTTATCTAAACATTTCATATACCATTTCTTGATATATCTTGCATTCCAATATCTTGTGTATTTCATTAACTGAAGGAAAAATGTTTTCCTTCCTTTTTAGATTAAAAAAAAAAAGCTTAAAATTCCATAAAAAATAGTTCAGATTAAGTTTTTCTCTCTAAGGAAGATCAATTTTCATACTCTTTTCATGTAATTATGGAGTTAACTTAATATACACAAGTGAAAATGGATGTACATCATGAAAATTTTGATTGGATTGTATCAAATTCTTCCTATGTCCGTTAGATAAATTTTCTCAAAGTTAGTTGTCTTAAAGCTACATTAAAAAAAAAAGTCATTAATACAGTACTAGGCTTAAGATGTCGTAAGTGAAATAAATTGTTTTGTTAGTGAAGTGCAGGTAATGTGAACAATACAGCATGCCCAGACTTTGAGATAATACAGCAACCCAGCTTATCACCACTTGTCTGTCTTTGAGAAAACCGCATAATTGGCATAAAGTATCGTATAGTCACCTTTCCCAGAGACTTGATGGTTGTGCAATTACTGTAATATGGAAGAGAATAGCTTGCAAACGGACCAAACACAAGTTCTTTCAGACAGACTATTGGATTGCGTGAATGATTGTTAACTGCGAATACATGAGATGAGAACATTTTCAGGCAGAGTATTTTCATGAACTAATAGCAGTGTTCACATGCAGTTTGTTCCTCGACAAAATTTTATCTGCTCTTATTTTTGTTATTTTTTAAAATTTTATTGTGATACCTACATGTCTGAAGGCGAATTGGCACATCCATTACTGATCCTCGAGAGCAAATTTTTTAACACTATTTCGCATCCTCTATGTGGTATAGAGTGCTGTTGCATTGACAACAGCCTAATTTGGTTATTGCCCAAGGCACAATGACTGCCCACCTGTATATTAAAAGAGTGGTAAACCTATGGTCAGACTCTTCATGATTATGATATCAAAAAGCATTTTCCAGCATGGTAAAGACTAAACTTGAAGGACATACTGATCTTATACAAGCCTGCTTGTTGCCATAGATTTAGGATGCTTCAGGCATTTGCAATCATACAAGTTTCTTTCAGCTAGAAATCTTAAAGAATTGACAACACGTGCTTCAGACATTGAGCGAATCCTCTAACTAAACTTGGTTGTTTCTTATAAAGGCATAGTTTCCGAATAAAGTGAAACTTTTAATTATTTGATTCCTTTTAATTAATAAATATCAAAAAGTTTGGTGAACAGAAAAACGCTGTTTCATAGTGTACCATTTCAAGTACACACCTTCAATTATTCCTCATTACAGGCCAATGACGTCTCTTGCTAAAAGCCTGATATTATTTGGTATTTTTAAATGTGTTTTTATTTTCAAACCAGTATCTGAAGGTTTGCAGTTTTGTATTTTTCTACTTCTCATTAAAGCTTTAAAGCAGAATTTAAGACTTTAGCATATAAAAATACGTGTACTCAAATACTCCACCTTTTCTCGCTAACGTGAGATGAAAACTTGCTTGATAACTAGAATACGTAGAACGGAGAGGAGATCAAATTTTATTTTATTTTTCTCAGTCTAAATTTAATCTGATTATTGGTGATAAGAGGCAGTGGTATGATTATATTTTGTATGGCTATACTTGGACAAAGAAAGAAAATGAGCAACGACTCGCCAGTCACGTTGACTAAAAATCTTGCACGGTTTTAGGTCCATAATTATAGAGCGACGAATCGCTCTTCACGATGCCACCTAAAGCGTTATACACTTGGGAGTTAAGCGAAAAGAAGCGACACCTCACTTGGACACGAACAAGGCATCTGAGGGAAAAAAAGAACAATTTAAGAAAAGGAGAGAAGGAGAGAGAGGTGAGGGGGGGAGTGAGGTAAAACGCAAGAGACTGCGAAAAAAAAAACTAACTTCAAATGAAGATAGGATTCTTCGTTCGGTGGAGCTAAGTGGGGAATTTTACGCCGCCCATGGGACTGAAATAGCCGCCCCGAAGCCCGTTCGAATCTCCTTCAAAGACGTACAAAAGTCGTCGCACTTCTCGCTATCGAAAGAGTCGAGTTAATCTTCGCCAAAGGAGCGACGGAGCTGAGCCAGCAAATGGGCGGCGGCGGCCATCGCAAGCTCATCCGCCGCTCATCCATCCATCTTCCAGCGGAAACTTCACAGGAAATAGAATAAAGAGGTCCAGAAGAAGTTTTTTTTTTTCCATTGCAGGCTAATGATACCAAACTTGTAACAGGTTATATAAAAAGTTAAAATATTTTTTATATCAAAAATATGAAGATCGAATTTTTATGAATGACAAAAATAAGCCTCTAATAATTAAAACAACTTGAAACTTTAGAACGTGTTATAAAAATCACAAGAAAATCCTAACCAAATTATTAAAAAAGGATTAGTTTTCAATTTGATATTGTTAGAAACATAAGGCACAAGGAGAGAACAAGTAAAGACATGAAAATTTAGCCTTTGCGTTGCTCTTATGACTCAAAATTTTATTATATACACTCTACGATTGATCATGAATAGACTCAGTTAAGTGTAAAAGAGCTAGGACCTACAGAGAAGCTCTTTTAAAGCTTGGGACGAAATGAAAGGAGAAAGGAGGGGGACTACGTGGCAAATTAACGGTGTTGGAGAGAGGGACGAAGAAGAAGGCCAAAGGGAGGGAAGGAGATCTTGGGAAAGGAAGAAGGAGCGGAAAGGAAAGGAATGATGCGATTGAATTCAGCCAAGGAAATATTAACAATAATTAATGTGAGGAATTGATCAAGGAGGCGTACAATTATTTCGCATTAGAGTGGTGCAACTTCACTTGGGCCGCCCTGGTGACTAAGCTGTAATTAAAGGGAAAGACTAATTGAGTGGATACACCGAGCGACAGACAGACGACTAGAGAAGCGCAACGGGCACAAATGTTAATTAGGCATCAATTTGCTAAGCGTAACGGTGGGGAAGGCAACGGAGGGAAGGAGGACGACGAAAAAAGTAGATCCCCCAACCAAGAAAAAAAAAAGACTGTGTGTGAGAGAGAAAAAGAGAGCAATAGATAGGCAAGTAGCATACAATGGAACATCAATAAAGTCATGAAGCAAGATAGGGAGGAGCAATTTTTTTTATTTGCCGAGGACTCAGTAATAAAACTGCGGAGAATTCCATTTACATGTCTAAAATATGAAAATGGTACCCCCCTTCATTTGGTCATGTAACCAAACCATTCATCCGTTAAGAACCATTAGAGCAAGTTGGAGTATTACTGTTCACTGACTTAATAGCACTTCGATTTCTGAAGAGCTAATGGAGAAGGAACTCTGGGTGATCATCGCTAATTTATACCATTTTCCCCCTTGACTGATAATCGAGGGAGAGAAAATAAAACAAACCATCCGGAAATAACAAGGCTCATTAGATGGCGACCTTCATCAATTCAGAAAGTTTAATTTCCAAGGCCGACCATTTCACTTCATTACTCCCTTCGATACACATACATAAAAAATATTTCGTTCACCAGCCACTTGGCTCGTTATTTGGCTTGCATATCAACTGAAATTAAGAAATTGTCATTGGATCATTGGTAGGCAACATTAAGATATTGCATAAGACTTAAAGAAACATTAAAGCAAATTGCTCCTCCCTATAAGTAAAATGCAATGGAACCTTAGAAATGGTTATAACCAGGTATAGCTAACCGTAGGGCTCTTTCGGATTTCTAGAATATAACAAAAAGAAAGTTTTTAAATGGTTTTCTCAAGAACTCTTCTCAAGAAACATATTTTTTCACTTATTGGAGCCATGTGCAGTAATTAAACTTGAACTTTGTAGCGTTTTCAGTCTTCATTTTTGTAATGGTAGATCCTGATCAACAATAGTAGAATTAATATCACTCATTACATTTTGCATATGAGTGGCTGAGAGCCAGAGTGGTTCATGTCGCATTTTTCCACATTTTAGAGTTGCATTGTTATCATATGAGTAAATACTATCTGGGTACCAGAGACGTTTAAGTGCAACTTTTTTCAGTACTTGAACCACGTTAAAAATGTTTGAGCTACTATCATGACAATGATGTTACAAAACTTTACCTCAAATTATTACAGAGTTACTGCAAAGTGACATGAACCACTCTGGTTCTCTGCCACTCACATGATATTAGAAACCTTTATCAATTTGGACCCATGTTAATATGGATTTTTCACTCAAAATAATCCCAGGAACACGTAATGAAACTAGAGACATTCTACTGTGGTATATCCTCTAAAGATTTCTTTAACTTTTATATATTCAAATTTCAAAGTTGCTCCAAGTCTCAATATTCTAATTTCAAAGTAGCCCCAAATCTATTCAAACAATGATCCACGGTCAATGAGCTGAGTTCTAGATTGGTTAATAATTAAATTTTTTGATGATAAAAATAAGAGATATACACAAATCCCTGTATATTTTGTGTAATAGAAACTTCTTTATATTTTAACACTCGAAAGATTGCACATTCTTAACCAATATGCCTGAAAATATGGTAGGGGAAGACTAGTGCATTTTATTAAATAGTACGTAGATCAACCATAACAGTTAATTAACTTCTTGTTCTTCAGGCGGTTTAAAAACTAATGAGAAAACATTTCTTAATGAAAATAATTGACTTCAGGCAAATTTCAACATTTATATCGATAGAAAAAGTTTGAGGAAGGATATTGTATTCAAAATTCTTGTACTACAGAGAGAGGGTTTAAGGCTAAAATAAAGTTTGATAAGATTCTATTGCAATACTGACATTCCAAATGCAAAACAGTAATTTAAACGCACTTTAAATGGCGTATCCAGTTTTCATTGTAAAGCGTATATTTGTAATCGTTTTTGAAATTTCATTTTACTTTTCTGCCATTAATCTGTGAAACAAAAGAATTGAAATTGTTAAAGGGAGAAAGAACTAATAAGGACTCTAAAAGTAAGTAAATCAGAAAGTACTTCTCGTCGTTATCAGCAGTTGGCAAAGTAATAAAAGCTAAACTGACGACATTTCTTAGAGAAATTGTGAGGGCCGACGGCGATTTATCAGCGGCGTGAAGTGGCCGCGTCCGTCGTACCGGATTAACAAGAGAAAAGGAGACATGAGGGGCGGGGGGAGGGTAAATGGTCACGTGATTCGTCTGAGTGCGGGCTTTCATGACTGTTTTCATCAGTGGCCATCCGGGGAGATTCATCGGCTCACCTCGTCGTCGGATCCCACTTGGGGAGATTGAACACGGTCACCCCGAAATGGTTCCTCGAGACACTCCTTTCCTCTGTAGCGACCACGTTTTATTGCCCAGGGTGGATCAACGGCGACGGGATTCTCCCTAAAAAACTTTCTTTATGATGACGGCGAAATTTCACCCACGTAATAAGATTTGTTATTAGATGAGCTGAAGATGTATAAATAAGTCACGACATGTGTAAAGGGGGGGGGGGGTTATGAAATCCGAACCCCTATATCGTCATTCAGCAAGCGAAACTCCAAATGACATTTGTGCACAGTTCATATGAAATGAAATATAACTTTAAAATTGGAAAAACTTAATAAGTAATCTACAAATCCTGATTGCAAATTTTAGAAACAGACATTATGCCATACTTTACCATGACTTACACATTCTACGCTCAGTCATTTGCAGATATTTGATAAGGCGCCTATATCTTTTGTTGGTTTACTGTTAAAACATCTTAAGAGGTCAATCTCGAACCATTAAGAGACAGTTTCTTAATTTTTTCTCGCCATCAGCGTTTCAACAACTTTTCTAAACAAGCCTGTTAACGAGGTGTTATATTTTATTATTCATCTTCTAAACATTACTGTAAAACACTTTCATTGTGAACTTGATGAAGTTGCAATAAAACTGTTGTCTTTTGTCGTTTTCTTTCTTTTTCAACTAACTTAAAAAGTTTATACCTGAATCTATACGTATATGAATCTATGCCCGAGTGTCTGCATAAAATATTGGATTTTTGAAATTTTGACTTTGGAATCTTAAAGATCATCAACAAGTACGATTAGAATAGGAATGTCTCAAAGGCCGACTCTCTATCTCTTTGTCATCATCGATAAAATCGAGTTGAAAATTTAAGACCTCTTTTTCAAGTTCAAGTACTCCTTTAAAGTTCGTTGTTTTGGTAATGCAGGCTCGCGCATTCTCAACTGGTAATAATATTGTAGGACGTGTTTTTCTTCATCTGCTTTTGCTGAAAGATATATAGAAGATGTTATCAAAGATATCTTTTGAAAGAATGAACAATAGTATCGGTAAAGTTCTATTATCTTATTTAATCGCTTCCTATTAAATCGTTTATTCCATTTTTAATAAACGCGAAGATTAACACTGTAAAATTTTGTAATCTGCTTAAAGTGGCAAGAAAACTAGCATTAAAGCCAAAAAGGAAGAGCTCTTCAGTCAGGTGTAGAAGTAGAGAGACAAGAAAACATTCCTCTCCGCAGAATATTATTTCAAACCTCGGTAATTCTCTCTAACTTATGTTGAATTATACATTAACAAATCGTAAACGTCTTAAAGCCCAAATAAAAACTCATGAAGTACGCTGAGTACGCCAGTGCGCTATAAATGTCGTCGTGGCAAGATTTAAACATCACCCGTCCTTCATGGCAAAGTGGGGAAGGGAAGGGAAAGTGCGGCAATCAAATTCTTGTTCCCGTTTCTCTTTCAAACGATTTTTCCTCTTTTTACGGTTTCCCCAGTTGAAATATTCTCCAAACTCGGGCCACTGCTTCGGAAGAAGTGGAATTAGTTTCGAGTTGATGTTGAGTTCACGAGTCGATCTGTCTCCTAGCATGAAGTATGCAAATTGCCCTCAACAAATTGCGAACTGAAGCACCACAATTGGCGGTGGTAGTGCACCGGTGCTTCACCTCGCGTGGCCTCTGACCTCACTTGACTCCATTAGCACCGAGTCTGCTTCCATAGTCCACCTAATACATCACTCGGTGGGGGGCGTCCGACGGCTACTCCTCTTCATTGTCTCCTCCCCCTCCTTTCTCATGTCTTCCGAAATGTTTAACTCACCCTCTCTCCTACACAAATCACCCATTCATTTCTTTAACCCACCCACTTTTATCTCTGTGCATTAGGATCCCCGCCCTAAAAGGATGCAAAGGACCCACCTGTTCCTTCCATTCCCCCTTCACGCCCTCTCTCTTTTTTTACAGTGTATGCCTTTTTTTCAACCCCTACCAATCCTCAGAAACACGACCGTAACTAAACCAGAATAAATAAATATATAAATGAAGAGAGTCGGGTCTTTTATTAACGGTATTTAACTCGCAACTATTGAGTCTTCACTTTTCCATTTGCCTTCCTCTTAATCGTTTGACCAGGAGGAAAATAGGAATCCATTTAGCTAAATGGCTGTGAAGGATGCCTAATGAATAACAAATATGATAAAAACTTACTAATGGATCAAGGGATAAAGATTTTTTTCCCAGGGGATTCAATCGACTGAAGATAAACAAACAGGCAGATACACGAAAAGGTATTTAATAATTTTTTTTCCATTGCAAGTTTCTATCCGTTAAATACTGAAATGTTAAAGGGTAGGGACTAGAACCGTTAGCATCAAACAAGGAAATGAATGTAACCTTTATTTTGATTGGTCTAAAGTCTCGATCAAATCTTTTTCTAATGTCTTTCTTCAATAATTATAAAATATTAAAGCTTCGTGTTCCTTTCAGGCAAAGATTGGTATATGTAAATTATATGCAAAAAATGCTTTGGAATTTCTTATTGCTTATTTTTAAAAACGGCACGTATTCTCAGATATAACATCCAGACTGTGTAAAGTAAGTTACATTAAAAGAAAATGCGAAAAAGAAGAAACAGATCTAAAATGTCATATCGTACACTTTCGTATAGCCGACGTATTTCAGTAAAAGGTAGCTTTTGCTGGTAATGATGATATTCTTATCGAAACGCATCGACTATAATTGAGTCTACCCAAGTGCATTTTTAGACCTGTTTCTTCTTTTTCTTATTTATATTTAACTGCAATATTGAGGAGGATGGTGTTCCTAGATTCATTTCATATTATATGTTTCCAGACAAATAGTCATAAAGTTCTTGTTGTATGCAGTCATTGTTCGGATATTATAAACTCATTGACTCATTGCTATTTTCTTGTTTTCATATTCATTTGAACTTTAAATAGCTATACCATTCCTTTTAAGAACACATCTGTATAATCTGTAATATTCCTTGATTTGAGCTCCTATCAAGATCTACTATTTTATCAGTTCTCATTCTCATATGATTATTATTCCTGCTGTTGTATTATTTCATCGAAAGGTTTAACTGGAAGAACGCAGCTTGCTATTAGCGCAACCAGCCCACCGTTATACGCATTCCGTTGTCTTCCTTCTTTCCTTTCTTGCTGCTCCGTAACGAGTGGCTGACGTTGTCGACGCTGACGGGAGGCAGTTCAACGAGCCAACAATGTTTACATCACTTGACAGCTTTCGTAAACCATAAATTAGAGTTATACTTTGAAACAATTCCACTTGTTAAAATTTCAAGTTCCTGATGAGAGAAGAAAGGGCGGGAGAAAAAAAAAAGGAGAGAGAGGAGGGGATAAGAGGGAAAGAAGAGGGATCCCTCAGAAGGGCCGACCACCCTGACGGTGACACCTTTGGCAACAAACATCTTAAGCGTGGGTGTGACAACGGAGAAAACGGCCAAACAATAGACGCCTTCATCTTATCCCATGGCGAAATAAGAATAATAAAAAAGAAGAATAAGCGAGTGAGCAGAAAGCGAATGAGCACGGAGCGCTACATGTGCGGGTTGTGCAGTTCTGTTTAGTTGAAGATTTCAAAATTTGTTTTTGCTTTGTTTTGTTTTTCTTTTCTTTGAACACTTTGAAAAGTTACGGAAATATTGCCTTATGTCGCTAGAAATTATATCAAAGCACATTTCGTTTAGCTTGTAAATTAATAATTACGATCTCCATGTTTTTTATTAAAATTTAAACGACGGCAAACACTTGAAAACTTTTTTCAAGCTCCCCTCCGTAAAAATATCAACTAATTTAAACATTACTAAATCGTATTGTACACTCTGCATGCTTTAAAAATATCCTTCAATTATCAGACTTCATTCAACGAATTAGAGTTATGAAATTTCGCTTTGTTTGTAAGAAAAATATTTCTTTGTCGATTTGCTCACGTAATAGTAAAACTAACCGTCGCTTATCGTGTTTCTTGGCCAAGATAAACAATTTTACCCTCCTCAAAGTTTTGACAAAGCTTGGTTAACTTCCAATAATGATAGATAATTAAATAAAATCTGTTTATTAAGAGGAAGTAAACAAAATTTGGATTGCAAAGATAATAAAAATGTTGAAATTTTCGCTTAGTGACTTCATTTTCGCGTATGACCTCCAGCATATTAAAAGATCAACTCACAAGCTCTGCTTGAACTCGCCCGGTTTTGACCTGACAGGCATTTTTCGTCACGTAAAAGAAAAGCTATAACAATTCTCTGTATTTTATGGTTTCGGTTAATACTCGCTAAAATGAATCATTTAAGGAATAAAAAATAAGAAATAGAAACGGCCATTAGACAGAATAAAGCTGAGGACTTTGTGTTCAAATATACAGTGAAATAGTATTTATGAAAGTACTTAATCGCTATCGAGAATATTTTTCTAGTTTAAACGCATGCCTTACAGTTGTGGATGCAACGCAGGAAAAACGGATTCCATAAAACTCGAGATGAGTCTCTTTGAAAACGTTTTCTCGTGTAGACGATCATCTGTCATCAGTAATGATCGATAGAAGATTATCGATTCCTTCCTGGCCAAACATGCCAAACACTTGCCGAAAACGCCAACCTCGGTGAAGGAACCGTTCGCTTACGTTTATATAGTCTCGGCAGACCGTATAAATGGAGTAATTGAGTAATACGCATAGTCTTGCAGAATATCAAGCAACAAAAAATCGCCAATCTGTGTGTCCCTCAAGTTCCACGACAAAAGTTGGAGCCCCTCCCGGACCGATTTATAAGGGGAAAAAAAGTATTCAGCACAAAAATCTAAACATCCTCATCATTTGTGATTATCAGGGAACCAAGTTTAAGAACCATTATGAATTATGAATCTATATATACAGATTCGTGGTTCTCTAAGAACAGAACAATAAAAAAAACACATTTCATCGGGAAATAAATATCTTTGACGTCGCTGGATGAGAAATATTGCACCTTATTCCATGCCTTACTCCATATTGACTAGACCAGTCATCTCTCCATTTGATTTCCATTTGCTTTCCGAGTCTAGACAATCGGTGCGCGGCCAGCAATTCCGTGATTGAGGGTCATTAAAAATAGTCGCAAAGCCTTTTTCCTTTCAAAGCACTAGAAATTCTTTAAGAGCAAAATATTGTGGGTAACAAAGTAACATAATGGAAAACATTATCGATCCTTATGGTGAAAAAATTTTTGAATAATTCTTTTTGTTTGGCTTTCCCTTGGCTGCAATCTGTTTTAAAGAAACGGTTCGAACTTTATGAGGGGACAAATTACAATTTCATAAAAGACTCCATCTTACTCAGGTAAATAATTGCGGAGCACTTTTTAATTAAGCTTACGTCTAAGCGTAATCAACACTAAATTAAAAGATAAACGGAACCCGGGCACGAAGTCAACAGAGCTTTATGTAGATGGTTTGTTTAGATGAGAAAAGGAAGCATTTAAGCCTGTTTCTAAACTTAAAGTGAAAACAAATATTGCTAGAGCTTTAATGCATCTTAAGTTAAACATTTGCTGGATAGCGAAACTAAAAGCACTAAGAAATGAGATAAGTAAATGATAAACTATAAGGGTCGTACAAATGAAAACGAAAATTATTTATTTTATTCAAAGTGTATACAAGGAATTTAAAAATGCTCTCCAAATGCGTTAAGGCATTTATCCCACTGTGTAACAAGCGTGTAATTCCTTTATGGAAGAAGTCTTTCGGTTGCATGTGGAACCATTCCAAAACCTCTTCCTTCACTTCATCGTCCGACTGAAACCTGCGCCCTTTCAGATGTTTCTTGAGATCCCCAAACACGTGAAAGTCACATGGGGATAAGTCAGGGCTGTGAGGTGGATGCTGCATTGCTTCCCAGTTGAACTTTTGTTGACGAGGTCTACGTTGCTTTCAAGGTGTGAGGACGTGCGTTGTCGTGGAGAAGAAGCACTCCTTCTGTAAAAAGTCCAGGACGCTTGCATTTGATGGCCGCGCGCAATGCCTTCAATGTTTCTCCATATCGTGCTGCGTTAACTTTTCAAGAAAGTCCAGTAAAATCGGGCCTTTGCGATCAAAAAACACGGGCAACATCACCTTCCCCGTGCTGTTTGCGATTGCTTTTGATTTTTTCGGGGTTGGTGACCCATAATGCTTCCATTGACGACTTTGACGTTTGCTTTCGGGCTGGAAATGAAAGCACCAAAGTTCATCCCCTGTAACGATTCTGTCGAGAAAACTCTCTCCTTCCTGTTCATAGCGAGTCAAATGTTGCAGGGACATGGCCATTCGAACTCCAAGTTGTTCTGATGTCAAATGATGCGGGACCCATTGTGCACAGATTTTTCCGTAGTGCAGTTGGTTCCTGATAATGGAGTGAACAGTTCCACGACTAAGGCCAGTTTTAGCAACCACGACATCGATTTCCACTCTTCTTTTTTTACTTTAAGACAGCGTCAATTTTGGCTTTGGAATCATCCGTGATGGCGCGGTTTGCATGTCCAGATCGTTGATCATCTTGCACCATGCCCAAACACGACGATGAATTTCAGAAACTGAAACTCCTTCACATGTCAAGAAACGAATTACTGCTCTGTTCCTGTTTCGTTGACTCCATTTTGTTGTTTGGACGAAGCGATCACTCGTTCTTACTCACGTGATGCAACACTTGCAACTTATTGTTCAATTTGCACGTGGGGTTTCGCTATTGTTGGGAACAAAAACTTACTATCCTGCACGTCGTCTTATTTTTCCCCACACAAATTTTCGTTTTCATTTGTACGACCCTTATATTAAGATATTTGTGCGGACAAAACAATTAACAACAAACGTAAAATATCATTTGTGCTGTTACCTTTCACACAAAATAATGAACGAATAATACAAAATTTTATAAAATTCTGATTATCTATTAAATAGTTATGCAATGTTTTCATTAATCATTTGGACCACAATATTAGAACCAGGGATAAAGGATGTTCAAAATACAGAAATTAAGCAACCAACATTTCTCATGAAATTTGCATAGGAATTTAGCTTGTGAAAGCTTTTTATTCACACAAATGGCGGCATCTTTTTCAACTTGGGTGGCAAGAAAGACTTAAGTGAAAAAGGTAAAATCGATGCATGGACCCTTGAAGGAATGTCACAAAGTGAAATTAGTTGTCGACTGAAAAGAAATAAGTCTACAATAAGTAGATAAGTGAATAAGAAACATTCAGCGAAAGGAAAATCCAATTCAGGAAGAAGAAGAAGCAGAATGTCACCTAGTGAAAAGAGAAGAATATTCAAGATGGCAACAAAAGACCACTTGTCAAGTCGACAAATTTCACGAGAGATGGAAGAAGAGCATCTAAGTCAACAGTTCTACGGATTTTCCATGATTCCGGCAACGCAAGATTTATAAAAACGAAATGCCAACTCCATCTTGAACCACGGCATAAACAAGTGAGATTGGAATGGGCTAAAAAATGCATAACATTCGACCATGAGTGGAAACAAGCCATCTTTACGGATGAGAAAAAAGTTCAACTTCGATGATCCGGATTTTATTACTGGCATGGTCACGGCATAAACGAACCATCTTTTCCAAAAGAGTGCAAGGAGGCAATTCTATATTGGTGTGGGGTGGCTTTGCTTAATGGTAAAACAAGTTTAGCAGTAATTAAAGGTCGAACGGACTCGGAATGTTATCAAACAATGTTAAACACGTATCTTTGTGCTCATGCAATCAACAGCAATAGCTAGACATAATAACACACTGCAACAAGACAACGCACCCATTCACATTTCCAGATCAACGTTAACCTGGTTGAAAGAGAAGAAGAATATTAACGTATACTGGACTAGCCATATCTCAGCCATAACCTAACCGTAATGAAAACCTTTGGAGTATCGTGATTAGGGATTTTTACAAGAACGGGAAATAATATTCATCAATTCGAAGAGTTGCAACAAGCAATTCATGAATCCTAGGAAAAAATACCTACAGAAATATACCAGTCACTCATTGAAAAGATGAAAAATCGCATATTTGATGTTATCCGTTTGAAGAACAGTTTACTGAACATTAAATTGTCTTCAATGCTTATTTTCAAATACTTGCTAGAATTTTGGTCCACCTGCTGTTAGATATTATTTATTAATTACTGAAAAAAAATCAGAATTTACTATTGGTGAATACTGCTCAAATAATATAATTTATGATTTTTCTTCTTATTGGCAATGGAATCGAGTTTTATGTACGTTGCTAATTATTTTGTCCGCATCTTATGTTCTTATTAAAATGAAAAGGCATTGTAACTTTTTTATGATTTCAGTTACATTATCTATATTACAGTAGTGATAGTCTTTTAATAAATATTTTAAACATTTAAGACTTCATTTCAGTATTTTTGAAGTATCTAATTTTTATAACCGAAGAAGAAGAAATGATTTTTGTTTTAATCAGAGTAGATTTAAAGCACGATAGAGAAGATCTTGTATCATAGATATCAAACTAACAAAGGAGAAACAATTTGCAGATAACAGAGTGACGTCGTTTCAGTACAGTGATGATGAAATGATGTTTGATCAATTTTTCAAAGGCTGTGATTTACCTTTTAACACGCTATTCCAATAAACACTTATGTAAGCTGTCGGATATCAATGATAGGCGCGGTATTGTATGCAAATGAATGAGAAATAAAGTGAAGACAGGAATGGAAAGGTAAAGCTCTTCACTCGTCATAGCACTTACAAATAATGATGAGTCTATGGATCTCGCGCCAAAAACACATTTGAAAACGCTGCCTCTTTGTCGTGAGGTCGTCTGATTAATAGTGTTCGCCGGACTTGACGGACAGAGGAGGGCGAGGGTGGGGGAGGGGAAGCAGTTAGACGGCCGGTGGGGCAATGGGGTGGGCTGGGTGGGGTGAAGGGCGCACGCAACATCCGTCAGCCAGATTAAACCGCCTGTCAATAATGTTCCTCCCTCGGCTTTCGTACGGAGCAGGACGATGTCAAATGCGAGTCGAAACGAAAGCAGAGGCGTTTTCGCTTCTTTATAATTCCTGGGTATAAGCACACGATAACGATGCAAATGGGCTTGCTTGGATTCTGACTGACATTCGAGGCAGTCGTCAACGAGCAACCACGCAAAGGAGAAAAAGGAAAGAGCCCCCCAAAACAAACAAGCAACTCTTCTGCTAGGCATTCATCGAGTGTGCCGTGTCTACTCTACATGTCAACAACTTAAAATAATTAAAATGACAGCAGCCAGATACAGCTCTTGTATCTATCTGTAAGACATGTTTAAACTTACTTCGAATATTTTTTTTTAAAGTTGCATTATTTAAACTATATTCTTCCTAAATGTATTCTGAAAATTTTTGATCTCCAAATTTCGAGGATTGAAAACACTCACGGAAGATTGTGAGAAGTAAAACTCAGTGAAGGAGAAGACTGATCTTATTGCTTATATTCCCCTTATCAATATGCTGCATATTTCATGCATAGATCAGTCTTTAATAAATGGTATGCAAAATATCTGAGAACAAATAGTCTGCAGAAGAAACTGAAATTTACAGCTATGGTTTCCAATCTTCTAAGTTTGTTTGATAGATCACATCAGTGTAAATTTATCAAGTCCACTGCAGATTCTTTATAGCTGATACAGAATCGAGATGACAACCCTGCTTCGTTATTTACAGCACGTATTTCATTTTAATTGAAGTAAATCAATAATTTTTCAAAGGAGAGCTAAGAACTCTTGCTTTCTTTTGTTGTCAAACTAATTCATTGATCTCAGTAACTTTAAGGATTCTAGATAAGGGACGAATTCCGAATAATGAAGTTTAAAGTTTAAAATAACCTCGACACATGCGTCAATTATCACAATAAACAATCGCTCACTGTTTAAAAGTAAATGAGGTGAAAGTAATAATGTGTGCTTTTACATATTCTTAGAAAGAGCTTTAAAGAAATGGTTTTAACTGTATTCATATACTTAAAGAATAGAAAGTTCATCTGAAAAACCTAGCATAATCAATAAAGTTTAAGAGAACAAAGAGCGTTTAAAGTTCCATTGATTATTAATAATTATGGTCACCGTGACAGAATACATGATGTGTCAACTTTCTTTAATACTTTACCTAAATGGATTTTAAGTTTGATTCGTTGTCGCGTTTGCTTTCTTTATTCATTTTATTCAATGTCGGAAAGTGTTGTTTTTATCTCCCTGTGTATCTGAAAGATCTATCAACAAGGAATTTGCGCAGTTTAAACGCACTCCAACTTTCGACTGCTTTTGAGAAACAATAATTAGGTCTTCATTCAGCCTTAGAAAGTTCAAATCTTAAAATTTCCAGTCTTGTATCTTAAGAAATAGACGAAGTTTAAAATTTGAATTATTATAGCCAAGAAGAATAAACCGAGTTATACGGTCTGTGGAGGAAGTTTAAACGGGGGAAATTAAAAATAGAAAAACGAAGAAATGCAGACGGAAACTTTTTTTTTTTTTTTTTTACTACGTTAAAAATTTTCGTCTTTTCGAAGCGAAAAAAGAAAAATTTTTGTAGTCAGACGGGAAAAAAACGAAACAAAAAGCAATTCAGTGACAGCAACATAATCTACCCAAACTTAACTTCCACTTCAAATACTTGAATATTGTCGGCATGCCAAAAAGGCAAGTATACACTCTCTTCATCAGTCATTAAAATAATATATAGCCTCACAAAGATTTCAGAGATACCCCCCCCCCTAAACACGAGAGAAAGACAACCCCTTGTTTCGGCCGAAGAATTTATGGGTTGCATAGTTCGCTATGCTTGAACACGCATACAGCCGTGGGGGACTCAACGAGATATGAACATGATTTCTGTTTAGCCTCCTCCTCCACCTTTTTTTTCTGCTTTTTCTTCCTCTGTCTATCGGTTGGGGCTATTTCCCTCTCCTCCTCCTCGTTCTGACCCATTCCTTCAAAACAATATCAGTGATGTCAGATAGAGAGATTGAAGGACCTTGTTTACATCGCTTTCCCAGAAGCCAAGTGTTCAATATGTATGAGCAGCCGAAGCCCCTCTGTTCGGTGACGACTCGTCAGCCATTCTATGACAGGAGGAGCCCCCAAATCTCCATGTTAAATAGTCATAACGACGCCCGATATTTAGGCTACCACCACGTAAAAATTTTTAAGTGCCTGCAGCTGACTGGAAGGGGCAATTCGGGACAGAACGTTCATGCTTGCTTGCCTATGTACGCATATACATCCAGACACATACCCTCTGTTAGGTGCTATCATAAACGCCCTCGTGGCCTCCCCCCGAGGGACTTCATACAGACAGACCCACTCTCTGATGCCGAGCATTCTCTCCTTTGTGTCGGATTTTGCGCTCTGTAAAAAGCGCCATAAAATGGAGAATTCGGCCGTCAGTCACAGCTAAGCCCCGCGAGATTAATAGCTTTTCATTTTAAGCACTTAATTATGAGATAATAAGCAGACAGTCTGCTTCAATAAAACGTTCTTATCCTCCAACCGTAAATTACGATTATCATTTTTTGTTTCAGATTAGCAAGTTTATTACGTACATGCATGTTATTAAACCACTGCAGCGCTAATTGAAGCTGAAATCCCATCCTTTTACCCCATGTGAACCCTCAAATTCAATTGATGGATTCGATATGATGTCGAGTTTAGAAAAAAATAAAATAAAGGATAATAAAAAGAAAATTTATTACACATTTTTTTCTTTTGCTCCAAGCGAATATATTTTAGAACATTCCAGAAAAACTCTTAAACATAATTTATTTCAAGAGTTTTACTACCAAAATTCCTGTCTCTCAGCGCATTTTATCGGCTGGCGATTGTAAAGTGAATTTTAATCAATGCCTAAATGCAATATTTAACGCGAGAGATTTTACGATAAAAAAACAGCTTTTTATTTATTACTAAAATTTATTTTAAATTCGTGTATCTGTTCATTTTATATATCAAATAATTTTAGAAAGAAATTGTTATTTTTAGGGTGTTTCTATTTACGAAAGAAATTGCTATTCCTAGCAGGCTTAATGGAAAAAAAAATCCCTTTGAGTTATTAGAAGCGACATGAACGATTGCTCAAGTTGCAAACCTTTAGTCTATAATTTCTCTTTTCTCCGCCCCCCCCCCCCCCACCCTTGGTCGATGGAAAATACCAACACTTAATTTTTTTATACTCGTTTTCTCTTAAATGGAAGTTCGTCTGTCAAGTCAAAAGTAAATGAAATCCCATTTACGATTTATAAGAGGCAGAAACATCAACTCCCCTTTTCCCCCATAAGAATGCTCTGCTTTAATCGCCTCCCTTCCAAAGATAGCTATATACTTAGATGCAATCAAACTTAGAATTAAGATAAAAAGAGATATTGACAAGTTTTTCTTTTCAATTACATAGATGTCGGTATAAATTTCATGGCGATTGCGTTCTCTGCTTTTGAGAGAGAGAGAGCGAGAAGGCTGTGGGTGAAGAAGGGGAGGGAGTCGCCAGTGTTCGTTAAGTACATGTTGTCAAAACGGCCGCAACCATTTCAACGTCCGTAAACGCACCCTTGATTGTCATTATTATCTCAAACTGTAAAAGGAAATAAATTGCTTCGCTTCGAGAAACACTGACTCCCCTTGTTTCATTCAACTGTAGTCTCGAAAATTCACTTGCACAACGTTTGTTTCGAGTATTTATTTGTTTTCTTTTTCCTTTTCTTTTTTCTCTTTCCTTTTATTATGTGCCAGCGAAAACAACAGCGAAGGTGCTTCTGACCGCCGTTTACACAAACCGTAATCAATCAATCAATCAATCGACAGAGCATTCTTAAAGTTCGATAGATTTATCTCTCAATAAAGTAATTGAAACTAAAACTAAGATAGCTTGTACACATCTATCGTTTGAATTCATTTAGAAAGTTTGAGAGAGTTCATCAGGAGGCTACAAAGTGTGCTCTTGTAAAATTTAAAAAAAAATTGCAACAAATTTTTCTAGGAAAGAAATGTTTATAGCTACAATTTCACTTGCAATCTAGTTCGTACTTATTTTTCATACAATTATGTGAAGAGTTTGCTTCTAAAGTGAATCAAATGTATGATACTGAGAAATTTAGGGTCGTAAGAATTTACGCTTGTAACTCTTTGCGTTTGTGGACTAAAATCTGCAGAAATGTAGAAAATTGCATGAAAACTAGAGCATGCATGAGAAAACTAATTTCAGATTTGGATTGAGCGATACCTAAATACATAGAAACAATTGAAAAATTTCATGCAACCCGGTGGTTCAGAGCGCTGGGCTTTCCATAGGGTCGCGGTTTCGAATCCGTTTGTGTTTGTCCCATCAAACTGTAAAAGAAGCTAGTGAATAGTCTGAAGATTGTGTCAAGAGTAAGGGCGCAAAATAACCCAGATGTTGACGCGCCCAAAAACCTAACGTACTACCCAACCGGAAAATTTAGAAAGCGTGCCTTTGCCATCGGCGATACTCCTCTTCTTTATCATGGTTATTCTATTTAAAAAGGGTCTCGCGAGCATATTTCGGCAGATATCAGAAAACCGAATGAAAACTTAGCAACATTTGATTTACCTCTTTCCAAAGTAGTAACGTATATACAGTAGCCGTACTTTTCCTGCACTTCATGGCTTAACAGCATTTTCCCCTGAACTCCAAACTTGTCCTTTCTTTCTGAGTCATTCGCAGTTCGTCGCATCGTTAGCTATATGCAAGAACAGTGAACAAACATTAATTGTTGTGTGTTGCTAAGAAAATCGGCAGAAAATACATTGTGAATGTCACAGCCAAGTGTGCGAATGGCATAAGCGTTTTCAAGACGAACGAGCAATGTTGCCGAGGCCGCGCGCACCGGACGCTCAAAAAAGTCTACGAGTGAGGAGAAAATCGCGCCATTAGAGAGATTGTGCGATCCGACAGGGGACGATCGCGCTGATGAATTTATTGAAGTTGCGACAACGGCTCTTAAGGAGATGATATTTCTGGAAAAAAAATGGAAAAAAATTCTGCCACCCGTATTCGAATCAGGAATCACGAGTATCATACGCTTATCTTCTTTATCAATTGGGCTTTCGCGGACATGGTTTAGCAAGGCCTTTTCCAAGTGTCCTGACTACAAGGTAGTCAAAATGGAAACCCAAATGAGAGGGTGGTGCCCTTATAGTCTTAGGACACTTGAAGACACTCTTGCTTGTAACATGTTCACGATAGCCCAATTGGCAGAGGCGATGAGCGCGAAACTCGTGATTCCTGGTTCGAATCCAGGTCGCAAAATTTTTCCTACCGTTTTTTTTTTCATTACCTTAAGTTTGGAGCATTAATTCCAGCTTTCATTTATTTATTTCTTATGGCTCTTAAGAAGATTGCAAAGAACGGATTCCAGGAGTGCTTCCAACCACTATAATATACTCTCGTTGGTAAAAATGTGTGACTGCAGAAGGACAGTATTTTGACGGATATGGCTTATTTTATGAATTAAAATCCTTTCCGGGAACTTTTTGAAGCTACTTGTAGCTTGCAGGATTAGTTTTCTCTCAGCGACTTGCTGTGAAGTGAGACGATGCACACAGGCTTTAAAGACCTTCCAGACCTTTAGTCTCGTTGAATGATTCGATGCTACAGATTCCCTACCTTTTGAGCTAAGGCCATACTCGAGATTGTTGGCCAGGACTAAAGTTGGTCGGCCGGGAGGGCTTCTCTTTCGAATATTTTTTTCTTGGATGAACTTTTTCAGGAACACCACGTTTCTTCAAATTGCGTTTTATTACTGTTTTAGATAAAGCAACTGCGTTTTTGTAGCGCTTTTTTATAATAGAGGCACTGGATCGGAAAGATTTTACATAGCCTTTCCAGAAATCTACAACTGCTTCGGCCAGCTTGTCTGAAACATGAAATATTTTCATACCGGTATCTCTTTTGAAAGCGCTTTGCATATCATGCAGACTAGTTCCTTCCAGTCGACTGAGTTTACTTGAAATGACCTTCTGTATTTTTTGGATTTTTGGAACCAATACTTGGAATATTTGTTTCAAAAGGTTCGTTGTAACTTGTCAACATAATATGTAGACTTAGTTCATTTTAGAAGTGAACCCGTTGAGTATATTTTAACGTTTTAAGTATATTATTTTATAACATCTACAGAGGGTTGTTTCATCTATGGTAACAATTAGCATATTTAAATGTGGCCCGCGCGTTCATTTCACGTAAGCTGTCAGTGGGAGCATTTTTGGGCAGGTATTAAAATATTCGAACAGCGAGCTAAAAACATTGAATTACGTCACCAAAAATTGACAGGTATTGGGAGGGCTACATAACAGCCCTTTCCGACCTCAAATTCAGCTCTTCCGAAATTATGAAAGCATTGCAAGAAGCGGGGCTTCATAGTTTCCAAGAAAGGGATATCATGTGCATTAAATAACACTGGCAAAACCAGAAGCGGCGCCATTCCTAAGGGTAAAAAGCAGGCCAATCCGAGACCATCCACTAATCGTACCCCTGACGTCGTCCGAAAAGTTCGGCTCTCGTAATCGGATGTAACCCACCAACACAGCGGGCCATTGCACAGAAGACAGGGACATCTGTGTACACGGTAAACACAATTATCAACCGTGATTTACAACTGAAGAAGCGATGTTCATAAGTTGTTGCCGCGCCATGTTCAAGAGCGACGGACCAATTGTCGTAAACTGTATGAACAATACCTAACGGATGAAAAGTAGAAATACGTGGTGACACTACATGAGGCGTATGTTTATTTCAGCGAGTACAACAAGAGCCAAGCCATTTTTTACCGTTCAATGGGTTCTAAGAACTTCAGAAAATGGTACCGTGGATGCAAGGGAACATTTTCAAAAGGTTTCACGATCATGATGGGATACAGCTATAACGGCAAGTTAACTTTACACAGACTTGAGTCAAAGACCAAAGTCAACGCCATATACTATAAGACTAACATTCTATCCCCCATATTTACCGGTGACATCTCCGTTTTATACGGTACAAAGGTAAACAAGGTATGCCTGCACCAAGACAAGGCGTCGAGTCACACCGCCAGGTCAACTCGCCTGGAACGCTTGCAAGAAGATACCGGAATCCGCTCCAGTCTATTCAGCGACATACCCGTCAAGTTGACGGACGCATCGCCTATGGATTTTTGTGACTTGCCCTACATAAATGGGTCCTCGGAAAAAGACGACCGCGAACAGTGGAGGGTCTTTGGAAAGCGTGTCAACTGCAGTGTTTACGAATTAGCGTTCTGCGTTTCAGCCCCCTGCACTGAAAACTGCGATTTTATCGCCCTCTGTAACTTGTTACCATAGATCCCTAACAACTCTCTATACTGTGATAAGTAGTAGTTTATATTAGAATCCATTAGAGTTTGTTTGTGCTTTTGGAATTAGCTTTAAAATATTCTGGGGAAAATACTCTGTACTTTAATGCCTTCTGGCAGAAGTTCTAAGCAGTCATGTTAATAAAGTCCGTATTATAGAAACAGATGACAAAGCGAGCTAGTGCTTTCAGTAAACAGTAAGCACAACTTCAAAGCATTCTTGACACGTAAAATAATGACTCCCTATTTTCTAAGTAAGAATCATAAAACTAGAAACAGTGGCCTCCACGTGATTCTTAGAAGACATAAATGTAACCTAAACATGGGTATGTTTATGTAAAAGTGCAATAACTAAGTCCATTCTTAAACATTATGCTGTCAAAAGGTGACAAATAGAATCTGCCATAAAAGAGGGGTGATAGCATTTTAATAAGGTGTCTTCCTGATGAATACTGCGAGGTGGTCGTTATCGAAGAGCATATGAAAAAAGCCTCGCGTCTCAGAGAAAGTTAGAATGAGAAATCTCTCTACTTATTTTTCCTTCATCATTCACATTATACTACTCTGGAAGTGATTATGCAGTCTGTCTTATTCCTGTAGGCGTTTTAATTGCTTAGAACACTTTTTACTATCCGAGACCGGTCGACTGCTTTTCTTCGCAACTTAATAGGCTACGATGTTTCAAGTTCTATTATGCGATAACATAGACGGATGGACAAGACTAATATATTTTACACTCCCACTAGGGAGCTTGACAGAACATTAATCTGACGGAACAGGGATTTGGGGGGGGGGGGGAAGCTTTGCAAAAATTTGTACAGCTTCGCCTTTTAAAAGATCTTAATTCGATATGCGTAACGTGTATTGCAAATGCCATTTGCTATATCCATAGATTTATGATCAGATAATTAAATAAACCATTATACACATGTGCAAGAAAAAAATAGACGCCTCTTTTTAATTGTAGCTATTCAATTATCTTTATGCTAATGCACCCCTATGGTTGCAGGAGTCCGGGCGAGAACAACGGCGAAACTGACGAAAACGCCTCAATGGGAGAGAAAGAGCCGAAAGGGGTTCGGGGAGGCAAACAGAAGGGGGAAGTCGCCAGTGAATGGAAATTGGCAGTTGTTTTGTTCAGCTCGTGAAAGGGTGGCTTGAAAATGGAGGCAGGCCCCCAGCATATGCATATTATCTCGCATGGATATGAGCTACTCGGGCGAGACGGGCGACCCCTGTGTGTGCCGCGTGTGCCGTCGTGCACGTCAAGCAGGTTCTGACGCCACCGGGAGTCCCACGGTGCAGGTGCAAACGATTTCCCTCTCATCCGTCGGCCATGAATCCTAATGAGAAAAGGATTTTTGAAATAAAAAAAAAAAAAGAAGCAGCAGCGAAAGTGTGTTTAGAAGCAGCATACACAAGACTAATTTTCTGAATTGATTAATTATAGTGGAGATTTCTTTTTGATATTACGGGTGCGAGAATGGTCTGAAGGCGCAAAGCAGCATTAACGTGGCACGGAGGTTTAGTTTTATATGCAGCAGAAGAATACGACCTAATTTATGAGGTTGGAAAATGATATCTCTTTTATCGATATGCGTATCTGCTGGGATTTTTTATGTCAGGAAGATTATTATGTAATCTAAGGCATAATCTGCTTTTGATTTTAATGCGTGTCTGCCTTTGGGAGAAGAAGTGGGGAGAAGGGTTGTTGCATAGTTTAAATTGCTCGTAAAAAGGCAGCTTTTAAGACAATGTAGTAGTTAAAATAATTTTAAAAAGCCTGACAACCATTTCAACCGTTTTATATTCCGTCTCTAACATTTTAAATTAAATTAAATTTTTTTTTCTTTAAATTGTAAAAATCACATTTTTTTAAAATGAAATGACTGCACAGAATCTGGAATATTTATTATTACACAGGGAAAAAGGTTTAGATTTAGGGAACTCTTGAAGAAGCCTACACTACAAAATATTTTTTCAACTGTAAGGAGATATAGTGTATTTCACTAGTTTATATTATAGGAAATTATGAGGGGGCGTTCAAATTTGACCTGTACTTTATTTTTTGTAAATTTCATTGTTGTAAAAATCTAAACTTTCATTGTTAGGATGACAACTACCGCTTATCATGCAAATGCAGCACTACTCATCCGGTTGCCATGACAACCAGTTGTTTGTTTAAACAAAATGGCGGACAGCGATGTGTCGATCAAAGTGGAACAACGAATGATCATCAAGTTTCTCCACAACGAAGGTGTGAAAGCATCTGAAATTCATCAGAGACTTCAAAGACAGCTCACCAAGTCATGTTTGTCTCGATCATCCGTCTTTGCTTGGTGCCAAAAGTTTGAAGGAGGGCGAGAATCCACCGGCAATGAACTTCATGAGGCAAGGCCAGAAAATGTTGTCAATGATGGCATCATCGCACGAACAAATGAGCTTATAAGGGACACGAGAATTGGGCTTCAGTACTGAACATCAGCATTGGCTGTGTGGAGACCATCATCTACGATAAGTTGAAATTCAAAAAGATCTCTGCCAGATGGGTCCCTAAGCAACTCTCCGAGGATCACAAAACCACCCGGAGGGAAGGATCTGTTCCATGCCGCTGCAGCGATATGACAGGGAAGGTGACAGCTTTCTAAGGCGTGTTATGACCACCGACGAGACATGGATTCTCACCATACTCCTGAAAGCAAGCGGGCGAGCACGGAGTTGCGACAGACTCACCACCACCCAAGAAATTCAAGAAGACACCGTCGGCAACGCAAATGATGGGACTATATTCTGGGACATTAACGGTAGAATTCATGTCGATTTTCTTGAAGAACGTCGTACCATAAATGCACCCTACTACTGACATTTTGAGGACGTCCCTGAAGCCGTCAGTAAGGAAAAAGCGACCAGGACTCCTTACCAGTGGTCATGGAAGACATTAGCGAAGATTTATGCCTAAGAACCAACCACCGCATTACTTTAAATTCACTCACTTTGTAAAGGGGTTAGGAATTTCCTTACTTATATTGAGAACACATTTGAAGAAATACGTAAGATACAGAAAAATAACAGTTACCACATGAGAAACAAAATTTTAAAGAAGTTTGTAATTAGTTATAGGTGGGTCGAAAATAATACCACTGATGAATCCATCGTTTGTGTTATTTAAAGGCATAACAAAGGGGGGCTGTCAATTTCTTATTCAAGAACCGTTCTTGTAAAAGTGCTGTTTTCCTTGATTGTTTCATCTACCTTATGCGCTGTTTTGCCCCTTTTTGCTCCAAGCTGAAGATCTCAGAAAGACGTGGGAAATCAACTCAAAATCAAGTTCTTGGTAGTTTTTCACGCAAAAAGTACTCCAAAAAGCTTTTTTTATGATAGTTCATGAAAGGCAACAGTGCTTTCTCGTTCATTATCTTTATGGACTGGATAGACTGGGGCAGTTTGTGTGGATGACTGTTTGGTGAAGAGGTTGCTCTTTTCTAATCTTCTTGGGTCTTCTTGATTAATAGATTAAAAAAAATTGTAAAATAGTAACACTGAACAAATATCACTCAACCTTGGCGATGTAGTGATTACCTTTGAGATCGTGGGTTCAAATGTAGTCTAATTTGGAGGTATATTTTAGGTTGGGCTCTTGCAGTTAAGCTTTTCGCGGCATTGAATGGAAACCGACGGATGGCACTTAGTTGTTTACCTAAGTCATCTTAACGAACGTTCGCGTTGGTAAAATAATTTTTCCTTATCGGGACGCCATATAAAATTTAAAAAATTTCCGTAAACACTCAAAACATTGCAAATACACAAAATTTCGCAGTCGGGAAGTCACAAGTAGGTGAAATTATATTGGTGAAACCGTTTTAGGATATCGCATTCGCTGTCTTCATCATTTCAATACACCGCTAGATTATTAACATACAGGGTAGTTCAAAATGAATGGAACAAAAAGGAAAACACACCAACGACCGCTGTAATGAATTTATTTTACAAAACCCGGAAAAAAAACATGAAATGTTAACTTTCCAAGTTTCATTTGGCAACACTGTAAAAATTCGCCATTTCCAAAGTATTCCCTAGAGGCACTATTATTCAGAATAGCGGCTTCAGAGAACGTAGAAACTTATTGTGTATTAGAATACGCAAAAACTTCGCGGTAACTGTTGTTCAGAGATATTTCCAGACCAAATCTGAGAAAGAAGCATCTCACCGTCACAACATGAAGGGTCTTAATAAAAACAGGAAGACCCCACTACGGCAGTGTTTTTATTAAGTATATTGCTGAACCTCTTTCAAAAGGCTTAAAACTTTGCTTGTACACGTTTGTTTGGAAAGGTTGGTTATATAACTTCCCTAACACGACGTAAAACGTTCCAACAACTTATTTGTATATCGCTGGGCTGTATTTATACCTCGATCAACTTTCCCTTATAATGTCCTCCCAGGATTTTCATATTCAAATCGTCCATTTGAGACTTATTCATCTCTGTAAAATATGGGTCTTGGATGAATTCTGTTGCCAGGGTTTGTTAGCAATATAATTATAATGCATCTTAAAAATAATCCCCGCGGCCTATAAAGCATATGATTATCCTACTATGATCTCAGACATTTGATTCATCGAAGGAAGAAAAGTGGTGGTAAGCTGCTGGTGAAAGATTCCCGAACAGCATCCTGCACCTCTTTATCCGAGTAAAAAATGTCGATTAAACTTCCTTTTGACACCGGATTACATTTTCTACAAAGTTTCCAAATTGTGTAGCACCCATCGCGCGCAAATCTTCTGGAAGTGCAGACGATTCAGGATAATGGTCTGCACACTCGCAAAGCTGGTTTCAACTTCGTCGGCAAATGATTTCTATCGTGACAAGTCTGTATTCCCGAAAGGGACTATTCACTTACGCTGCGGAAACATTGGTGATCGTTCCGCTTTGCTTGCCCTGTCTCGAATCACCAGTCAACGTTGTCCGCCCTTCTCGGAACAATTAGTTTAGTCTTTAACAAGCAATTCTCGTATATGTTACACATGCAGCAAAAAATTTCTATACATATATCTCGTTTATAAAACGGATTACCGGTGGCTACTCAACGTTCGTTGATTCAATCATGACTCTTTGGACGGTACACTAAAACGACGCCCTCCTATTCCCGTCACGTGATCACAAAGCTGTAACGCTACAGTGATGCTAACTATGCTTCTGCTAAAGGTAATGCAATAAACACGGGCGTTAATTCTCTATACCCGTTTGCTCGTTTTCATTTGAATGACTCTTATATGTGCGCATGCAGTATAGCCAGAGGTGCAAATCTGTAACCTTTATGATACAACTCTTCTGCAATACAGCGTCCTTTGGCTATAATCAATGATGTGCCTCTTCATTGTACGCATAATGTTCATGTCAATCGAAATGTTACTTCGATCGTTCTTTTAAAGTGTATAGTTTGCATAATAAGAGTTAAACAAACGTACGTGTGTTAAAAGCTAAACACACATGAACATAAATGTTCTGTTATTTATATAAAACATTTATATATACAGTATATTAATTATTAATTTTCTTTAGTCAGCATTTATGATAACGATAAATAGTTCTGTTCTAAAAGCATACAAAAAAGAGCAGTAACATCACTTGCTTTATGCGATCGTCTATAAAAAAAAAAAAAAAAAAAAAAAAAAAAAAAAAAAAAAAAAAAAAAACAGTAGAAAGAAAACCCTACAAGAAAGGGAAAGGTTTAATCTTCTCATTCCGTGAAATCAGTTCCTATCGAGGCATTTAGCCTGCCAGTTTAATTGTGATCGTAAAGAAAGAAGCTGATAGATAATGCAATAAAAACGACAAGGGAGAAAATTAAAAGGAGACAGAGGTATAACAAAAAAAAAGGTCAGTCCGAACGGAGTCTATGGAAGAGGAAGAAGAAGAAGAAAGGAGAGAGTCAGGCAGGACCACTTACAGAAATGACTCCCCGATACGAGCGACAGATAGGAGTTGGAAGTGGGAGAAAAAGAACTCAAAGAAAAAGCAAAAGGGCTTAGGAGATAATCCACTGCATCGACCGCTTTCTCCCCGCAACGATCGTTCGCCATCCTCACTTTAATTGCCGTCCAACCGCAAAAGACTCCTTCGGCCCCCACAACCCAACGAACCATAGCCCCCCCCCCCTCCCCCAACCACCACCACAACCACCCCACCCCGCCCCCGCCCTCATTCCAAACCCCGGATGCTTTGCTTCTGCTCAGTCTTCACCCTGACGACGGTGTGAGTGATTGAGGACGGACGACACTCATTCTTTTTTCAGCCTCCCTCCACCATCTAGAGCGTTCGATAAATACCCAGGGATTCCGCGGCACCCCGATTTAAGAACCTCTAGTATAAATATGCTATGGAAAATAACGTTGTTATGCTATGTAACTAAATTTAATAATTTGCTGAACTGTTGTACCTAAAGGTGCGTTCCCATAGCTCGCTTGAGCTTTAAAGCGAAGCTTGAGCTTTGAAGCAAATTCTACTCGCTAGAAAAATATGGCTTGAAAAGTTCAGCTTGAAAAGCCAAGCCAGCGTTGAAGCTATCCCATAGCTAAAGCGTCTCGCGAGAAATCGCAGGTGGGAATTCAAAAAGACATGGCGCCTCTTAATGCACGAAAACGTTTGTTGTTACAGAGAAAGGGTTTAATTTTAAGAAGCTATTGATAATTAATCGTAAAAGTATTTTGTAAAAAGGAAAACATTTTTCCACTTTAGCAATACGTGATATTTATTTTACTTTCGCTGACGCTACAATAAATGGAATAAATAAAATAAAACCAATTAAATTTAAATAAACAGAACTGTTAATTAATTAAATAAACTTAAGTAATAATACACAAATTAATAAAATAAATATATATAATAAATTCAATAAAGACTATAAACTAATTAATGAATATAATGTATAATAAATGAATAAAATGAAAACAAAATAAAAGTAATATAAAATAATAAATTAAAAAGTTATATAAAATTAGCTCAATCAAATGTAATATAATAAATAAAATTAAATAAATTAATAAAATAATAAATAAATAAATAAAATAAAATAAATATTTAATAAAAAAATTTTAAACCATAGTATAATACTCAAAGAAGAAATAATTATAAACTGAAAATATTCATCAAACAAATCATGAATACAAAGGAGAAAAGGGAAACAAATACATGTACAATTCGCGAAATTCTTCCTTCACTTTTCTCCTTTGTATTCACCATAGCCTAATAATAACTAAGTTATTATTAGGCTATGGTATTCACAGTATCATCACCACCCCATGCACGCACCCATTGCTATCATGAAAGAAAGGCGTACTGCGCATGTGCCTCAGTCATTTCCAAGCTGTTAGTAGCTTTAAAATCAAACTGACCTAGATATCCGCTTGAAGCGAAAAGCAACTTGAAATTCCTAGCGCATATCAGCTTGGTGTTTAGGATAGCTTGAGCTTGAAAAATCACATTCAAAACGCTCAAAGCTTCAAGCTTCACGCTCCAAGCGAGCTATGGGAACGCACCTTTAGAACGTTTAAGTGGAAAACTTTTCAAACACTCGGAATGACATCATTCATTAATGTGAATAAAACATCCTTTTGTCACAAGGATCTGATATGATCTGCATTATATATTAATATAGCTATTAATATATTAATAATAATATAGCATTATATAATATATAATATTTATAATATTATATTATTATAGCGTTATATAATATAATATATATAATATATCTGCTATTAATATAGCGTTATACAGTCTGTACATTCCTCCCTTGTAAGATATTAATTCAATGACAGTCACAAAATTGGAGTTCGAAGTATTTTTACTCATTTTGAATGGGGAGATTATTTTCTTATTTTGGCTCATCTCAACCGTAGCTTGCATTTGATATATAACTTATAACAATATAAGATTCTTTGGTATCATTGGCGTTGGTTGTAACCTTTGTATTCCTATGGAGTTTAATAATAATGTCACTAACTAAAGAGTATTCCAAATTGATGTATACACTCTTTGAAACGTTATATCTCAGCAACGAAATGAGATAGAAATATAAGGTTTGTTGTGTATGATCCAGACGGTGCTGGAAATGCTGGTAGTATGGTGTGGTCTGTCCTCTAGAGGATTAATTGGACCGTACTTTTTCGAACGTACTGTCACGAGTCAGACTTACCTGCAAATGTTGGAACTCATGATTCCACGTCTTAATGATCTCTTCGAGAATGGAAATGAGGTTTACTCTCAACAAGAACGAGGCTCCACCTCACTTTCATGTTGATGTGAGAACTTTCCTCGATCACACATTCAATCACAGAAGGATAGGACGAAGAGGACGTTCTAAAAATTACTTTCAAAGAAATCTAGCCTACTGAAAATTAATTTTAATAATTACTACCGATGAATTTATTGATATATTTCTGACAGATCTCAAATTATTAAGTTTTGTTTGTTAAATTTAGAAAAAAGCCAAAATAAAGCGTTAGAATTAGCAAGCTTCACTGACTGGATCATGAAATTTTTGAATGTAACACACCTAACTTAAAAAAGTTTCAGCTATTGTTAACTTTAAACACAAATTAGCCTAGAAAATAAGCTAGAAAATCAAATGTTATTAATTGTTTAAAAAAAGGCCCGATGGACTTTTTAAGTTTTAAGGAAAATGTTTAAGATTTCGGATATAAGTTCTCGTATTGTTCCCTTAGGTGGGAAGTGAAAAGTGACTTACGTCTACATTACGACTGATTTCTTCAACTGAATCTTCCTGAACAAGTACATTGGCATAGCCAGGCGGAAGGGGGGGGGG
>JAHWFO010060970.1:711231-813739 GCA_023313115.1 Rhysida immarginata
TTTTGTAATAAAGTATTCCTTATCTAAAAGTGCCACACTAAGGAAAGACTCACTTGAGGAAATCAGTCGTAACATCGGTAGTAAAATCCTCCGATTTCTGTAATCTTAGGTAAGTAAAGCTTTGAACAATGGGTAATACCTCATCATTCTTTTTAAATTATCTCCGCTTCGAATTTCACCTGTTTTTTGTATGCTTTTTTCATGTAAGTTTCCCCCACCTCTGTCGGTCTATAAGTCTCCCCTCAATGTTCGACCGAAATAGCCTGTTCATTAGGGGTTTTTTATATAGACCCAAACAAGCAGAACGAATCAGATTTTGTCAAGAAACTTTCTTTGTCTCGATTTCATGCGGGGGTTGTTATGGCAACTATCGTCTCATCTCGCGGTTGCTCCATCCTTTTACAATACGAAAGTAACCGTGGGAATTGGGTTCAGCGATGCATTCACCGCAGTAAATATATATATAAAAATAAAATCAAGATGCCGAGCCCTTTCTCTGACAGAATGGCAGACGGTAGCTTTTACATAGAAAGGGAGCCAGGAAATCTTCATTAAAAAGAGATCAATCTAATATTACGGATTTGGATTGGACGGGAACACAATGGTAAATAATACGGGAATGACTTCAGAGACTCTCCTCCCATAGACATATGAAAGTAAGGAAAACCAGTGAAAGAGATAGTTTTACGTATAGCGGTAGCTCAACTGGTTCCTACTATAACAATGTAAAATTTAAGTATGTAATTGTTATTATTATTATTCCTACTATTTTGAAATAACAGGTTTAGAAAGGCGACTTTGGTAGCTTTTCGCGGAACGAGAACCTTCGCACTTTGAAAGGTATTTTAAATTCTACTCACGATTCAGTCTCTTTCCATACAATTATGGATAAGACCGAATATCACTAGGTTAACAAAGAAACGCCCAATTATTTGTTCCCAAAAATGGAGTCTACAACGTAAGAGTCCGCAGAACGCATCTATCCCACAAATAAAAATGAACGGGGTTAGTCCTATTACATTCCTATTTCATAAAAGGAGGAAAAAATTGAACAGGTGGTTTAGAGTGATTTTTAGAGAGGAATAGAGACATAATTTATTGATTCGTTTAACATATTAATAAAGTTTTTAAACAGCTTTCTTCTTTTCAAGGTCTCGCGGAAAACAGTTACTCGGAAAGAATGAAATAAATGATTACTGGAATTCCTGCATTTAATATGTTGCGGATAAATTTATTTATTAAAAGAATATATAAACCTCAACAAATAATTTAAATAAATTTTAAAAAAATGACACAAAGAAGTTTCAAGAAATAACATCAGGAATTATTGGACAAATTTAATGGGCTGAAATTTTTTATTACCCTATTTGGGGCTCTCCCTTTTTTAATGTAAACATTTTTATTGTAAATATGGAATTTTAAATAAACATTATTTTTGTTAACGGATCTTTTGTGTCTTGTTTTTTGATCATAAAAGGGCGCACATCGTCATGCCATCAAAGTCTCCTCAGAATAGGCCGCACGGCAGAGCTCCGACTTTCAGCATCGTAGGAAATTTCTATTTGGAAAATGTGTGTCTTCAGGAAACTTTTGCCCTGATTCATGTAAAATGTTTGACAATTTTTTATGTATCAAGGATTCATTTGCGACCCCCAGTCTATTGGCAAAACACATTTAAAATAAGGTCCCCTCTACCACTCCTAAAGTTTGTACACAGAGTTCGCAAACACCCTGTCCAGCTGTAAGGGATAATGTTGTGAATTGGAAATATCTAGAATCCACAGCAACGCAAGTGTACAGCCATCCTAAGAAGAACACTCCCAAGTCAATTCAATTCAACGCAATTCAATTGACTTTGAGGTTTTTCTTAGGATAGCTGGAGTGTAAATGATAGCCTTCGTTAAATTAAAGCAGATACTGAGACAAATATCTCTGCTCTTCGACCTCAGCAAAGATTTCCAAAATCTCTGGAATCAATGCTATCTCCAAGACTATTCGTCGAGAGCTGCATAAAATAGTTTCCCCTTGCCGAAGAGCCCACGTCAGATGTCAGTTCTAATGGACTCCAGTTCTCTGGAATGAGGAATCAAGCTTCAACATCTGGTATTACGATGGAGGAGATTACGTTTGCTGGATGCGAGATCAAGGCGGGGCTGTGCTAACTTATCTTTTGAATTTGATTAAAAAACTGAACATCCATGCACTTAACATATAATCTGATCCAAAGTATTCAGCCATCTGCTCATCCATAATCCTCTCTTTTTAGATTAGGAGGTTATGGATGTATTGGAGGATGCTTATGGTCTGGTTCTCGTTTCATGATTCGCGCTGGGTCACGTAAAACCAATCACAGGAACTATTAATTCTGGAAACTACACTGATATTCTTGATAATTCAGTTCTTCCAAGACATGTATTACGATTATTTTTCAGTAACTGCCTTTATCGATATCAAAGTGATAATTTGCCATTCATAGAGCGAGATCCTTGCAGTATTGGTTTGATGAGATGAGTGCCGAAGAATATGATTGGCATGCTGAAATCTCTGAAATGGAATCCCATGGGATATCTATGGGATGCATTCCTGCAAGCCAGGCGTAACAGGAAACTTTCTTATGGATCTTCCACGAAGAGATTTGATAGAATCGATAGGTAGATCAACTCGTTATCAATTCTATGCCTTTTAGAAAGGATTATGGATAATGGCCGAATAATTTTGATCAGATAATGCAGATATTGTGTGTATTGATGTTCATTATTTAGTAATATAGATTCCGTGCTATAATATTTGAGTCTGGAGATCAGCCTGCAGGCCAAATCCGCCCGCTTCATATTGTACGGCCCGGATTTGAAAAAAAAAAGTTTTTTAATGTTAGATAAGTAATTTAATATTATCCTTGATTTTGTCTTTTATCCGCAAAGCCTAAAATCTGTCCCCTTATAATGATGGAAAATCGAGACGAAGTTTTTCCAAAGAATTCTTCGAATAAAATAAATGTTACCTTCAAGAAAAGGTTCTTAACTGGCATTAAAAAAGAAAGTTGAATATTACAATTATATTTGCATGCACGAATTTCCTCGTTTTCCTGCGGACTAATTAAGTTTTATAAAAAATATTTTTTTATTTATGCCTTTTGTTACTTTATATACGGTAATTATTCATTGTAAAAATTTTTAAAAAAAATTAAAAATGATTATAAACCATAAAGAAAGTTTTAGTTAACTATTGATTATTCATGTACGATTTTATTTTCGTCGTTAGTTAAGATAAAATCTATGGACTTTAGTGATTATTCGCCATCTGCTGCTCTTAATTCTTCATTTCGTTTTTCCGATTTCAATTTTTTAATGAATCATTGTGGGGGGGAGGGATGAAAATTGTATAGAGGAATCATTGTTATTTAAATCAGTCTCTAACCACATGTTATTATGACTTTATAAAATTTTCTTTATTTGAATTTCTTTTAGAAAAAAGCGTTTGGGCGGTGAGAACTATTCAAACATTGTAAATTTAATTTGTATTGAGAGTTCAATTCAAAGGACCGGGTGAGTTACAGCGGATGGAGTGAAGGTATAGATTAACGCAAATAGCTGATTAAAGTCAGATTTTTTGAAAGGGAAAAGGGTTGTGAGTTAAAGTCTCCCCAATCAACACAATAAGCAGAGGCTTTGTTCCCTTCTCCCTTTTTCTCTCTCCCTTCCCTTCTCTATTCCTCCATAGGACTCGCACTCTTTTCTTTCTTTCTTTTCATCTCGACGTCCCGTAAAGAAATTAATCTCGCTGGCTGTACACAATGGGGACTCCGATGGGGGAATTGGGTCCATTGCACCCCAAAAAGTCAATTTTCATCATGTTCTCTGCTTTCGATGAAGTCTAGAGAAAATTTGATTCCCCAAAAATATAATAAGAGAAACTAATCAATATAATAGTTTTATTATATATTAAAAGAACTATATTACTTTTTTCGCAGCTTTACATGGACCATATTTCTCGCTGATGAATAGACGTGACGACTCTATTGACTGAGATTTTTTATAGGGAAAACGAACTTGCCGCAAAAGCGTTGCACACGTTACGAGTTGTTTGTTTATGAGAAAAATCAATTTAAAAAGCTTTTAAAATAAGCAAGATTTTAATTTCGATCATCAAGGGGTCTGAAAAAAAAAGAACTGTCTTTCGTATGAGTCGATGTATTTCACGCCCTCTCACATAATGTAGCGGTTGTAAAACGCGAATCCCACTGGACCATAAAGGATTCATTACCAGAACAGTGCGAAACAAAATAACGGAGGGGTTTAAATAGAATGAAACTTTTAATTTGAATATGATGTTTCACTTTGATCTTTCGTGATGGTTTTTTGCCGAATAGGAAAGCAAACCGAAAACGTAGATAAACAGATACATACTGAGAGATAAAAGACTGACTGAGGGAAGAGGAAGGAGAGGGAAAGTGAATCGAACGGGAAAGCACATTTCCTGGTCATCCATCCTTTCCCATCCAATATTTCCCCTCACAAAGCACAACCTACTGATACGAGGAAATTTTTACGAAAAATCTTTCTAAACAATCCAATAAATTTTTATTTAGGAAACCTAATTTTTGAGTTATTAAAAATGCAACAAAGTACTTTATTAGTGTTACATGTCTATCCGACATAAAAATAGGATGCAAATGTAATTCTTATTCAGTTCAGATTTAAAACATTTTCTAAGCAAAGTCCGTGATTTATTATCAAAAAATTAAGAAAAAAAAGGTAGACATTGAAATGTAGAAAAGCGTAAAAAATCCTTCAGAAATAATGTTCCAATTTTATTACATTAATAATACCAGTTTTCACTATCCTCCCTCCTTCCTTCCTTCTTCATTTCCTTCATTTTGTGAACTTTGTTTCTGTTAATGTCTATGGACATGGAAAAGTTGAAAATAAACGTTTGATAATTGTTTTAATGTTTTCCTGCAAAGTAAGCAGATTGCCAATGGCGTAGAGGACATTTGATATGCATCTACCAGGCAGTTTTCCAAATTACTTAAATTTGTTAATAACGGATAAATAAGAAAATTCATCTTAGAACATCATCTCTTCTGGATGATATTAATTAGAAAATGGATGGAAAAATTCTACGACCTGGATTCGAACCAGGAACTTCGACTGTCATGGTCGACGCCTCTACCAATTGGGCTATCGCAGACCCTTGTACAGCCATGCTGTCACTAAAGACTTAAAGACAACCAAGTTGTCAAGATGGAAAGCCCAATGGGAGGCGGGCACCCGGTTCACAGATCGTGAATTTCTCCTATCCAAACCATCAGAAAGTTTGATGAACACATAGTAATAAATAAAGAAATTAAACTGGAGCTAATCCCAAACATCAGGTAAATGATATTAATTAGAAAATGGATGGAAAATTCTGCGACCTGGATTCGAACCGGGTGCCCGCCTCCCATTGGGCTTTCCATCTTGACAACTTGGTTGTCTTTAAGACTCTTAGTGACAGCATGGCTGTACAGGGTGTTGCAGATAATTACAGGGCAGTATAACGGGAAGCCTACCCGCTCGATTGCAGGGGCCGGCTCGGTCGATTGGCAGAATGGAGGGAGATGAAGGTGGCCTGCAGCAGCCAGTAGTTTCCACAGTCGGGGAGGAGGAGGGGGAGGGGTGAGCGTCAAAACTGTCATGTTTTTGATAAAATTACCCAATTATCATTTGATGTCGAGTCGGCCCCTGCAATTGAGCGGGTAGGCTTCCCGTTATATTGCCCTGCAAGGGTCTGCGATAGCCCAATTGGTAGAGGCGTCGACCATGACAGTCGAGGTTTCTAGTTTGAATACAGGTCGCAGAATTTTCCCATCCATTTTCTAATTAATATCATTTACCTGATGTTTGGGGTTAGCTCCAGTTTAATTTCTTTATTTATTATCTTTTCTGGATATTAAATCCCTAGGGTTGGTTGGAATATTTGAGAATAGAAATTCATTAGTTTTGAAGGAAATTCATCAATTTTGATAAAAAAAAAAAATTGAAATTTTACTTAGTATGAAATAAACGCATATAAGTAGAAGCATTTCTATGCTTTTTGGTCAGCTTTTAAGTATTCTCCCAGAAGAATTTCGCTTGGCTGAGACAAAGTAAAAGAACGGCTTCTAACTTCAACAACTCCCACACTTTTTCATTAGGAGGCCGAGATAACTCTAGGGGGCCAAGAAATATCAAAAAAGATGATGGAGTACGGTGTTGCAATCTCCGAACAAGTTTTGTATAATTTTTAAATAAATGTATTTCATATGAAAATGATGGAGGTCAACGAGATTATATAACGCAACCAAGGCAAGTATAATTTAGGGCTTTTATGGTTTCCAATATGCTCGGGAAAAATTTAACGTTTTCTAATGCATAATTTTGCAGTATGTAGATAAATATAAATTTTTAAAAAATGCATTTGATTTTCATGCAGTAAGTGGATTTTATGTAATCAATCTATTGATCGATCGAGTAAACAAGCGAATTCTGAATATTCTTCAGAAAAATTCGTTTGCGTTCCAAACAAAATTGCGAATGAAAGTTTAAGAATTTCCTGAAGATGATTATCTTTTCATTAAAATATTAAAAATATTTGCCAAAGGCAGAAGAAACTATATCCTCGTACAAGTCTTAAATAGATGAGCAAATAAAATAGTTACGTAACAAGCATAAATAGTAATACTTAATAATAAATGCAATTGATCTTATTTTTATATAAATAAAAAACAACAACTTTCATTTGTGTTTCAATTTCCCTTTTACTTGGCGAACGTAATCAAAACAAAAGTAACAACAGAAAGAATTAAGCCATAAATTTTTTATGGGCGAATAATATATCGAGGAAGTATTCTTCCAAACGTAATTGGCCAATGCCTCCGTCAACAGAGAGAGAGAGAGAGAGAGAGAGAGAGAGAGAGAGAGAGAGAGAGACAGACCATTTTTGCCCCGTCTGTCTGTCTGTCTGTGTGTGTGTTTTTGGGCTTGGCTTCGAGCCAAGAGGGCGACTCGTCCGATGTTGGTTACACTTTCCTCTCACTGAAAACAACCTGGGTTTGGTGGAAACAAGCGTAAAGAAATATTCCAGACGTCTTGGAGAAAGGAAAGAGGGGGAGGATAAAACAGCCACTGATACGAAAGATAAAAAAAAACACAAGTAAAAAAGTGGGGAAGAAAAAAAAAAGAAACTTTAATAACGATTATTTTTCTATAGTTGTCTAATCCATCATCCGTGTTCGGGATGAATTGCTGTTACGGAGCGACGATCACGTATTCCAGCCTCACAATATCTGAAATTACCAGCAATGATCAAGAGGAAATTTCCCTCTTGCCAAACAACTTGCAGTTTCGGAGTTTTTACTCCCCTTTTTCCCATTGCTTCAAGGTTTCGAAGATGGAGGGGGAAAACAACAGAAATTGGCAGACGAAGGACCATTTGGAAAGACTCAACGGAAACAACTCTCTCTCTCTCTCTCTCTCTTGATGCCATCAGCAACCGTTGTTCAGGGATTCTTTTTTCCTTTCAGGAACAATTTGCTACTGTTCAGTTGCCGCCTTAGAGTAATTAAATAAGGCTCATGAATATTTCAAAGAAGTTGACATTGAAAAAAACAAAAATTATTTGCCATTCTTCTCTCAGGGGTATACACTTGTGCTGAGTTGTTTTGAAATCAACGAGAGTGTGTTTGTTTTCAGGAGTCTAATTAAAACTGTTTTCTTTTAATCGTACATCTAAATAATATCATTGCCATCTCATCGAAAGGCTACGTTTTGCTTAGGAAGACAAGTTCTACGGTTACAGGCGCCGGATTTCTTTAAACAGAAAAAAAAAGTAAAACGGGTTTTGCTTCTGGTAGGTGTCCTAGCTCTACTCGGACGTGACATTGCAGCGAACATTATGTAAATTAAAGGGAAAGATGCTTAATTTGCCCATCAACAACACGTTTAATTTCAAAGTAAATAAGAAGACGAAACATTTTATTTGAAGAAAACAATTTTTTTCAAGTAACAAATTTTTTACTTAGAAAAAATGAGTGTGAAGTTGTAAAATTTAAGCGAGAAACTTTCTTATTAAGAGGATGGTGTCGCCATAAAATCGAATTTCTTTCCTCAGCCTTGAATGCGGAATGAATATAAAACAAAAAAGAAAGAAAAACTTTTGATAGGATCAAAGATCAAAGTATTTTCTCGGAATAGCATGAAAAACCTCAAAGTGCAAAAGTCGAAAAGCAGCTTTTATTACAAAGCAATCAGAAGTTGAGTTTTTTTTTTGTTGCCGCCATCGTCGCCGCTACAGATTTTCGCCAACCTCTCAGAATTTTTTTGAACTGGCTCTGAATACAAAATATCGCCTTTAATATAAATGAGGAAACAAACGTGATATAAATCATAAAAGTGTAACAAAAAATTCGAAAAAATGTCAAGACAAAAATCTCTGGCGATAAACTAATAAAGGCGTGGCAGGACTTTTGTTCGGAACAAATTAAATCGTATTATTTATTAGGAAATAAATTTAGCAAAAATGATAAAATTGAAAACATTTTCAGGATTCGTTAAGAGGACCTTCTCGAAAAAAATACGTTTACCTACAGCTTGTATCGGTCATTTCCTATCTGAAGACATACATCCCTGACAATCTTATTAAAACTTGGAAAAGTCATGGTATTCTGTACTCCACTCTTCCTGGGAGGTTGATCGAATATTCCCCTGATAGCAACCTATGACACTTCTTTATGACGTAGTAGAAAATTTTTTACATTTATTTAAAAAAAATGTTGAAACTTTCGTATGTTTAATTAAATTTGCTTTTGATTGTAATCTAAAAGCAATTAATTTTCTCATTCGATATCCGAGACATGTAATCCTAATTTGTTCTTAATGGGAGTTGATGCCTTCACTTTGGTCTGTCTCGACGTTTGCTGGGGCGGGTTGGTCTTTCTCCCTTTTTTTGTCTTTCATGCTTTTTTCCTTCAACGAATTAGTGTTTTCAGCGAAGTTAATTAAAAAGCATTGTTCCGTAACTGTGATTTTTTGCTCCTCAAAATTCTTGTCTAGACTGTTTATCAAATCAAAAATCTTGAACGCAACTTTTCTCAAAGACATCTTCCATTATTTATGTTTAAGGGCAAAAAAAAAAAAAGTTGCATTAAAAAATTTCATTGATGGATAATCTCTTAAAGGGCAAAAAAAATTAATAATAATAAAATATTTTGTTTTAAAAAAAAAGAAGAAAGAAAAGATAAAGAGGGTGGGGAAAGTGTAGGATTGATGGTTTGGGCATCCATTTCGGAGGCGCGTTCATAGAGTGCGCCCATTGGCTTTAATGGGTTCTCTCTAATTGGTCCCAATCAGGTCGAATTGAGTCTCGTCAAGTGATTTGTAAAGAGACGGCAGCTTCCAAGGAAATCGCCACTGAAGGGCCACTGGGAGGGTGGCTCGGGGTTTTTTGACCCCTTCCTTCGTTCCATAAGAAGCATCATAAATTTGAAACATGCCACTCGAATATTATACGAGTTAGGTTTTTACTGCTGTTATTTTTTAAAGCTATGTCAACTAAAGGTAAAGGGGTTAAGTTAAATGCAAACTTTTAAGGATTTTGATGCATTTTATTTGTTCTTTATATCTGATTATCTTAAAGAAACTTTTGAGTGAAAATAACTTTTACTCATTGTCCAAGAATTTTCTTATTGCTATATTCCCGTCGTTTACTTAAATAAGTATAGTAAAACTTCGTTATAACGAATCTCAGGGGCCACACAAATCACTTCATGGTATCCGAAATTCGTTATATCCGAGGTGTCGTTTTCTGGTCTAGTCTGAACTTCAGCATTGGTTCTTTATATCCGAGGTTTCATTGTATCAAAGTTCGTTATAACAAAGTTTTACTGTGTTAGATTATTGATGACTAGTGTATTTTTACCATTAATGGAATTCGAAGGAAAAGGTGACCACTAGGAGCGATTGAGAATGAACCTAATTTGTCATCCTCAGAGGTCAGTCCTAATGAGAAGACCCTTGATTAGAAAAGAAGGAAGGGAAGAAAAATCCCCAAGCCAACTTCTCCACCAGAATTTAGTAGATGGGTTGGAGACCGGGAGAAACAGGAGAGGGCTCAGTGTTTAAGTTTTGCGATAAACGGCGCACCATATCAATAATGAACGACTTGGAAGGTTAAGCGGGGCCGCCTTCAGTCTCCGCCCCAACGACTCTGAATTTTTTAACGTCCAAATACCGTAATGGGAACAAGAAGAACGCTTATGAGTTGGGGCTTAAGACAAATCGTCATGTTATTAAATCGAATGCCTAACGATAAATTTCGTTTTATTTATTTATTATTTTTATTTCCCGAGGTGATGATCCTAACATGCCATCGCAACCATCAATTACAGCTTCTAGAAGGGGGGAAGCATAAATAAATAAAAGTTGATGATAGCTGAAAAAAAAACATTCATTATTAAATGTAAAATAAAATATCAATTTAATTTCAGCTGAATTGAACAGTGGCCATCGTAAAATAGAAATTACGACCTGAATGAAATGCCTTTAATGACGGTGGGCCATTTAGACAATTTCGTTGAACTAACGAGAATCAAGGAACCGGGTTATTTAGTGCTCCTTAAACATTCCAAGCGCTGACTTATACATCAGATCTTATTAGTACATACATATATACAAGATCTGACATAAGTGGAATTCAAGGTTGTCTTCCCTTCCTACCTCCAGGTTATTTAGCTGTTAATGAAGTTTGTTAATTCTGTAAGAGCTTATCGACGGTTGAAATAAGAATTCATTACGGCAGTGATAGGTGAACAAATTCAATTGCTGATGCATCATGGATAAATGTCAAAAGATTAGCTTGACGATAACCTGAGAGACCGTTTAAGTTGTTTTTGAGATGAAGGTTAATACCGTAATCAACAGAGCAGTTTCATATAATATACTATTTACTGAAACAGCATATATTTACGGTGAAGTCCTTTCGTAGTTTTTTTTTTACTTGTAAGAGAAATGCCGCGTTAAGTGTTTACAGAAATGCCACGAATTCCATCTTTTCTATTAAGTTAAAGTTATTATTATAACAGAAATTCTAAAGCGTAAAAAATTTTTTGTATATATTCCTTTGCAGCTGAGAAAATAATGAGTTAATTTGCAACCAATTGTAAATGCTCGACGAAGGACGGAGGAGAGAAAGAGCCGAGGAGGGGATGAAGAAAGAAAGCAAAAACGAGAAGTAAAACGAATCATGGTTTAATTTATTGGAATTCCGTTAGCCATTGGCTTGTTCGCTGTCTCGGCAAAGAGAGAAGGCAAGAGAAAGGGGGAAGGAAAAGGGGCCCAACAGGCCTTGCGCCGGGTCAACACCGTTGGACATGCCATGTTTACATAATGACACAGCCTCCGCGAAAATGCTTGCAACATGAAAAGGTTTTCGGGTAGGAAGGGGAAAAAATCCGTCTTCCTAAATCCATGCTCCACTGAAAAACCCCCCATCACCGACTCGGAACAGATATAAATCCTCCGGGAAAGGTTTGCTCGCTTTCGCCACCAACATGTTTCATTAGCAAGACTGAATCAAAAACACAAGACCGTTTGTCACGAAGTCTTCTGACACTGATTTACTGTCGGTCAGAGCTGAGGAGATTGAGGGAACGAACAACGAGTGAACAGGGGAGAACCGGGAGATAGAAGAAGGGGGAAAAAATTTGCAAATATCACATTAAGAGGCGTTTCTACACTAAGTGGCACTGTGTACAAGACATTTGTTATATTGGTTGACCTCTTGTGTAGGACGATTTCTGAAATAATAACTTCCCCAATGACGATTCAAATGAATGACCTCTGGCTCCTCTGTAAATCAAAATAATTTGAGATTTAAAAATACGGAAATCAATTCATTAAAATGAATGTCCTTGGAACAAACAACGCTGATTTTTCATTTTCATCAAATTTTCTCCGCCGAACGAACAACCTCATTAAAATAGTTGAAAGAAAATATCTTTTAAAAATGTATTGCCGGAAACTGCAGAAAAACTGAATAGGGGAATAAAAAAGAAACAAAAAAGAAATATGAGAAGGCATAATTGGAGTAAGATGGTAGCAATAGAAGAAAAGAAAAAGTAGCAAAAAAACATGTCATGAAGAGAATTTTTCCCCTCCCTCCTAATGAAAAGTGCACCTTGTGAAATTTACCTTATAAGGTCGACGAGCCGTAAAAATTCTGAAATCTAAGGAAGGTGAACAGCATCAATAACGATGAGAGGGAAAGAACAGCGACTGGTATTAACATATTTCACTTTTTTTTCCGTCGTCATGAAAAGCAAGCAAGAAAATTTATGTACGGGGATCGTCATTTGCTTCGGCTTTCAGGTACTACTACAACAACAAGCCAAGAAGGTCGAGCGGCGTTGCCCAACTCAAAAGCTCGAAATGGAAAAGGGCACTGAGAACGAAAAAAAAAAACTTCATTTACTTTTCGTTTATTTATTTATTCATTTATGTATCATATTTACTTTGTTTATTTAGTTTTAATTAGGCTCATCTTTTTTCTGTGAGCACAGAACTGTTTGTCAAGAGGAATATTTAAGAAAAAAAGTAAATTCCCCTCGTACTAGCTATCCATATTTTTCATTATTTTTAACCCCCTCCCCCTAAGAACTGCAATCGAAAAATTTTGTTTTTGAGATTACTCCCACTGACTCCTTTAATTTATTTTTCAGGTAATTGAAATTCTGGAAAAATAAATTAATACGCCTACTCTATATTGCATCCGTTTTCAAGTTGAGTAAACCTTACCCATATATGGATTTAGTGAATCTTTCATAAACGTGTGTAATTTATCTATTTACTTATTTAATACTATTACACTTCCAGAAGAATAAGATCATATTGCAGACCAAAAGCGAAGAGGCTAGAAAGAGTAAACCAGATGAGCATGAGCATGTTATCATTACCAAACGAACTTAAAAACTTTATGGGGAATTTAAATGTGAAGCAATATAAATGGGTAAATGTATTCTATAGCATGACTGGATGAGTGAATTAGACATTATATGAGCATGTCTGAGAGAGACGTGGAAGTGGATACGTATGACTAAGCACATGTTTGTGAATGGGTGAATAGTACATACGATAGTGGGGTATATAAATGGGCGCGTGAGAATAAAATGTAAAACCATAAAAACAGTATATTTATTTGTGAATTATATACATGTAAATTAAAAAATATAGGGTCTGTCACCAAAACACACACAAATAGTAATATTTGACGACGAGACATGTCCTGTTTCATACCGTTGTTGCAATATGGCTCTCGTTTGTTCGATTGATAAATTGTCCTCACATTGTTAAATTTAAGTGCCATATCGAATAATGAATGACTACCGCAGTTCATATCATTCGGTTGATATGCTGTATCTCCGTAGCGATTGCTTCAATTTTGAATTTTTTTCCAAATTTATGCTTACATGCATATACAGGGGGTCCAAAAAGCCTGGTAACATGGCAGGTATCTCGGAAATTAAGCATTGTACGAAAAAATGTCCAAAATCAAAAGTGAATTAATTCATTAGCCAAAAAATTAGCGCCCCCCCCCCCCCCCCCCTTGTGGGGGGGGGGGGGACTTTAAAATCTTAAATAGTACACAATATTCGAGAAATGTTTTATTCTAGGTGGATTTCAATTGATCCAACCGTTTAGGAGATAAGAGGCCCTGAAAGTGTGGAACTTTTAAAGTTTTGAACCCAATTTTATCGATGAAGACAGAGATAGAGAATGGGTCTTGCAGACTTTCCTATTCTACTTTTTGATGGTCTTTAAGAAGCCGAAGTCACTATTTCAAAAATTCAAATTTTTTTTTTGCACAAGCAAAGTCTGGGGGTAGCAGTCCTATGGAGGCAGATTCTGTGAGTGTGTATTAAAAAATTTAAGATTGCCACTATTTAAGATTTCAAAGTTTACCCCCCCCCCCCCACAAGGGGGGAGGGGAGTTAATTCTTTGGCTAATGAATTTCCCCCGCGAAATAATTCACTTTTGATTTTGGACATTTTTTCGTACGATGCTTAGATATCTGCCATGTTACCAGACTTTTTGGATACTCTGTATATTTCGCTGTCTTATATAGGGTGTCTCGCCTAAAATGAACCAATAGCCAACTTCTGAAATACAAATCTGACAGAATATTTTCAATGGAAAAATGATTGTACTTTTATGTAAGGGGTTTTAATGTGTATTCCATTTCCAAAAATAACCGACGCCATTTTCGAATATGGAAGTCAATTTTGAATGTGCAATGGAAACCCCTACTTTCCATGGTATTTTCAGACTTTACATAACATTTGAGAAATGTTTTGTTTCGTGGTGAATTTTCAATTGATCCAATCGTTTAGGAGACGGAGGCACTGAAAAGTGTGATGTGTTTGGATTTAAAGAAAAGGCAAAAAACAAATTATTCAGCAATTATAAAAACATTTGCATTACTGTATAAATGTTATGTTCAAATAAAAATATTGCTATCCATTGTGTTTTAGGAATAATTTCAAAGTTTTTCTTCCATATTCGAAAGTGACGTCGGTATTTTTTGGAAATGGAATACACACAAAAACCTCTCATATAAAACTAAAATCATTCTTCCATTGAAAGTACTCTGTCAGATTTGTATTTTAGAAGTTTGCTATTGGTTCACTTTAAGTGAGACACCCTGTATAAAGATCTTGAATATCGATTATCGATAACTATGATTTTTCGCTAATATCCGTTGGAGCATTGACCCAGTGATTTTATGTGTACTATTAAACTGTTTTGGTTCCGTTTTGTTATGACTCATCATTTTCGAAATATAACATATCGCGGAAATTCTCTTTTTGATTGATATCATGGGAATTATTGATCCCACAGAAATCTCCGTAATCAGCGAAGAAAAACGCATTCATTTCATATATGTCACGCACTTTAAAGTGCGGACAGAAGTAAATATAGAACTCAACGAACTTTTTAAGTTCACTGTGTCCACCAAATAAGAATTGGGCGTGACCGGTTAAATGTCCAATTTCAATTGTTAAAGAAACCATCAAACATTTTTATTGCAACAATATCTGGCAATAGAAATTGAAAAATTTAAATGGGCGCGCCCAGATCATCTTTCGTTGGACGGACTATAAATCTTTACCGTAATAAAAAATTCAAAATCTCCCTGAAAACCAGGAAAAAAAAGAATAATAGAAAATAAAGGACAAAGCAACTAAACAATAAAAACTTAAGCAGTTCTTAAAAAGTCTTCAATTGATACTCCACAGTGTGGTCCTAATGTTAGGATCTGTTACGAACCACTGTTGTATAAAGAGAGCTGGGTGACGAGGATCATTGATGACACAATCTAGTTCCCAAAGATATTGCACATTTTTACTCTGTTTAAAGATACTGTCGTTTAATGATCGTTGTAAACTTGGTAGGGCATATTAACTACAAAGATTTAGACTAATAATAACTGATAACATTTTTAAAATCAGGGAAAACTCTTACAACCCTTCCATTCCAATGACTAACCCAATTTTAAAAAAAACAAAACATGTGAGCGTCTCAGCAGGCCAAAGCGGGCATATAATGTATTCAAATATCTGAAAAAATAATTTAATAATCTTTTACCATATTAAAAGATTTAAAGCTTTTCCTAGCCTGAAACATCCGATTTTTTTAGGATGTCCGTGGAAAAATGCAAATGTCCGCCTCAAGGCTATCGAGATTGAAAAAGCTGCTGGGCGCCTCAACGATTTATGCTTTTCGAGTGTTCTTTTACAAATCGAACAAAATCCGGTTCACATGCTCTGTAGTTTTGTTTTGTAACAGATTTCACAAAAAGATAAACAGCAAGAGGTTCTAATTTCGTCTGTTTACTCGTTTCACTCCGCCTACGAATGCGTGTTTATCTGTCGATCGAAGGGGACAACACCTGGCCCGCGTTTAGAAACCATTCGAAGACGAAACAGTTCTTGTTGCCCCTTTGCCGAATGAAAGAAATATGGGCATAAGGAGAAGAAGAAAAGAAGCGGCAAGTTCCTTCCGATATGGAACGGCAACAACCTAAAAGTGTTCATTAGAGACTCCTCAGCGATAACATTGTTAAACGGAGCAACCGGTTTGATGGAAAAATTACACCACTTTTAGGGAACCTTTTGTGGTACCGGTGTATTCGTTTGAAGGTCGCGTTCATAAAAGCACAACGCACCGACAAGTGAAGGAGAGGGGAAGGGAAATGAAAAAGTAAAAACGTCTTCTTTCCAGGGGTTTTCGTTTCAAATTTTCCCCAAGAGGTTTTGTGAACTTCATTTTGAGAACCGCCGTGAGTTTGAATCGAAATTTCCCTCCAGGACAAATCGTGATATAATTTTCCAACGACAATAGCAACAGTGTCAAGGTTAGAAATTATGAAACGACGGCGCCTCTGGTCGATGAACTTCTGCCCGGAATTTTTTTGGTTAGCTGATAGCGGAACAGCATTATTAGCCTACCCTGCTTATCTCCTACGTCGCTAGAGATTTTTATTTTATTTGGCAATGAATGATTAATGGGGTGTGTTTACTTATCTCTTCACTTGGATTATTTAAGCATAGGCTACATAAACCCGTTTATTTAACGTGTCTGCAATAGCTCTTCGTCAAATTCGTTCTAGTGGCTGCAACCTGGATTTATTGGTTTTGTATACACACCTTTTGTATTTTTAAACAGCGCTTTGAAGCTTCGCTTCTCTTATCTCAGCTCCATGTGCATTAATTTTTTAATAAGTTTTTTTTTTAATTTTTGGACTAGTTTTCTTTATATTTTTATTTAAATTTAATACACCTATTCGAACATAATGTTTATTTTGACGAAAATTCTGCCGATAAATGTTTACCTCAAAACCTAATATTCTTAGGAAAATATCTTGAAATTGTAAATTTATTCTCCTGTGTATCCAATTGATCATATACAGAAATTTAGGAAATGTGCCCTTGCTTCAAAAAAGCGTGGCATCCTATTCAACAATAACGGAACACGAATTTAAAAGACTGTCACAGGAGAGCTTTAACAGATATCAGAAATCTGACTGAAAACATAGTAACAAAGGAGTCTCTTCTTTTCAATGGGTGTATCTTCAATATACGATTTCCCAACCCTTTTTGTATTTCGCACACCTGAAAAATTATTAATAAATCTTCGCACTTCCTACGAAAAAACCAGTCATATGTTTTATGGTAAAAATGTAAGCTTTTAAGGTAAGAAGTTAAAAATTCTATAAAAATATTCTTCCTCGTATCCTCAAGGAGATTTTTTTTCGTATCCCCGGTTGGAAACCGCTGCTCTATATGTTTCCTAGCATTACTTACATGACAGATATCATCATCAGTACGATACTCAAATTCTGCCCAGACAGAATATCCGAGTCGATGGGCGACTGTAGTGCTCGGAACTATTCGAATAAAATCTCGCGGAACAATTCAGATGGACACCTTTATAATGAAGCTCCTTAGATTCTCCACAATAAACTCTTGAAAGCATTTTTGAAGTTAGATTTTGAGAAGCATATTAATTTAAAACAAGCAAGAATTTTTAATTTCAACTCATTCTGTCATTATACTTCAGAAACTGCCCGTTGCGCATAAAAATTGCTAAATATATTAACACAGAATCTGAGGTTCAGAATCGGCAATCTTGCGTATGTAAAGAAAAAATTAACTAGGCCTATTATATATTTTAAGTGAAGAAATTATAAATTTTTCTGGTTTATTCTGATTACAGATTATTATTTTTTGTTTTGTAGCAAATGTAGAGAACTGAAAATGAAATTCGTCACACTAGAAAAAAAATAGATATAGATATTTGCAAAAAATTATAAAATCAGCATGTTGCTGAAATGCAACAATACCTATGGCACCGAATTTGGTATAACTGTTTAGAATATTCAATTTAAATTTACCACTAATTTAATATATTTGTCGCCTGTAGCTATTGGCGACAAATCTGCCAACCTACACTAAACTGAGGATCTCCAGATTAAATAACCGTAAAAATATTCTCACGCTTAGTTTAATGAACCTCATAAATTTTGATTCTGAAACATCAGTTGTCTGTATCAGTAATCAATCACGCATAAATATGAACTGCTAAATGAAAACATTATACATATATCTGGAGACAGCTTCTTGGCAAATGAATGCGAATACCTGTTCATCAATTGAATTGTAGCATTCACCAAAGAATTGTCGAGAAGCGATTCTAATCAACTATCGACTGAGACATTCCGTAAAGTTAGAAAATTTTCCATTTCCAAATAGCTTCTGATTTCTTGCGACTAGCATTTGCCATTACTCATTACAAGTGTTTACGTGATATGGTTATTCATGCTATCCAGTATTGGTAGACATGGCAACGCTGGTCCAAACCGCGGTTCAATCTTCTAACTTCCGCCTCTTTCAATCTTCAGCGCATACCTTTCGAGGTAGAGAATTTAAAACACATTGGGAGCCGAAAACGAAGTGCATTTACATTTTTATTTTGCCTCAAATCTGATGACGAAGAAAGAAACTAACTTGACGAAAAATACCAAAAAGACTATTAGAAGTAATGGTTTGCACTTCCCGATAAGGTTTGATTAAGTAATAATCTTTATCTTAATACGCAAAAAACAAGCAAATAAATAAAGTATACACAAACCACAATAATTTTCATTGCCATTAAGTAAAACGAATCCTGTGCAGAGTGAGTCTTCAAGGGAAGTTTTTTTACCTTTCCGTCAAATCAAGATTTGCGTGCATTTCTAAGTGTTTGATGCCATGCCATATCTGAAACAGTAACGTTCTAATGCACTTGAAAATGTACAGTTAATTTAAGATGCTTGGAAGACATTTTTAAATGGCGGAAATTTTATTTTTGGCTTTTGAGACAGTGATTTCATGTTACAGGACAAATAGCTAGTGTCTAATTTAAATTTGAAAAAAGGTTATTATACACCATTGATTAACATGGCATGTTGCATATTTAGTTCACTAGTCATTCGTTTACGAATTATGATCCTCGATTTTTATTCTCTGTTTTTATTTATTATATTCTATTTATTGAATTGTGAGTCATATGCAAATAAGGTTGCCATCCTCCCTCTTTGGCCGGAAGTCTACTGGAAATGAAGCATGATTATTTTATTTTCTGTATTTGCTGTGCATCTATATACTATTTTTGTTTAGTACTCCTTTGTATGATGATAAAAATTTTATTCTTAATTTTTTTAAACCTCAGTATACTTGTTGCCATTGGTAACTTTATAAGCAAATAAAACTAATTATTCTTATTTTCGCTATTTAATTTAGCGTTCCTACAAAATAAGAAGGCGTTGTTTAGGTTCTTTAATCAATTATCTTGTTGACTCATAAAATAATTTTTTAAAATATAAAGATTAAAAATAAAGTTCTTAAGCCAATACGCTGCGTTGTCTAGGAAGCAAATTACGCAATATCCTCATCTGTTGAAAAGAGAGGGAGAGAAGACAACTGGAATGTTGGTTCCGTGAGTTCTGGGACAATATCAGGGTTGGTTTGTCATCACCGGGCGCCTGCTGTTGGTGATCGGTGGTCACAGATGGCACCCCGTCCCGCACGACGACACACCATCAGCATCACCACCATCACCACTCCCTTCTACCGGTCCTGCACATTTTCAGACTCTTTCTGGGAGTTCTGCCTTCTTAACGTCACACAACTGTCTGCTATTTTTAAATTATTCGTTGCCTCCCCTCTGCTCTCCGCTTCCTTCCCTGCACCAAACCGGCAAATGAGAAATAGCCTGTTGTAAGGGAAACATGTTACCATCAGTGTTAAGTGCCTAATTAACAAAGATCGACAATTCAGAATTCTTAATGAATACTGGTTCATTTAGTAAGTACAGTTCGCCGTATTTAAGCGCAGGCTTTAGAGGGCATAATTCAGCATTAAACTTCTCCCCAGTTTAAGTAAATTAGTCTTTCGCATAAGGACACCGTGAGTAAACGGGGATGTTGCACGAATGAGTAGAAAATTTTCGTTTTCACATTAAATTCAACCATTGAAAACTTACGGCCCAATCAAATTTTTTTTGCTTTCGGGAAATATCATTTGATAACATAATAGGCTAGAAAAGTAGAAACTAACGATCGAAAATTCAGCTTTGCCTCTTTTGTTTCTTCATTATAGTTGAAGCAGGATTGACCCTCACCCTGTTATTCTAGGACAAGCAGCTTCCCTTGAATAATAAATAAGTCGAGGTCGTAAGACGTTAGGTACAATTATGAAACGAGAAAAAGACTATCAGAAAACTAGAGCCCCAGTATTTCCTTTTCTTTTTCTTTACGTCCCATGCTGGAAAATTGAGGTGGCTGGTGGGAAAGCTTCAGAAGGAGGATTGTGAGGGAGGAGGAAAAGGGACACAAAAGAAAATGACAAGTGAACTTCCCCCTACGAAGGCCACCAAGATAGTCGTTCCACTTGGGGGAGGGAGAAGGAGAAGTTAATTAAAGACGGGTCGTAAATTACCTGACGAGAAGAACGTCAGTAAAGCAAATGAAGTTCAGGCCATTGATCCGACCTCCCATCCATTAAGTTTTCACTTGTTAATTGTTCGTTCTCTCTCTCTCTCTCTCCTGTTCTTGTTTTCTACTTTTTCGTCTCTTCGCTGTGATTACGTTTCTATTTTGCTTTAACTCGAGGTCTTCCTCGTCATATCTCTTCATCGCCTAGTTCATAGGAAATTTTAACTATTCCACCTCACGACATGACTTCAGCTCAAACCGTTATTTAGACACAGTTGCGATCCATTGTTCAGATCTTATCGAATTTACTTAATGGCTTGTTGTTAGTGGACTTTTATTTAGTTCTCGTTTGTCACTCAGTTAATTCTTGCTAATTTGTTTACACGTAATTCATGTCCTTCAATTATCTTTTAGACGTCTGTTTATGTTGACGAGAGCCGAAAAAACTGGTTCGCTCTGTGCCTTTAAAAGCAATCACAGTAAATCTTACAATTAAAAAAACTGCCAAGATTTGTTAAAGTATTCCTAAGCTAGAATATTAATCAGATTTTTCCCCTGTTGGTTAATCTATATTGTGCATTTATCTTATGATTCACTGGTTTAAGAAATGTCTTTTTCCCACTGTATTCGTTTTCTGGAATGGTAACTGTTATGACGAAATTTGCCGCAGTTTCCTATGAGCTTTATGGCGGTTGCCTCTGTTTTGGATTCAGAAAGCGTTCCCGGAGAGGAGAGAGGCCATAGTCGTTTGCTTTGGTCATCGCCCAAAATACCGTATTCGACTCTTTTACAGGAATTCAAAAACCACTGCAGTATTATAAGAATATTTTTTTCTTGAAAGAGGATCAAAACTTCACGACTAACTGTCATCCAACAACAAATTTTGAAATTTATCACATTCTTATCAATAACAATAACTAAAATATGTAAATCGAAAAATCAGAGAGAGAGTTTTAAATTTCTTAAAGTCTTATAGCAGGCTTTTTAAATAGGTATACAATTCGTCTAGGATTCGTTAAATGTATGAGCAAACCGTTAAAAACGTAAAAATGAACTTTTTTTAAAAACTTTCCCAAATTTCACTCTGTACGATAAAGATTAGCTAGAGTATTTAATTTTCCACAAATGTGTTTAGATGGCATTATATAAAGTTAAACTTATTCTCAAAAAAATATATAAACTAGCACTCAAATAAACGAATATTCAAATAAATAAAGTATATAGTCACTATCTTCTATGATGTTTTTGTCCAGGGAATTTGCACATTAGAATTGATGAAGTATAGTAATCGGTTTTTATAAGATGAAGTACTGGGTTGTTTCATAATTATTGGCCGAATCCGATACAAATGCAGAAAAGAGCAGTAACAGTTGAAGAAATCCAATTTAATCAGAAAAACATCAATTGGCCCTTGGTTCAACGTGAGTTCAGTATAAAAACTCTGCGGTGTTAGAAACTTACATAACATTGGTCTAAAAATCTCAGGGAAAAGTAGTGAACTATTTGACTTTGAAGAAGTGGTTCAAATGGTAAAAGATGTGAAAGTTTGACGGAACTAAATCTGGTGAATATAAAAGATGAGGGAGAACTCGTATCCCAAGGCGTTAGTTTTCTTGCGTGCTTTCAATAGACAAATGTAGTCGTGCTCCATCATGGAGGATTATGGGACTCAAACTATTGATGAGCAATGGTTGTTTATTGCTTAATTTTAGGTGATATTCGTCCAGCTGATGGCAGCACGTCAATTCCGATTATTTGGCTGCAAAAAAATACTCAGAATTATATCTTCTTCTTGGACGTCCACAATGTTTGGACATTTGGTTTCGGTGTTCCCCTTTATTGAGCCACTGCACTCTTCGCTTTCATCAACCGTAATGATCCTGTAAAGAGCCCCTTGTTCGTATTGAGAATGCTCAAGAAGTTGCGATGGTAAATAGAACTGATTAAAGTCAGTTTATTCATATAAACGTTACTAAGTCAAAAATTCTAGAATTAAAGTTAATTAGTTCATTATGTCTGTTTCCTTACAATTACTGTGCTTTTCTCCTGCTTACTATGACAAACTGCTATAAAGTTTTTTGCTTGATTCACTTTAACAATGAGTTGAAACAAAGGTGGGCTTTGCAGAAAAGCTTCAACCTACTTTATTTTACTACACAAGAATCACAAGTTGCCTTCACTATTCCTGGAAGGGTTCTCATTTTCAGCAGTCAAAGTCATTACTTTATACCGCATCCGAATAAATCGCCGTTCATGTTGGTTGATTAACTGCGTTCCAATGTCGTTGTCTATCCCAAAAGAGTGGATTATTCCAACGATGGCGATCGTCTAATTCTGCTAGGCTGCGACTCCAATCCTTTAACTGGGATCTCATCACTAGTCAGGAAGTGGAAAGTCAAAATGGCGTTGGCTGCTGCAATCTGCTTTATTCTCTAGATTCCTCCATATGAAAATCCCAATTGCCTTTTATTAATCTATAGTGCCTGAATCTTAATTTCATAACTGAACCCATTGGTTCGAGCTTAGGGTCTCTCCTGCCTTGACTCATATTTTTAAGCCCCAGCCATATAAAAAGAAAAAAAATATTTATTATATGTCTGCTTCCTTCTTCTGTAGCAACGGTCACAATGAAAGCAAACAGCAATGAATTGGAGTTACCTCAACAAAGTAGAACAAACTGTTCGAATTGCTAATATGACTTACTATGCGGGTGAATAAATACTCTGAAGTCTAATCTGTAGATTGACATATGTTGCGTATATCTGTGAAATCCTTCCGAAGATAAAGGATCATCCACTGTATTGGGAAAAAGATGTGGGAATCCTTATCTTCTTATCTAGAATGGAAATGGTGGCTTCGTTGTCTTTGAACAGATTCCCCTTTATGCTTCGTAATGGCCCAATTAGGCCAGTGTCTAATAATCCTCAAGGAAAACCGATGGGAACGCGTCCTATACATACCACACATACACAAAGCTCTGTTCTTACTCTGGAAATTCTGTTGGGAAGTTGTTCATAAAGTTTTACATTATCTTTAATCAACAAATTTGCATATTAATAATGTTTGGCGAAATACTGCCACGACATATCGTCTCTGCACTAAGATTTTAATTTAACATTCGTGATTTGAAGGATTTAATATTTGCACATTAACAATTACGCAAACAGAATCTTAATCCCAATTCTGAATTCGCCCTCACGTTTCCTACCGAGAAGAGCAGCTTCTGAGAATCTGTCGATTCAAAGTTGAAAGAGATTTTTCTTTATTTTTAAGCTTTTAAGCATGTTTTTATTTTATATTATGATCCTTTATTTGAAAATTTAAAGCAACTTAAAGATAAGTTTTCGCCACGAGCTCAATTTCATTGGTGATCTTGCGATCTTATTTACAGTGTATACATTTTAGTATGAAAAGCTTCTTTCTTATTTAGATTGAAGTCCGTTATCTGCAAACTTAACAGCTTTGAATTCCCGTTCGCAACGAAGGGAATGTTAGCAGATGATTGAGGGCGGTGAATTTCTTACAGCAATCTGTTTTTGTTTACATAATTAAGAGCGAAATTAAATGAGTTGCCTGATTGGGGAGGGATGAAAGAGAGAAAGAGAGAGAGAGAGAGGATGGGGGATGAGGGATATTGGTGGGAAGGGGGAGGTTATTTCGAACCAAAGACCCCCTTTTGGGAGCGCCAGCTGTTGGAGTTCGGCAGGGGTAGGGAGATTGGGCCAAAGGAAGAGAGGTTTGTGCGGTTGCTTTTCGTTTCCTCGGCAACTGGAAATGAATCCCCCTCCCGTAACATGACAATATTGTGACAGAGCCGAGCCAAACCCCATCAGATGACGATGATGATGTATGGTTTGTAGATGGTGGACTCAAGAAAACAACGGTGATTCCGTTGCCAGGGAAACTGATGGAAAGGTTTCTTGAGTTATTCCGTCGTCGCATCTCCTCCGACTTTTTACTTGCCGTGCAAATAATAATGTGCGCCGCAAAATAAACCTCTTAATCTCATTCTCTTATGACAAACATAACTCCGAGCTCAATTTCGAAAACAACTTTGGAGTTTGCTTTCTTCGAAACAGGGAAGTTGTTTAATTATTACAGGAGATTTAAATCTTGAATTTTAATAACTAATTTTCTGCGAACTTTTTTCTCATGAATAATCAAGAATTTTAAAGACTATTTAGAAAGAACTAACATTGCTATAAGATTTTTTCTTCTCGCGAGAAAAAATTAGTTTTTGATTCCAACTTGTGACTAACAAGCGTTTGATTCGAGACCATGTTGTAGTTTAAAAAATGGAATTTAAAATTTGCTTCCAAAATTGACTGGTCCAAAAAAATATTTTCCTGCAGATCTGTCAGCTCGTTTTTATTCAGTCCGATCGTATGTCATCGAAACTGTTCTTTCGTGTTCAATTCTTTTAGGAAATTGCAATTTCTTAAAAAAAAATCTTTTAAGTATGATCTATCGAAAGACTAAATATGTTTGGAATAAAGAGATTACTTGACAAAAAAAATTACAAAATGTCTTTGAGAGAAGATAAATTGTCACAGAAGCAAATGAAATGAGGTAAGGCGAGGGAGGAAGTTGAATCGATTTCATTCGATTCGTTTGGGTCGTCGACTGTTCCCAGAGGAGAATTTTAATGATGTCGCTTCCGTTCACGAAATACCCTCAAAAGAATACGACAAATCCAAATAAAACCTCAATTTATTTTTACAGTTTGTAACTCTAAAATATCAGATAGATTGATTCGCCAAAATAGGTAACATTAAAAAACGATAAAAGATTAAAAAGAAATTTTTAACTGACGACGAAAACGCACCACATGGATTCCTAAATGTTCACATTAAGTGGAACAGAGTAAAACACAACTCTGAACAACAGCTGACGTTTCGGACAGAGATGCGCCCATTTAGGATTTCAACGTAATATGCTAGGATAAATATTTCTATAAATTTCGAAGTAATAGCCAAAAAAGCGTTCAACTTTAATACGACCTACGAATAATGAACATAAAATACCATCATTACTGTGAACATATCTTTTTTTGGCTTCTCTGTGTTGACTGGAAAACGTCGTAATTTGTGCCTCTTATTTGCACTGTGCCGATCGTTCGCTTGTTATTTCCCTTTAATGACCAAATAGTCTAATAAAACGAAAAATTTATCGCCTCCAATCTCTTTTTTTTTTTCTTCTTTGGCGGTGCCTCAGTCAATAAACGTTCATTGAGAGGTTCCCCGAGTGGTGAGTGGAGCGCGTGGGGCGCACCTGCCACTGTCTGCCACGGTGGCTGGTCAATGGCGCCGTCACCCGCCACCGGTTCAGAGGCACCAGCGGCAGCACCCATCACGTCATCCCCGCAACATCAGCAGCCGCCGTTTCAAAACGCTTCTCGGAACTTCTGTAGGCAGAGCCGCCACCGCATCGGATGGAGTCATCTTGACCCAAAAAAAGTCAATTAGAAGAGGATCGATTTACACAAGTAGTTATTCACCCTTGGTTCATTTATTTTGTCGTTCTCTCCCTTTAGAGTTCCTTTGAAGTTGGAAACAGTTCAACTTCGAATTTGTTTAAAATGAAATTGGTAACAATAAAACTTGTAAAATATCAATTTTAGAAAAAAGTAGCTATCCAAGTAAGATTATGGAATTCCGAAGAGCGCTTCAGTGGAACAAGGGAACATTTTTCACTTTGTCCCTGTTTCTAGTAGAACAGAAGAACATTGTATGATGGAAATAATCTTGGTAGAGTATAGAAATTTCTTACTTACCGTTAGCTTTTCATATTTCTCCAATAAAATGTAACGAAAAATTTTTTAATTGAGAAATTAAAGTAGCAACGAAAGATGGAAGAAAAAAGAGCGAAAAGGGCGGGAGGACGGAGTTGCAAAACGGCTTTCCTCGATTGGAGTGCTTAACAAACCCTATTTACCGTTCCCTACGATCGGAACTTATTTGAAACGCTCCAAGAGAGTCGTTGGATTTCTCCGAGGCCGTGCTAATAAACAGAGAGTGGGAATGGAAGGGGATCCGGTCGTGAGCCCAATGTCCCCGTTGAGAGGCTGAGTGATTGGACCTTAATCTTCGCTGATGTCTTTTTTCCCTCCGACTCGTGATCCAGCTTAATTCCCTTCATCTCTGAGTCTCTTTTTTCCGACAAATCAAGACCTTTCATTGGCTGCTCCGGCTGCGGGGGTGAGGGAAACACGGCATTGCCTCTTTCCCCACTTCCATTCATTCTCCTACCCACCCACAACCCCCTTTCACTTTCTTTTTTTAAAACTTCTTCTTGCTATGTTATCAGCCTCTTTTTCTTCCTCTTTTCTTATTTTTTCCCCTTCTCCTTCGATAGTGAAATCCTTCATTTATTCTTCTTCCCTCTTTCATTTCATGGTCATTTGTAGTCGCTCCTCGGTGGCAACCAATCCCTTCGAACCGTTGACGGAAGATGGCGCTCCTCTTTGCCAAACGTCTTCTTGGCTGGCGCCGATGGTAGAGCTAGCTATCGGTCGTACGACCACCAAATGCCTCCAACCATCCATGGCCGAGAAGGAAAAAAAATGAAAGTATCCCCTTTGTCTGCTACCCCACCTTCCAAAAAATATTTGCCTCAACGACTTCCCCTTTCCTCTCCCCAAGATTTTTTATGATTCCTAATATTTCGCGCTCTTCCTGGACTTCTGCAAGCTTCGTTTTTCTTTTTTATACTCGATACATTTTTAATTTCCTTGCTGGATTTAATTACATTTCCATAGATAAAAATAATTTAAGTAATTTAAAAATTTACTTGATGGCTGGGGCACAGATCTTCTCGTTCTCGAGACCAGCGAGTCTCGGGTTCTAATCCTGCAGGAGGGCATGGATGGACGCTTGTGTTTGCCCTTTATCAATAACTCCGTATTGGGCTTCTGCCAGTTTTTAATTGTAACTTTAATTTAAGATTCCACATAATACAGATGTATAACGCCAGTAATAAGAGTAATGCACTTAAAAATACGAAGCCATATAAAGACATCCTTAGAAATCAAATATCCAGGAAAACAACATCTCATAATTTGCGTCACAAAAACTGAGGAGCATGTGAAATGTTATTTGTCTGTAGTACTGAACATTAAATTAAGTTATATGGATTTTACATTTGCCAAATGCAGTTACCGTTTTATTATGAACTGAATAGATCGTTGATAAAAGAGGATAAGTTACACTTCGATCAAAATTGACTTTTGCAGAAATGTGGAAAGTATGCCTTTGCGATCACCAACCGCGATTCTGCTGTTCTTTAGCATAGGAAGAAGATTTAAAAGTTCTTGCATTGGGTTAAAAAGGGAGTAAAGATGTAGTGGCATTAAGTTTTACTTTTCCAACAGTGTAACTTGTATACCCGCACGATTAAAACTCAAAATTATAAGTAGTATTTGAATATTCTCGCATCTTTTACAGCTTATATCGAGCTGTTCGTCATAGACGACAATGTTGCTATCGTCGGAAGCAATTGATTTCTCTTCAAGGAAAATTCAGCGCCAAAAACGCAGGCATTCACGCAATATAAACATTCAGAGGAAGAAATTCTATTATTTTTTTAAAGAGAAAATTTGTCACTTGACAGGTTCAGATTGGCTAATACCCGAATTTTCAGTAGAATTTGTTGCTATTTAGACTGCGCACAACGAACTACATTACCTAATCTAACCTAACCAAATTTGATGTATTGAAGTTGTATTTTGAGAAGCAGAGGGCAGCGTGTTAAAACATTTACAGACATCTTCAAAAACAAGTAATAATCGAATGGGACACACCATAGATTATTCCATTCAATTATTCGAGGGCAAGAAAGCATTCAAATAAGCCATATAAACTTACTAGCTGAACAGAAAGCTAAACAAACGAAAATGCCACGAGGAAGTCAGTTAAAATGAATGCGAGATTCGAAAAATGTACTTATACCATGGTCAGGGAAAATCATACAGAGAAATTGCTGCAGCACTCAACCGATCCTTTAGTGTAGTTCGTAATGTGTTGAAAAAAGGAGACCAGTATGGACAAGAAAAACGCACTGGACGAAAACCTGTATTATCCACAAGAGCAAAGCGTCGCATTTTCGATCTTGACACCAAAAAACAGATGTTAACCCGAAGCATTGCCCAAGAGTTAAACAGCCCTGTATTGAACATCTGAGTGGCAAAGTGCTTACGCACCAATGATAACGCTGGATGCGTAAAACTGAAGGCAAAACCAAAATTAACTCCAGCGCACAAGGAATGGGCAAAAGGAGTTTGGACATGGAAAGAATTATTTTTTCCGATGAAAAAAGGTTTAATTTGGACGGCCGCAATGGAAACAGGCATTTCTGGAGAAATAAGAACGGAATTTTTCAGCAGGCCAGCAGAGGTGATGGAGTCATGGTGTGGGAGTCATTTGCTTAAGAAAAAAAGGCTGACATTGTGATGATAAACCAACGAATGGACTCAAAGCCATATCTTCAGATGCTATATGATCATCTCATCCCATTTGGCTCACTCATTGGAGGAGGTGAATGGTGTTATCAACAAGACAATGCCCCATGCCATGTATCAAAAGCAGCAAAACAATGGTTTAAAAGTGAAAAAAATCAGGATTTTGGAGAAGTCCTGATAAGAATCCTATGGAGAACGTCTGGGCTGCATTAACCAAACTTGTATATGCTGCTAATAACAAGCAATATCATTGATATAATGAGTTGAAAATAAAGTTGGAATATTTATGCTTGTTGGGAGAAAATAAAGTTGGAATATTTGGAGAAGTTAATAGAAATTATGCCCAATCGCATATTTAACCTTATTTAAGCTAATGGAGGTTTTTTTTGTTAATAAACAATATAAAAACAACATCCATTGTAACAATAATGTCCCTGTGTCTATAAATGTTTTACACTTGCAAATTATCAAACTAGAGTTTCTTGCGTATTTCTTAATAACTATCAGTTCATTTTTTTATTCTTTTGCATGATTGGTGTTTCTTTTGGTTGATTACACTGTCCAACAATTTTTAACTTTCAAAAAATTACTAGGCGAAGAGTAGTTGACTTTTGGTAATTTGGGTGCGCTGATTCCGAATCTGCAAACCGTTTTTCTCTATCGGGTCTCAATTTTTGGTAAATCGCATACTAAAATTTTATAATTTCTGTAAATTAAGGCATTTTAGACCAAACACTATTGTTTCACTTAATTAATTGATCTCCCACTTCAATTTCGAAATATAGATTATAAAGTTTTTTGACGTAATTTGATATTTTTCGCTTATAAACCTTTGTTGTTACACATCCTCAAATATAACAAAAATTATCTGGATTGTTTTTACAAGTTCCTCTAGGCATTTTCATTTATTTAAGTATTATATGTAGCTGAAAAAAAATATATATTTAAAATATATTAAGTTATTTTGAAACTTACGAGTAACTGTCAAATTTACATACAAATATAAAAATTTCAATCACGATTTACGAAAAATTGAGACCTGATAGGCAAAAATGACCGTCATTTTTGTAATCTACGCAAAAAATTACCTTAGAAACGGTGCTTCTCTGTTCAGTAATTTTTTTCTTGTTGGACAGTGTTATTATACGTCATTATTAATTTTTTTTGTTTAAACTGTGCTATTTAAATAAACCAGCATTTTGGGAAGTGTGTCTATACTTTCTTTATGCACCTTAGAGATGCTCCTTTCAATGTTAAAACAGTACATGTGATGTGGCTCTACATTGCAGTATTGTAGCGTTATTAGGCCATGTGTTATCGATTCATTGTTTTCTTATCGTGTGTAAAACAGTTTTGAGTTGTTTTTTTTTGTTTTTTATTTAAGATGTTCATTTTGTAACATATCCACCTTACAATAACGACCAATTCAATAAGATAAAGAAAAGATCAGTTAAATAGGATAAATTTATAGGTAAAGTTGCTTTCTTTAAAGGCCTTGCACAGTGTGCGATATTTGTCGCGCGACTTTTTTAACAAGAGGATGTAACTCTTTAAAAAAGTTTTTTTTTTTTTTAAATAACGTAAGCAAAGCATGTCGTTCAAAAAACGCTTAATTGACATGGTTAAAAAAAAAGGTGATTTCGGTTTTATATTGTTGATAATTACAGGTTTATAATGAAAAAAAGTCTATTTATAATCCTTTCTCTACCTCCTAAACCAATTAATTTAAACATATTCCATATAGTATATAAAATATTTATTTATTAATAGTAAAAAATAGCAGAGTCCATTTAAAGGCCAGTAACCTTGGATGGGTTCTTCACAGAAAAGTTATATTTAGAATAAAAAGTAAATTAGAATATCTTCGGAGATACCATTGAACCTCCTGGATTCTTATCTCTGGCAAGTGTAAAGAACTTCACAGCAGGGCTCAGATCGCTCATTTTGTCGTTTCTGAAATCATAAAGACGCTGAAGCGCTTTTTTTTTTTCAAACTTAATTCAAATCAGATTCCATTGCTTACTCAAATATCTTGCAGGGGAAAAAAAAAACTTTCAAATAGCATCATATTTACTATGAAAGTATCAAAGTATGAAAGCATCATGAAAGTATTTTTAGAAAATAGAGAACATCAAGGAACTATTTTCTCCGAAGAATTTGTTGATGCGTATCTGTGCTCTAAAAGCTTTTTTTCCTCGTGAAGAACTTAATTTTTCGTTCTTTTCCATCATCCCAAACTCAAGTCAACAATGCAACTGCGCTTAATAAAACAGTTGGCTCCTTGAGCGTCATCTCAACTCCACTTTCTCTTTACTTGTCTCTTGGAATCATCAATCTAGGCTAATTTTTAATCTTGATTGTCCAATTCGATTTTGAAATCTATTCTCTCCGTCATTTTTCCACGTCTCCTGGTTTCTTCTTAAAGGGCGTGCGGAGTGAAGTTCTTGGTAAACTGCTCTAACAGAGACGATATCGAATTCGACAAATTCCCTCGGAAGACGGAAAAAAAAATAAAAAGTTAGGTTCGCCGAGGGCGGTCCCGTCCATGCTCCGTTTGTCGGGCGACTTAAAAATCCTTTGCCAACTCCAAAAGGCCCATATATAATGGGGGAAAGGAACCTTCGATTCTGCTTAGTCGGCCCAAAGGCAACGAGGCACGTTCCACGCTTATTGCCTGTCATCCGAAATTCCCTTCGGATGTCGTACCTATCATTGCTTTCATCACCCTTTCCTACCGACTTTTCTTGCCAAGAAACTCACGCCGTTCGCAATCCAACAAATCATAGTCGGAAAAAAACTGAATCATTCCTATTTTTCAAACTTCCCGGAGAGGAAAATGCCAACGAAATATTTTTTTTTATTATTATATTTTAGGAAGACGGCGGAGACTAACTTTAATTTTCAATTTTTTTTAAAAATTCACTTGACATCTCAGTAATTTTCTTTGAAACCTTTCCATTTGAAAAATCATTTTGCTAAATAAATAATTCATAATTGACGTTAGGTCGTGTTGCGGTTCTTTTTTTTTTCCGGTGTCTGTTCTTTTAATTTTTTAAAACATTTGATAGCCAATATGAAGAAACAGTTCTTGGGAAAATATTGAAATCCTTTAATGCTCAAGCTATATTAGATTACAAAGTCATGCTTTGCCGCCGCTACTTTCTGCTTCCCATCAAACACAATTTATCAAAGCGCATGACAGCATGTTTAAAAGATATCACACACGCGTACAAAAAAAAAAGAATATCTCCAGTCTAAAGATTTTTATCGATGAAAAAAAAATGTGGAAAATTTTCAGAAATAGTTTCCTATCATGTGTAGATGACAAATAGCCCAGAAAAAAATTTACAAAAATTTCTTTGCGTGTAATGACTGTTGCTCACGTGAAGTGGATGACAAATGCCTATTCACTTTTGGTGTCTTAAAAAAACTACGCATCGACGTTAAACGTATTCCTATGCCTTTTCTCATTTTTTTTTCTGCTTTTCAATAACATTGCCAGGAAGATGCCACCTGTTAATGCCACCGAAAAAAATTTTTATTTTGTTTTTATTATCTTGAAAGCTATATTTTTAATTTTTTGTCGTCATTTAATTATTTTATTAAAAAACAAACTGACACTAATTGCGCGTCTGTTTTTATTTGACTACTATAATAATAAGTAGTTTCTTATGAAAACATTCCCACGTTCGAAACTTTATTACAACGAAATGGTCCAATATTTAGTTCCTTATTATGTTAACTGCTCTCATGGACGTGATAATTTGGTCAATTCCTTCTTCTCTCCTTCGTCCATCCTTCTCCTTCCTTCCTTCTCGTCTTTGTGCGACGAACGCTGGACGATTTATTTCCGACTATTCCCTCACCGATTACAGAACAAATCTCCCCTTCTCTCTCTTTTCTTTCCCAGGACGATTTATTATCATGCCTTCCCCCCATCACTGATAAGGTGAGGGGTATTGTTACCAAATTGCAACAATGGTAATGCGATGACAATCGGCAAGCTCTTCCCTCCATCCATTGCAACGTAATGAATTGCGGCGGGAGGGTAGGAAGCTCGGCCGGCCGCGGCGAACCTAGCGGAGAGGGAAAGAACGAGCCGCGGAGAGAGCGAGAGATAAAGCGATCGAAGTAGGCAACACAAGGAAGGCGCTCATTATTTGAACAAATAACGTAATGAGAAAAGATCAGATAATGATTGTTCCCCCTCTTTCTTAACGAATTTATTCCGGATGACGGGATTCCCACATGACATACGACGCTCGACAAACTTACCCCCTCACTATCAAGAATTTCTTTAAAAAAATTTTTCTGTCTATAAGGGAAAAAATTGAAACAATTAGGAAGAAAAAAAAGGAAGGCTGACAACAATAAAATAAGAAGAGTACTATTAAAAATAATTATTTTTTAATAAATAATTGCCATCAAATTAATTTTAACAAAACAAATGCGAAGTCGTTATTTTATATTGCAGGAAGTGTCTTTATATTTTTAAAATGCTTTTTATTACTTTGTAAGGTTACACTTGAAAAATTCACCGCATTTCATTCAACTTCATAATAGAGAAATCCATATAAAAAGAATCAAGAATATTGTGGGTAAGTTGGTTGGATTGCAATCGTTTGGAACCCACAACTCCTGAACTTAACAAGATAAGCCGTTCTTATACACGTATAAAAAAATAATGTAAAAAAATGTGAAGGGCAAACTTAAGATTTAATTTAGCATGATTAGAAAAATGTTTATCCGTGAATCTTATCTAATCCGCAATCTGTCCCATCCAGTTGCATTAAGGAAAAGATTAATTAAAATTATTACGAATAATCAACCTTCTTCCAATTCGCATTTTGGGTTGTTTCCGCTCTGCAACTACTTAAGAAACTGATCATCCATGTTCGATGAGGTCTTCCTACATCTCTTTGCCTCGAGGTTTGTAATCTACCATTTTCTGCGGTAAACGATATTCGGGCATCTTTAGGAACTTGTTTCATTTTATGTTGATACCTTCGGACTTCAGTTACCATCTCTTCTGCTTTCCACTCGTCCTTCAAAACTGCACTTCTGGTCCGATCTCTTAATGTTACCACTGCTAATGATCATATGAATCTCATTTGTGAGATATTGATCCGTCCTACAATGTTATTGCAAATGATTGATCCGATTTCATAAATTCACCGTAGCTTTCTTTTTGACATATTGTCACCAAACTTTGCAGACATACGGAAAAACTCAAAACTTTTTTTTTTGGCATATTACAAGTGCTCTATATGTGCCCCTCTATCGATTCTGCAGACATCAAGTCCATAATTAAGTTCATCCCAAATTTTGCGAAGCATGTCCCTATCAATCTTTTGAAAAGCACTGTTGATGCGAGCTTTCAGTTCTAGTAAGTTTGTTGGTAGAGGAGGTGTAAACACTCATTCATCTTTCACATAACCCCATACAAATAATCGCAAGGGTTTAGAGACTGATATGAGTGAAACTCAAGCACAACAAAACAGCTCACTGCTGTGCTCTCGTGGCATAAATCAGAGGCAAACCTGCAACCAAAAAACTTTTTGAGTTTTTCCATACGTCTGCAAATTTTTGTGACAATATAATCAAAAAATAAAGCTGCAGTGAATATATGAAATCGGGTCAATCATTTGTAATAACCCTGTATTTAATTTTGGCGTAAAGTCCAAAATTCACTGCCGGCCAGGTGACCGAGAGGGCTAGGGCGTAGGTTTTCTAGTTCTCGATTCCGCCTGGTCGTGGGTTCGAATCTCGCCATGGGTATGGATGTTTGTGTTTGTCCCGGGCTGCGTACAGATATAACTTGTGTAAAAGGCGCAAAATGATCTTAGTAGTCGACGCCAAAAATTTCTAATAAACCAACCAACCATAAACCAAAATTCACTGCCATTATAGGAGATATTTTGATATTATGTCTTGTATGCTAATTTGTATTTTCTTTCTCATTTGTTTTCCAAAGTTTCTTAAAATTCCATTGAATTTGTTATATTTCATTAAATTTTCCTGGACATGTTTTTGATAATCAGCCAACGATATGTGGATTCCTAAATATACAGGGTGAATAAAAAGTCCCGGAACGGTCTAATATCTGAAAAATACACGTCTTGTCAAAAAAAAATGTGTCAAGTATTTTTGAAAGCTATTTAATGGTGCAAAAGTTAGCCCCCTGCACCCCTCGGAGGGGATAAGGTAGGAGGCAACTTTGAAATTTCAAATGGCAACCCCTATTTTCAATAATATTTTTAGATTGTACACAACATTTGAGAAATGTTTTATTCTTGTTGTGTTTTTTTTCCCAATTGATCCAACAGTTTAGTAGATAGACGCACTGAAATAAAGCATTTTAAAAATTTTGAACCAATTTTATCGATGAAGACAAAGAGATAGAGTCATTCCTATTCTACTTTTTGTTGGTCTTTAAGAATCCGAAGTCAGAATTTCAAAAATCCAAAATTTTTTAATACACACGCACAGACTCTGCCTCCATAGGAACTGCTGCCCCCAAGATTTTGCTTATGTACTAAAATAATTTTTGGATTTTTGAAATTCTGACCTCGGATTCATAAAGACCATCAAAAAGTAGAATAGGAATATCTGTAAGACCCACCCTCTATCTCTTTGTCCTCATCGATAAACTTGGCTCAAAACTTTTAAAATCATTTTAAAAGTCTACACTTTAGAGTCTACACTTTTGAGTGTCTATCTCCTAAACGGTTGGTTCAATTGAAAAAACACCATGAATAAAACATTTCTCAAATGTTGTGTGCAATCTGAAAATATCATTGAAAATAGGGGTTCCTATTTGAAATTTCCAAGTTGCCTGTACCCTACTCCCTACGTGAGATGCAAGGGTCTAATTTAATAGCTTTCAAAAAATATTTGACACGTATTTTTTCTTTTCCTGACAAGAGTATTTTTCGAGATATTAGACCGTTCCGGAACTTTTTATTCACCCGGTATAAATTCTTTACTTGTTCTATTGCTTTATTGTTTTTTTTTTAAATTGATATTTTGATTCGTAGTAACTGTTTACCAAATGCTGCTCATTGATTTAGTTTTTTTCCCTTCTGAAATCTTCATATTATATTCCTCTATAATATTCTGTAACGTAAATCATCTTCACTTTTCTGTAACGTAAAATTTTCATTCCTGGATGTTTGGTAGATTTCTATTCTTTAATTGCCTTGTCCAAGTTAAAGTTTATTTCAAAAGAAATTTTCTTTGGCGGCAGTGTAAAAAAATCAGTTTCTTTTAAAATCGTTTAATTTCAAATATTATTGTATCACCTCCTTTGCTTTTATTTTAATATTCTTATTTTTATGTGTTATTAAATAATTTTCTTTTTGATAAAACCAAAAAAGTAAAGGGGAGGAATGTTCACGGATGGGCGAAACTCGATGGTTTTGTATGGTTCACTTCGTTGCTCGCCTCCCGAGATGACATTCTCGTATCAAATTCTTCTTTTGGCGTTCGACCCTCCTCCCACCTTTTCTCTAATCTTCCATTAGTGTTAATGTAGCGATGGAAAGCGAGAGAGAGAGAGAGAGAGAGAAAATAAGAGATGGAAAAAATGACTTCTCCCTTGAATGGGAGACCCGTGGCTCCACTCCTTTATTCCTTGTCGAGACCGAGATGTTTAATCAGGAGGCAAACCCGGTGAATCTCGCCGCCTCCGAGGTAATGATTGTACGGCACCACCGACAGTTTGGCGGTTTCACCGGTCCCCGAAACATTGATCGTCTTGGTCTGGCCCAGCTTTTCAGTGGGTGGCGTTTAATTACCGCAGAACATTCGGTGAAAGCAGCCCGACAATTCCGGCGACTGTACCGGGACAATCGTGCTTTGTCTGGCGACGAGATAGATGGGTGTTGACGTGGACAGCTAGACGCCAGCTGTTCTCACATAAAACCATTGACGTTTGCTCAGCCTAGTCATTTGACTCACACACACCCCCGCTACCACACCCCACGTTACCAAACTCTTAAACCCCCCCCCCTCTTTCATACAAATATATTGCCAAAATTTTTAGATTTGTGTCATCCGAAAGACACGAAACTGAATTAGTAGCGTGTCTTCAAAAATAGGCGACACCATTCGTATATTAATTCTGCTGTTTAAAAGGACACGTGCTTTAATTCCTTCCGTTTAATTATGATGTTGTTTATGAATAACTCAAAATACTGTAATAATAAGTGACAGATTTACTAGGCTATTTAGGATGCGGAATAATTTACTGTTTAAATACTGAGCAATTTCATTTATCATAATTATTTTCGCCATTATCATCATCACCGACAATTTATAGCCACGATAAAATTATTAATGACAACATATCGCTGTGGAATGAAAGCATGTCGAGTTTTTAGAGCAAGAAATATGTAAGCAACAGTATCGGCGAATCAGATAACGAGAATATAAATAGAATGATGGAGGAAAATATAGAAAGAAAATCATAGCGCAGGAAGGAAGAGGAAGACGAGGACGGGAGACACAGATAAAAAATGACAGGCGAATGAAAAAAAAGTCAAGCGTAACCTGTTATTGTGATGAATTCGAGTGACAGACTCCAAATGGATCGTTTAAAAGTGCTTCTTCTAAGTGCCTCCTGTCAGCACAATTTCTCGCTGAGTTGTTCGCCACCGTGTAACAGCAGCTGTTGTACATCGAACACGCCTTTTGTTTTTTGTTTTCTGATTTCCTTTACTTTTTTTTGTATATTATAATCCACCTTCTACCGCCTACAAGTGCTGCCTGTCTTTTTGATTTAGCCGAAACTTTCGATATGAAACCAGACAAACGCCCGAATAAAACCACGCACACAGAAAAATCTTTCAGCTCGAATTTATTCAGAGTGTAGGCAAAGGTTTTTCACGGGATGATCCGTCGTTGACCCTTAAGAGAAGAAAAGAAAAACGAGAAATATTTTAGCAATTTATAAGGGACTATTTTATGGCAGAGGAGATGCTACTTTAAATTTCACCACTTCAAGAGTTGCTGTCCCACCCTTTCAAATACACTAACCTCGTGACATTCTCCGAACTGCTTGGAATTTCACCCTTCTTAACGAGGCAAAATAAATGGCGCTAAATTACATGAATTCAAATTTATGCTGCATTTTAAATCGAGCACTTGAATACTCTATGGTAGACTATGATTAAAGGCATGAAACCTTTAAGGGAGTGGAGAAATCCAACCGTGTCCCTTTCAAGTCAGTCTTATTTAATTTCAACTTTATCATTATGAAAAAGTGACTTCTAATTAATATAATATTTTGACATAATAACAACAACAGAAAACAATTTTATTCCATGATGCTGCAGTTGGCCATCTGTGCAAAATTGAAGGATCTCAACGATCCTGTCTCATCGAACGAGAGAACAGTTGTCCGCATGGGTATTACCATAATCATGATTATGGTATTACGGATCATATACCAACTTTAGGAATAAGCGTTGCACGGCAACCAGCCTCATTCGTGCTATTAACAGCGCCAACCCTTCAATAGCAGATTCACCAGTTTGGTAAAACAATTTTATCAAAAAAGCACTTTCTGGAAGAGTCAAAATCATATTCGTTGACATGCTAAACAGTTATGACTTTGGCTCTGCAGTAACAGCTTTGCATAACCAAAATTTAGCATCTGCCAGTATTTCATCTTGACATAAAGTTCTCGCGCTGTCATACATAGAGTAAGACATCTTTTTTGTTGACCAAACCTGGGTATTTTAGAGTAAGAGCTTTCTTCAAATAGTCAGTTGTTGATAATGGAAGTCTGTCATTACATTTTGTCCAAACATCGAAGTGAACTAAGCCAGCAAATCATACTATGTTTTTTGGAAAGAAATTTTTTTTTTTGCTCTGAAAAATTCCCATCATGTAATTAAGGCATTCCCAAAATTTCATGATTTTCTGATGGATACGTTTTGCTGTAGCGAGCTACGAAATGTTAACTGTAATGAGACACCCTGTACATTGCCCGATCCTTAATCGAAGATATTGAGCTGATAAGAACTAGTTTCAAGTTATTTATTCTTGTGAAATGAGGGGCTGGGCTCTATTATGATAATATACCCAGAAAAGAGTCGTTTAGATTTGATTTTGAAACTTTATAGCAAGGTTATCAACCAAATTTGCCTTCCTGTCTTACCAGCTGTATTGTTTAATAAACAAGGCGTCTGACTGAATTGCCATCATTTATTACAAATTACCAACAACTTCGGAGAGTACTTGCAGAAGACAACCGCACCCTTGTTTCTCCTCATCATCTATTTCTTATTCCATCTGTAATTGTCAAAGCAGTTATCCTTCACCTTTTATTCCTACACAAACAGGTTGCAATAATGTCACAGACTTAAAATCAAATTTAGATACAAGATCTTTTCCACCTTGTAAATATGAGCAAGGTTAAATTATGGATACTTAGGTTCAATACGAATTCACCGAACAGCAGCAGATACGGGAAACAAACATGATGAGAGTCTATTGTTCCCTTTCTGCATTGAATCCTAGCAGTTAATGAAAAATGGATGCCATATGTCAATAGAAAGCGAATGGCGCATTGCTAAAAGGGAAACGACCGAAACAAATGTCCAAACCTCGTGATGGAGCACGACAACATGTCTATTGGAAGCATGCAGAAAATCATCGCCTTCGGATACTAGGTCCTCCCTAATCTTGCATATTCACCAGATTTGGCCTCCCTTCAGACTTCCACATGTTTTGCCATTTGGACCGCTTCTTGTCGGCAAAATCCACTAACTAGAATGCTGTGAGCGTTATGTAAGCTTCTGCCATCACGGCTTTTTTGTACAGAAATCAAGTTGGCCACAGTGTACTATTTCCGAGGGCATATGTTTTTCTGAATAAAATGGATTTCTTTGCCTATTATTACTGGGTTTTTTTTTGTAAATTTGTGCCATAACCTTTCAGGGATTATGAAACAATCCAATAAATTATTATGGCCCCTTTGATTCTTAAAATGCAACTTAAATAATCCAACCTGACTATATGAATAAGGATACCAATTGTTGCTTGATAATGGCGGTACTGCATTTGCCTATTAGCAATAATTCTACTAAAAAATTAAGTATAAACCAACTTTAAATCTATCAAATAATGACTGATTAGACATTAAAAAGAAGGAAATTTTTCCGTAGAATGTCTATAACGCGTTTACGTCTATAAAGAGAAATGAATTATTTTCGATGAATATGTCGAGCAGTTTATTATTGGGGGCACCATAAAGTAACGTCGATTTTTAAAAGAATATAAACAATATTTGTAACAGAAAAATTTCTTAATCAATTATACAGTATAATCGTCATTATTATGTAGCAACCAAACTTTCAACGCCGTCTTTATAAAAAGACGTTAGGCAAGGAAGTGCGAGAGCCCAGCTCTGACATAATCAACATTTCGGAATCTTTTCCCAATAAATAAGTACTGCAGAGAACTGAACAAATGGTAATCAGATGGTGCAATATCAGAGGTATAAAGTAGATGGGCAGAACGTCCTATCCAAAATCTTTGATCTTTAATAGTGTCAGTCTTGCCAAGTGAGATCTCGCGTTGTCATACTTAGACATCTTTTTTGTTGACCAAACCTGGGTATTTTAGAGTTAGACCTTTCTTCAAATAGTCAGTTGTTGATACTGGAGGTCTGTCATTACATTTTGTCCAAACATCGAAGTGAACTAAGCCCGCAAATCATACTATGTTTTCAAACTAGTCCACATTCCTGTGCAGGTCAGATCTAGTATTTGGTAGTGTTTTTACAGTCAAGGAAGAAATACGTAGGCATATGATGATCGCACTGCATTACCTACAATTCATAGAAATGAAAAAATATTATATTACTTATATTGCTTCGAATTATGTTCCGGAAGCTATCTCCCTTAGATCCAGGTATGACTGTACGTCTTATATCGTGATGATAATTTGTTTATGAAATAACGATGTACATAAATGAATGTCTTAATTATTATTATTTTATTACACTCATTATTAAAAGAATGTATTAATTTATATTTGTTTACGCTGTGAAGTTGAACGCTATTGCATTAAACAAAACAGCATTGTTTTTGAAGTAAAATATGTACTTTCGCTCCTAGGTTGAAGGTACATATATACACTCTTTATCCAGTGATGTTATTCTGAGAAATTTAGACAGCAACAGAGAGAAATTCGATATCGCAATTCATTTACTGTCATTTGAAAAGTGCTTTGTGTGAGACCCTACAATGACTCGGCTTTATTTCATTTCTGTTGTTTTTACCGTTTTGCCTCAATTGTCGTGGTCGATTGGAACTGAAAAGACTCACAACCACATACATCCTCTGCAGAGTGGTTGCCCAGCCAATTCCCTAACTCAGTAGCATCTTGCCACGGAATCCGATCGTTGTCATGCCAGAAGCCGTAGAGTTGGATAGATAGGAGCATCGTGTTGCCCTGGTGATTGATCTCGGAGGAGCTCTCCCCCACCCTCATCGTCGTCGTCTACTGCTTCTGCTGCTGTTGTTGTTTGCCTCTCTCTCTCTCTCGCGCACTCTTTTCCATCCGCCGCCTGTTTATAACGGAGCTCTCCCGTTTTTCTCGTATAAATAATTGCGGCCGACGTGCCACATACTTCCTGCCAGTTGAGAAATGACAGCAAAGTGAGAACTCAAGATAAACATTTGGGCGCAAATAGCTTTCGCGTTAGGTGCGATTTTCTTCAGTTTGCATTCCACTGGGTTATAAATATGCGTTTACAAATTGCACCCGCTAACTTTTTTTTGTCTTTTTCATCAACATTTTAATTTTTTTTCATTTAAAAATTGTGTATTAAAATAAAGCATGTTTTCATCGCCCAAGTATTGCTATTCACTACATTAACAAGTTATTGCCACGAGCAACACCATTCTTTCAACAGGAACAGGAAAAATATTTTAATCCATTGCATCTGAGACATATAATCTTTAGCATATTTAAATTTTGACATGAAAAGAAAGGCTTAATAATAATCATTATGGTTTCACTATTCTTTTAATAGGAAAAGAAAATGAATCATTATTCAGACATCCTCATATTTCGAAGGAAAATCTGTTGGTGCGGAGTCCTATATTTCGAAGAAAAACTTAAAAAAGTTGATCAAAATAGTTGGCATCAAGCAGATCCATTTTATGTGCCTCTAGCCGCCAAACATCGTCAGCGAAATGAAATTGCAATGCGATATGCGGAGCAAAAATAAGAGCGCGAACATGAATATAAACTTTCAGCAGATGGCACAAACCTATAAATAAATCGGTTCATGTTTTTAATCGTTTTCTCTAATGCCACACCATGTTCAATTTTGCCAGCTAGTAATCGTTATGTTTACATCTAAGTCTTTCTAAGCAAGTAAAAAAAGGTTTCCAAAGGTTTAAAATTTTTAAATAGTTTAAATAAAAAAAAAGAAAATGGCAAATAGTACGATTACCTTTAAGTTGTTCTTGAGAATCATTTAAAAAAAGTCAACTTTTTTGTTTGAAACGTCATCATTTAGCTGCCTTTCAAAAAAGGAAATTTTAAGTGCACTTTCAGTGGAAAAGATTCACGGCTTTAGGAGCGCAGAAAGGTCAAATGTCGCAGAATAATCGGACCGATATTTGCAAAAGATTTCTGAACCCTGGCACTGGGCCGATTGAGATGTTATCTTTCACTCGCCTACATGCTTACGGGCTTTGGTGGGTCGTGGTCACCAAAGATTAATGATGAGAATGAACCAGCGCCAAGAAACCTCGCCTTAGAAACAGACCACACATGCCTCATCAAACCTTTTTATCGCTAATAAATAATCACAGGAAAATGATAAACAATATAAAGTGGTATACTTGAAGTTTTATTTACTTAAAGATTTTGATTTTTTATAAATCAACTTAAAACTGCTAATGTTTAGTCCTTGAAGATTATCAGTTTCTACTCAAATGTTAAAAGTTTCAGCATCTTCCTCTTTCCACCTACATCCTTTTAATCCATATCAAAACGTTATTCGTCATGTAAATCGTACTTTTTCCTTAATCAGTATTCTTAAAGAAACCTCTTGACTAGAATATCAGTTCAACATTACCCTGAGATGTTATTTTTAGCCTTCGATAGAATTCATCTTTAGCATGCTCAATTATTTGCTCATTCTCAGAAACCTTGGAGAAGAAAAACATGTATCTAATTTTGCTTTTCAGGATTAATTTTGGTATTGTTGTTACAGGTCTTCAATCGTTGTGTTTAAATTTAGCGATCTCCTGTTGCTAAAATACATAGAAAGAATAACAGAAAGTTAACAACATGTTTGAGCCAAAATTTGGCAACGTTCTCAACTAGTTTATTTGTACAGGCGAAGGTTATTTCACTCGTCTCCTCAAGAAGAAACTTTAACTTGGTCAATAAGATCCAACGAAGAAGAAAGAACTGAAAAATTGCGTTGATTTTCTTACTAGGGATGTTAGTCTAGCTATCAAAAACGATCCATGTAACAAATTCACGACGACACTGCGTCGTCCAGCAATATTCGACGATGCTTTAGAACCGGTCCTCTTAGAGTTCCATGGAACCAATTTGTCCGTCACCACTAATTTAAATGTGCTCATTTTTGTACACCTATAATTATTAGCACTTTAATATCGCTACTTTCCTGTCAATTACAGTGATCACACAGAAAAAGCTTTCAAAAAGTATGGCTCCCTGGCATCCTTAAAAAAAAAAAAAAAACGAAGTTCCACTGCTCTTAGCTGATTAGGAAACCTGGAAGAATAAACTAATAGACCATTGGAGACGGTGAAGCTTTGCCAGTTATGAAAACGATTCCGTATAGCGACGCATTACATAAACAAAATAAATAATTTATACGAACTGTAGACGAAATTACATAATTATTAATTCCTAAGGGTAATCCACTTTTTAAAAACAGTATAGACAGACTTTTTCGTTGATCACGTTTTAATTTCGCATTTGAAGAACTTTAAAGAAACTGCAATTTCTTGATAATTCTAATTATGGAAAACTTACATTATGCACTTTCTCATGCAGCTCCGTGTTAGATTTGTTATTTGGAGATATCGCCCTGCTTTCTTCTTCCTAAACTGGTTTTTCCCTCTCGTACAACGTTTAGTCCCGAAGACATTATAAATTTGAGGTGAACACAATGATTATTTGTGAGATAGCCGTAGTTTTCTCATTTAACACTATTATCGAGCGGAATTCTTTGCCAGTAATCTTAAAATTCTCAGTGTTAAAATGTATTATACCTCGATGCAAGTTCTCGTATCATTATAACTAGGAATATCCTGAAAATATCTCTGTACGATGTCATCATGTGCCTACCGTGATCCCTGACTTGCAGCATTTTCCTTTCGTTTTTCAATCATAATATACAAGGCGATTCACAGCGAGTGTAAAAAACATCGGTATTTTGTTGGGGAGGTCCGCACCCTTTCCCCGTCGATCGGACCTATCAAAATTTCAAGCGACTGTGGTTTTTTCTACTTTAGGTTTGTTCATAGATAGATTGTAGGTTTGTTCAAGCCAGAGACGCTTACAGTAGAGAAAAAGCGTGATTTACTGTAAGCGTCTCTGGTTCCAACGTACGCAGCAAGGGCGAACATCGAGGATCGTCGGATTTTGGAGCAAACGTGTCCGCAGATCGCCATTTCAAACGTGAGCAGCGTACTCCAAAGACAGCCATACAACTTAAATTGATTATATTTTTTGATTCCACAGTGTGAATTTTTTTAATTGGACTGATAATGTAACTCGTGTAACCCAGATATCATGTCATTTCTGTAAATGAGCTTAATTTTCTTCATACGTTTTCCCTATTATAATTGTAAACTCCCGAAAACTGGATAAAAAGACTATCTTAATGAAGGAAACGAAACAAATTTTTATTGTGGACAAGAGGTTTGCGTTTCCTTTCCCTCGTTAATGTTTTACCTTTTATTCATGTTGTATTCACTTGTGCTGCAGATCTAAATAAAAATATATAAACCTATTCAAGAACGAGAAAGAATCCTCATTAGCTTAGATTGGTTTGAACCCGCTATCACGTAAGGTCGAAATGATCGTATTATCGGAAGTATAAAAATGCCCGATAAGGAAATTTCATAAGATTTATAAAGGCAAAAAAATGCATGAATTTTGCAAGACTGCAGAAATTTGTTATGCTTTCGCAATTTATATCTTTAATAAATTTTTAGATTCTGACGAGCATAAGAAAAACAAATGCAATTTTTAGTGTCCCACTTTCAATTTAGTGTTTCTTCTTATTTTCAATTTGATTTCTGAAAGCAAAGAATTTTTGTTTAGGACCCTGCATGCCCATATATAATCATTACACCTTCAACTTCAAATAGGTTTTATAAGCCTCGGGTTGCTGCATTTCAATGAACTGTGAAACAGGTTATCGCTTATGTTAATAAGAATGCTTTAGGGGAAGCTGAGAATAACATTAACGAGCGAAAAATATCTCCTAACGTCCTTTTTACACATTTTTCCACTCCTGTTTTATTTATATGTTATTTCTTCTTGTCTTCTTTGCCGACGACCTTCGCCATCGCTAAGATAAAATAGAAAGGAAAACGTTGAAGGTTTTTGCTTTTAAAAGTTTTCTAGGGTGACCGTTTCTCTCCTTCACTTTAAATCTAGTTCGCTCTTTCACAGCATACGTGAAAGTGCTTATAATTAGAGAAAGGAAATGTGATAAGGAAAATAAACTCTGGGAAAAGGGACAAAGAGCTTCCTATCCAAGGGCTAATTTGCATGCTTAAAAACTTAATCTGAAAAAATATAGCTGCAACTTTTTTGTATCTTTATACAAGAAAGGAACTTATTTACATATGTAATGACTACATTTCAAGTGATAAATTGAATGTACATATCTCGGTCACTGAATTAGAAACACTGATGCAAATTAAATCAACGATCATTCATAGCATATTAATGCAAATTATGCGATGACTAACCACATGCCCTATGCAAACACTTAAAGGTGTTGCTCAGCAGTAATCGACATTAGTCATTCACATTGGGAAAAATGAAGAAAGTTTCGGAGTTTGAAAGGGTGCCGTCTTACTGGAGCTAACTGGCTAGAATTTCAAAAGGTGGGATCTCTAAAGTGTTCAGTGCCGGAGAAAATAGTCTACACTACCGATTTAAGAGTAATAATTGAGGTCCATAAACGATGACAGCAAATCGACATCATCCAAAAAGAATTCTGAAAGCAGCAGAACTTGAAGTGAAAAACAACCTGCAGGTTCATTCCAATACTGGTGGTTCTACATCCACAACAGGCTGAACCATTCGCAGGGCAACAAGGAAGCCGCTAAGGAAACTACGTCTTCATGTGTAAGAGACAATTTCATTGGACAATAAGTGATTAAAAAACGTCATTTGATCGGACGAGTCTCATTACATGTTGTTTCGTACCACCCAGGATTGTATCCAAGGGCATGGAGGAAGTATCAGAGATTGAGGTTTGTTTAACTGGTATGGAATAGGTCCACTGGTATTGTTAGGTCGTGTTAAGTCGAAAGTAATTTACTTGTACATTGTTGTAGATCAAGTGCATCCTGCAATGTTATAGTTCTATACAGAAGGAGATAGGTGTTTTCGTAGACGATAGTTGCATTTCCCTAGGTACAAAATTGTTCGGGAGAATTCCAGAAGCATTATAGCATCTTCCAGTATTTTCCCTCGCCGCTTCAGATCCGAATTTGAATCTTATAGAGAACATATGAGACTCACTGGATAAAGTGAATGGAAAGAGTCATCCACTTCCATCTACTATAGGCGATCTGAGGGCAAGTCACCTAAATGTTGGTATTCTCTAGATAAGATAAACTTAAACAACCTGTAGAATCCATGCCCAATCTTGTCTGTGCTATGGTTCGGACTAAAGGAGGCCCAACTGGATGCTTCTAAAAAGTTTTTATTAAAGAATAACGCTAATTATATTCATTGCTATTTTTTAAAAAAAATTTCTAAGCGAGCGTGAAGACGATATTTGTATTCTGTTATAGGAAGAATAAATGAAGAATATATTTTTTTAATAAAAAAACTAATACCAATCATTGCAAATTAACCTGTATGGGTAAAATTTTATACAACGCAGATGTCTAAAACATTTTTGAAGTGATAAATGTGGCTTTAGGAATGAATTTTAAGCAATAACGATCCTTGATATTGGATGATTAACCTTGCCCAAAACTGAATCTTTTCTGTTTCAGAAATACAATGCTTTGAATGCAGGACAAAGAAAAACATTAAGAAGACTTTTATGTTTCGTTTAAAAACAAGATTTGAGAACACTGAGGTTTTTAATATAAAATAAATTTTCTCAGTAATAAAAATTCGATAAGAGCGACAGCGTTTTTTTTTTTAAAAGAGTGAACTGAATCTTCAAAAGATTTCCCTCCTTTCATCTTTAATCTTGTCAGAGGCATAATTATTTATGAGGAATGATGTTGTCTTTTCGTTATGACAGGCTGTCGACTTCACCTTCGCCGCCGATTCGTTTCCAGTTCAGGGGAGAGCCACTCGCTCGGTCCCAATTTTTTCGGTCATCTTTCCCATCTTCGCCCTTTCGTCTCCTGAGAGATCCATTCTAATAAATCATTTACTTAAGCGTAACAATTGGTTCAATTCAATCACATCACGATATCTATGCTAATAATTTTAAAAATTGATAACAGTGCTAAGTTGAGATTTCCTCCAAATTATTCTATTTTTATTCTTCTGAGCACAGCATTTTGATTTGAACTTTTATTTAGAATGACGTATCTGTGTAAAATGTATATTTTAAAATAAGAAAGGTTAATCAGTACGGTGAATATCTAAATTTTAACGGTTTTACACTAGCAGCTTGATGACTAAATTTAAAGAGTAGTCTTGAATAATGTTTCGACGAGGGTTGAAAATTAGGTTTGGATGGGAGGATGGAGTTCGTTCAGAAGATAAATGAAAGGCAAGATTTCGTTCGCACTCACTCTATCCGTTACGCATCTCCTGTTTCCTATTCGTTTTTCTATTCCTAATCGGGGGAGAAGAGAGAGTCGCTCGCCGACGGACAGGCAGAGGGATGATGACACAAAAAGAACGAAGGAGAGAAAGAAAGAAACAGACAAATGGCCCTCTTTGTTCATTGCCCCCTCAATCTGTGTGCTTTTCAGTTTCAGAAGATCTATGACCAACTCGTAGCTTTAAGTTGTACCGGCTACACAATTTTCCTTTTTAAATCACATTGAAAATCTTTAAATTTATAATTAATTAATGCAACGTGAATGGCTTATGTTAAGATTAAGCACCGTAGGAAACCATTCCTGCTAATGTGTTTTGGCAGTTAAGTTTTGCCAATGAATATATGAATGAGTTCATTCCTGTTTGCGTCTGAATGACCATGGAGAAGAACGAGATTGGCATCTTGAATACTTTGCCACCCTCGACGCAAAGTATGATTTAATTTGACTCCAGCGTCTTTACCAATAACTAAATTTTTGATAGATTTTGAACATTATATTATTCTTTAAAATGTATCTGGGAAGATCTTGTACTTAATGAAATTATTTTTATAAAATACAAGCAAAAACACGAATTAAAGGCATTGTAAAAAACTTTTCTTTAGACAAAAAAAACTTCAGATTCTCCGACTTCTATCGATTTAATGCATTTCCTCCTATTTTACACCCGCGACTCGGACTCCATTCAGCAGTTTTTAACTCCTGTTTTACAAAAGAATGATAGACTCTACGATTCTCCACAACCCTGATGTAATCTGTTTCTCCAATGAAATACAGTAAATGTTAAATGTAATCAGAATTTTTATTGTACTGATGAGTTAAATTTTTTTCAAAATAATATGCACCAAGAAAATTTAGAATATTTTAAAATTTTAGATTAGCCGATGAAATATAATAATAATAGATTTAGTTCTAATTTTACACTTTTCTGACTCTCGAAAACAAATGTACACCTCTTTCCTCCGCACTAAGTTCACGTCGTAGCTGCTTTGACTGGATTCTAAGTTAGAATTTCTAACACGTCAACGTTTTTTATAGGTTGTATGGACTTTTGGAGAAGTGTCCGTTGACGAGTGGGGAGATGGTGTACAGTACAAATACATACAATCACGGAATACGGATGCAACGCTCATTACACAGATTAATACAAATGGGATAGAACTTTTTTTTTAAACAAAATAAATAACTTTCAACAACTTTAAAATAATAATTTCAATAGTTCTATCGATTAGTAATTCTTTAAAATTTCCTTGTTCTGAGTGAACTTATAGAACTTTTCTGACTCTCGAAAACAAATTTGAAATTCTTAAATGATTTTAAATTTACAATAAAGCTCAAACCCTTCTTTTTTTTTTCTTCTAAGAACGATTTCAAAATTTCCAGGTATGATTATAGGCTTACAGCTGCCAATACCAAATTGGCAGATTACCTTTATCTAAAAGATACCCACTTTCTCCCGTGCTCGTTTCCCTGTATGAAACTTTTAAATCAAAATATTCGCCATTCACGGTCTAAATCTACTATCTCGTGTTTTTCCATTCTATACCTTGCCACCCGCACCTACGCCTGCCTATATCCCTATAGAGAAGGGGGAGACTTTATCTTCCATCGCAACCAAATGATTTCATAAATAATAAAAATGTTCCTTATCACGAATTCATTCACCGACTCATGTTATCGTACGCTCCACATGTTCCCGCCTCCGAGCCATTAATCCATTCATTCGGTCGCAAGACGCTTTTTAAGTGGCGGTGGCGGCAATTGGCTCCGAACCAGACGCCACCGAAGCCGGCTCGGAAAACCCCTGTTCCGTTCTATCGGTCGATCTGCGTGAAGACGACTGGAAGGGAATGAACAGTCGACCAGACGTTGACCTCAGAACTTTTGAACAGATGAAGATGGAAAACCACAAACATCACCGACAACCAAAATATACGAATGCTATCTATAAATGAGATTTCGACAGTTTTGATGAAATTGTCAGCATTCGTCAAATAAAAAGTTTTAATAGCATAAATTTTAAGGAAAGTGAATTGCTTCTAACAAATTATTGCTAATCAAGCCTTTGGAAGAAATCGAAGTAGGAAATATCCTTCCAATTTTCCATTTTATTTTGGTGTCATATATTGAAGGCTTTTTGAGTTGTTTTTTTTAATAAACTGAAATTAAAGCCATTATTTTAATAAATAGCATAATAATGAATTAAAAAAAGGGATTTGTGGATTTATAGAGGCAGCTTTAAAACCCCCTTCGCTCCGGATATAAAAAAGGATAAAAAGACTTTAAATCTTCTCATTCTGACATCTTGAGAGAAAATCGTTCCTATCTAAAAAATTCATTAAAGATAAAAGTTATTGATTACATAAGAAGATTAGCACAGATAAAAAAAATATCCTTTCGAATAGACATGTATGTATTTTATGTAGTTCGTCATAAACTTAAGTGCTTTTGGCTTAAGTGCTTCAAGAGAACAGATTGGATTCGATGTGGGAGGTGGAGTTAAAGGTCAACAGAACCCATGAAAAGAGAAAACGCACTTTCTTGAAGATAATAAATTGATATGTGCAATTTTTTATATAAACATGAACAATGAGCATCTCTTCATAGAAGGAATGCTTTTTTTATATATATAGCTTGTTTTTTTTTTTTCATCCTTCGGTTGTACAATTTCTCCCAGTGGTTTGTTTTTTCCTGATCCTTTTCCTTGTCAATCTCCGAAATTGGTTCCACTTCATCTACCAAGGTTTTAGTCACAGGCGAACACAGAGCTTTAGGCGAAGAGCTAAGCGTCTTTCCATTCGATATCCTAAATCCAAAGCTTAGGGATTTGCCCCTTCCCCCTATTTGCTATCCTTTCCCATTGATGAAAATTCTAAATGAAGAAATCTCCGTATCTTAACACATACGGGAGAGTCATTAGAATGAACAGTATCCTTTTCAGTGAACCTGTAATGACTACTTTGTAAAACCATCGAGCATAGACGTAAAAATCCAAGGTAGAAAGTTAAGGGTTGTCCGAAATCTTATAGAGTTTTCATTTTAATACAGTTAAAAAAGAGCAAATAATTGATATATAAATTTCCTTATCTTTATTGATGATTGGTATGAATATTCGTGAACGTTTCCGAATGGCAAATTGTCTAAGGAAAGCAATAGCCTGTTTCCGAAATAACCTAAGAATGGTGCACTTACTCAAGAAGTATTTAATTTAATTTAGTTGTTCTGCAAAGTTTTCAACCATCGTATGAGTTCTTAATTATTTATTGTTTGCACATTCTAAATTTTATGAAGAAAGTGAAAATGAATTCAGAATATTAAACCAGAGTTTCTTAAAAGCAGCAATATTGAAGTTTATAAGAACTGATACTGAATGATAGAGCTAGAAACCCTATCCCAATAAATCATACGAAAATTTTGTTTATTCTACATTATTTAATGCCATATATATTATATGCATTTACTTAATAATGCATTTAATATATATTGAGTTAAGTAATGTAGAATAAACAAAATTTTCGTATGATTTATCGGGATTGGTTTGTAAGCTCTACTTAATTTACTTAATAAGCTCTACAGATTCATATAATCCTCACTTATTATTTAAAATATTTGTTAGATTATATTTGTGAGTAGACCTTTGGAGTCCATTAGAGAAATCACGCCACGTGTAATCCATTATTTAACATATTATGCGTATACAGAAGGTTTACTCCAAACTGGCTAGCTTTCTTATGAATATAGTTTTAAAAACTGTTAATTGCTAGTCATATCAATTCGTCTCCGGTATAAGTTTGGAAAAAAAAATCTTATCACGGATCAAATAATCATTGAGAAAAGAGAATTCTTAGATACTGCTTCTATCAAAGAAATGACAAATCCTGTTCTCTCTATTTTGTATCGATCAATTTCATTCGCGGATCAAATGACAAAACGAAATGGACATAAATCATGCAAATATGATTTGATAAGTATTTTAAGGAAACTTACTGTAGAAGTATAAGGGAATTCATTTGGTAATATGTCTTAGATGTTTATATAATAGAATCACGAAATCTTAACAAATTAGAGTTGTACAAAATTTATTCATACACCTTCGTCTAATGGAATTTCCGACGAGCAAATTAAAAGGAGACACTTTTTTGTTAACAAAAATGTAAAACACAAATTATAAATTCTCTGCATGAGTTTTTAAACTAGGACTCCATTAAAGTGTCTTTTGTCTTTGAGCGAACTATGTGGGATTTTTTTTATCTTTAATTGAAACGTCTCAGATAAGGTTTAGGCGTAGACCCCATAAACATTTTCAGCTCTCTTCACTTGGTCCATTTTTCCTCCCCATCTGTTTGGTCTTTCTCGCATTTTTTCATTTTTTTTCTTTTTTTGCGTGCTTATAACCGCATCAAAATAATCTGCTGAGCTTCGAGGCTCATTAATCTTATTCCTCTTAGAGAACGGATTACACTTAGGAAAAAAAAAACAACGAAAGTTAAAAAAAAAAAAAAAGAAGGAAAAAACGATTGATGATGAAAGAATGGAGAAAAAATGTTAAGGTCAAGCAAGAAATCTCGGGCCAATTTTACATGTTTTGTCATAAATCTCGTGGGTGAAGTTGCCTTTGCTGCACGCAAAAATCCAGCAAAAAGAGAACCGGAAATCAGGCTGTGCCAAGACAAGCCCAGAAGAAAAGGTTTAGAGACCAGTCGAAAAATGGGCCCCAAAATACGCACACAACGGGCATATAGGGGATAATAAAACTCTGGTGATATTGAATTTCTCGCGCAGATAAAATGACGACCCCTCGCCCCCTCGTGAAACATTAACTCAACCAACCAATTGTGGAACGAAAGGGGAAGAGAGAGTGAAAGAAAAAACATAAGCGACATCGTTCAACGCCATTCCATAAAAACATCTCTGCCGTAAAATATGCTCGATTACAGTTGAATAAATTAACTTTATAAACGCCATGACGTTTCCCCCTCTTCACAAGTTGTTCAGTTTTAATAAACAATGTTTCTTTTGATTTTGCTATAATTGATTCGCAAGGAAAAAAAATAATTTATTTATGTGTGTTGTTGATAAAGTAATATTTGGGATGCAATTTCAATTATGATTACAAATTTCTGTTTTATATTTATGTCATGAAACAAAAGATGCGTTCTTAGTTACATTATATTAGCATAAACAAAATTTAATATCATACAACATGGGTGAAATCGGAGTTATGACGAATTAGCGATATCTAATTCCAAATCTGATTTTCTCCAAAATTTTCATCCGGAATCAGCTGAAATGAAGGATTCGTTAAGCTTAAATGGCCTTGGTAAAATGTAAAGAAATGAAAATTTCCTCAGTATATAAACTAGTCAAGCTCTAGCAGAACAAGACAAAATAATAGCCTATCATATTATTTCCAAAAATTTCATTGTTCAGGAAATAACATTTCGTGGAAAATGCTTACTATAATAAGCAAGTTCATTATGAATTAATTTTTCTGTAAGACTTCACGAATAGTGTGTTTTTTAAGATTATTCCAATAAAATGCATAAAACAAGAACTACTAACACTCTTGGAAGATCTTTCGCTTCCTACAAAACTTATCTTGGCTGGATTGTGCAAAAATTCGAGCATTGCCCCAAAAAAGTTTCGATGAAGAGTATTCAAGATGCTGATCCAAAGTTATTTGAAAAAATTTCGCTGCCAGGATTTTCTCCAAGGCAGATAATGCTTCATTGATGCTTAAAAAGTAAGCCATTTTTCTTACCACAGCACTTTTAATAAGCTATTATGCCTACCTCAGGCAACGTGTTCTTTTCTTGAAAAAGGGTACTTAATTACACGGGCGTTACTCGAATAGGTTTAAAGCTGAAACAGAACACGTAAATAAGCTAATGAGGCCAGAAACAAAATAATTTGAGCTCATAGTGTTCTGATAAATTCATATACAGTAATGAGAGAGTAATGCTTAATAGTTTATACGATTAAAAAAAGTAAACTTACTTTTCATTGAATAATTGCTATTATTCCGTAAAGCATTTAATAAATTAAAAAAAAGCAACACATTGAATAATGGAAATTATTTTTTCTACAGGTGTTTCTTTTTATGTGATCCCTACATTATATTTCCCAAAGTTATAACGAAATTTTTGTAAATGAAATTGCTTAATGGAGTTTTACTCATCGTTTTTTAATTAAAAAGATAGATTTATGTTAATTATCAATTAATGTTCATTTTCACACATTACACATGAGGAAAAAAAATCTTTATTTTAAATAAAACAACCCATTAAAGAACTGCAATACGCGAATTTTAATTTCAAATTTAAATGTAAATAAAGTTGGTGCTACTTCTTTAATATAAAACCATGTCTGCCGTAAGTCATGATTTCAGCATAAATCTCATTTAGTTTTTATTTTATTTTTTTTTTAAGGGGGAGGAGAGGTTTCTATTTTTTTTTTCGTTTTGTTTTATGAGAAATCGTCACGTAGATCTGAAGATTTAATGCCGCTATACATTAAAGCGAGCAACCCTTTTTTAAGCTTCCTTTCTATTTACTCTGCGTTAAGTTCATTAGCTTAAATACTTTTTTTGCCTTCTGTTTTCCCTCCCGCCTTGTCTTCATTTTTTTCTATTATAACAGGTCATTATAAGGTCGAGAAAGAAGAGGGAGTCATTTCTTCCCTTCTTTTTCCAGCTTTCCTCTCATTTTAATTTTTTTTCAGCTACTGGATGAATGCTAATGAAGACTTAACTGTCACACGAATTTGTCTCTTTATTTGTCTAATGCTCTCGTTTCTGAACCTTTTAATTACGTCGCCGACCCAAACTGACATAAATGTGGAAAACTTATGCAGAAGTTTACTTCTAAGAATAAATAATTCTTGGTTAACGAATTTTTCTCTCAGCGAGGACCTGCAACTTTGTTTGTTTTTGTAATATTTTGGGAAAGAGCAGTTATTTACCTTCGCCGAGGGTATTCATATAAGCAAGAATGTTTCGAAATAAGTTTATCAAGCTGAAATAGTGAGAAAATTTTTTCTTTCAACTGCTTATATTTTGAGAGTTACACATTTAAACTGATGTAGAATAAAAAGATTATTCCCAAATGCATAAGTAGTTTTATTTTTATTCTTTTGTTTAATTCGTCTTCAAAACAATAAGACAGTTTCCCCTCACTTACAATAATCAACACCAGCGAGTATCCTTTGAGTAAATTCATGTGCCAAAAGTTGCAAGCAAAGGATATAGTTTTAACGTTATTTCATGTGAAATTACAGATTATTTGTAATAACATAAATTAGCATGAAAGGTATCTATAGCTTATTTATTAGAAATGCCCCTCCCCGTCCATGTCATGAAAATAAATTTTCCTTTTTTTAATTTCTATTTATTTATTTATTTATTTATTTATTTATTTTTGTGGCTTCTATAAAAAATCTGGCAAGCTGGGCTCGAGGGATTCTGTTTCTGTTCAAGATTTAAGTGTTCTTGACTGGGGAAGTAATGTTCTCTTCAACATTTTTGACGCACAGCGATGTGATGCGACAAGCAGAAGAGATTCAATCATCGCTTATCCTGTGTTCGCAATAAAATCACTGGCAAGTTTTACCACCCAGTTCAATCATACTGTGCTACAAAATACATAGATGTACAATATTTTATATTTCTACTGGAATGACTTGTAACGGTAAGACAAATACTGCCGGGCGCAGAATGTACTTAAGCCGAAACACCTAAATAGCGATCCTTATTTGTCACCGGCTACCTTCAACCAAAAATTCTGTCTTTTTCGTTAATTTTGGCCTGGTTACGTAAAAGACACCTGCGTGTTGTTTCAACCTCCAGCGGACATGTGACCATCATATTTCTGACTATTGAAAAACTGAGAAAGTCACTTGTTTAGCAATTAAGTAGCTCTGAAAGTTGAAAGAAGTAGAAAGAGAGGACTCTCTATTCCATAATGTGTAAGAATATGTTCTACATAGCCTAAATATCATGCCATTTCTTTTTCGATTATTATAAAGGGAAAAGTGTGGTTGAGCGTTGCTATTATATTTCTCGATGCTTTTTCTACAGCGTGTGTGACAGAGTCAAGAAATTTCCGAAGTGATGATGCAGAAGGATATAACCGGTAAGAATGAAAATGATACAATTGCATGTAGGCTACAAATTTAAGTTAGGAGTAGGTTGTTTTCTATTCTACATTAAAATTAATGAATAGCTCAAGGATGGTCTATTATTCTACGCTATACCTCAGATGTTTAAATTAATGATGAAAATAGGAATTAATATGCGACCTGCTACCGTAATCAGAGGTACAGACGATATTAAACTATACTATTATCTTGTCCCCTATTCTGTATATGACTATATAGGGTGATTCCAAACAGTGACTGAATTCTGGACTGAAGAATTCTGGGACTGAAGAGATGATCACTCGTAGCTGATTGAGTGCCCATTCGGGACACTTCTGAAAATTCCATCTTGGTTGGAACTCCAAAAGGACAATACAGAATCAGCGTCTAATCCGGCAAGCCGCGTGTAATGTGCCAAATACACCGAATTCGACAACGGTCTCCGAATTATACATTCAGTTTGTTTCATGCAGTACTCGGAATGAACATACTACGGTTTTATTTTGTGTTTTTTATTGAATGTACTTTAATGTTTACTTTTCCACTGAGTCACAAAGTTGATTTACATACTTATCGTAGCGTGGCATTTGTGTGGCCCTCTTCGAAAAATTGCCGCCCAATATGTGACAGACATTTTAGCATCGCGTTTTTGACTTCATCAGAGTGGTAACGCGATAATGAAAGTTCCTTTTTCATGGACCCGAAAACATGGAAGTGATAAGAGAAAAGCTCTGAAATGATCCAAAAGGGTTTTTTGTGACGCATGCTGAATGAGGTGTTGCGTTGTCGTGGAGAAGCACAACGTCTTTTGTTACTTCTCAGGGCGGCGATCACCATGCGACTAATGAATACCATTGGGTTACCCTTTTATACCTACAAAAAAAGAGTCACTGCACAGACTTCATGAGCGATTTGCAAAGGACACGTCATCTTTCATGAATAATAATCAAAAATTAAACAAATACTGTGGAATGGAACAACCAAAAAAGGGAAAACCACTAATCCACAAGGAACAACCAAGATGGATTAAAGGTTTCCCTTTTTTGGATGAGTAATAATGACTCATCCTAAGCAATCACTTTTCACATAGTATCAAGAAAAAGGTATAGCCAATGCTGCTATCAAATTTCGCCACAATATTTCTTGAAGAAAAATTCTGGGCGACTGCAATTATTTGATTCTCCCTCCAACGTCAAAATGATTATTACCGTGTGATAAAGTTTTACTTTTGCATTCCTGGATATTGAATTTTTATTATATCTGTTCCAGGTGATTCTATAAGCTTTTGCAATTTGAAAATTCTCTCTATTTGCTTCTTATTTTGTCAGATGGTTGGATGGTTTCTCCCATAATTTCTCAACACTTAATTCAATGGAAACAAGGAGGGGGGGGGGGGGGATCTGGCATGACATCTTTATTTCATTACACATTTTTGAAAAACCGTTATTGCGCCTCTCGTATGTGTATAGAACCATTTTTGTTCATTGTGCTGTCAAGAATCACCTCCTGAAGTTTTCCCTCATCGTTTGGAACTATACTCTGTATTGTAGTAGAATTTGAATCTTTATCTTTGCTAAACTTAAAGGCATATGCTTACTTCTGATTTCAGATCTATTACGTTCTAATACAATTTAAAGAAATTAACTTGTTCTACCATACCTGGTGCTAGAACTATTTATTAAGGGCCTGTCTAATCAGATCGACTGAAGGCGGTCGCGAACATGCTGTCCATATAATAAAGATCGGTCGTGCTCAGTATATGAAAAGTGATCGGTAAGCTCATTGTTTACGATCGATCGCACTCTATGGCCGGTCGCCTGCCTAATCAAGTGGATCAACCCGTTGAATCTACAGTAACCGTGCTAAAACTGTGGTATCATAATTGAATTTTTTCTGACAGCAAAGACGCCTAATTGCATAACTATAAGAAATAAGGAAATAGAGGAGATAAGACAGAAGAATTAATGAAGTTAAAAAATTGTGCTAATAGAGAATTTCCCTCGAACTCTTTCCTTCCTTCATGAACTCTGCAGTCGAACTGAAGTTGTACGTTCAGTTTCGATTGGTCACCGAAGAAGTAGAATTCTAGATGATGATTATGGAAGCGACTTATCGCGAATCAGTTACAACCGTACCACCGACTTATTGGCAATCGATCGGACTTTATAGACACGTCCTAAATTATAACCGCAGCTGTACTATTTTACTTGCGTGTAATCTGAACAAATAATACTGACTAGCCCCCTCTTCAAAATGAAATTAATGCCCACCCAAAAGCTTAAATTATTATTAAAATTATAAAATCACTAAACTTCATTATTTTTCTCTTACTGCTTCCGAAATTTCCTCGTACTGCTGCCAAAAAAGCATAACTATGAAGAAGCGACACATGGCTCCTTCCTTGTGGTATACGAGGATGATCCGAGTGCGCAGAGATTTAAAACTGGCGCGCTTCATCAAAACCAAGCATCCCGTTGCAAACGATTCATTAAACTGTTTCGGTTTTAATTATAATCCTTTATTACATATCAATACATCTTATAAGCTATTCTCGGCGCGCGAGTTGTTACCCAAATTCAGCTTGTAAAGGAGTTCATAGCCGCCGGATCTTTAAATTTCAAGATGGCGGTTCATTAAGTGGTATCCTCCCCTAATTTCGAGCGCGATAAACAAGTTGACAGTCAAACGCAAAAACAACGGTCAGCCCAAAGAGCAACGGAGCAAATGGAGGGCTAGCGTAGAAATTATTATTTAAAGAAATTGAAACATTCAGATGCGCATGTGCAATTTAATTTTCTGTTTTATTTTTTCAAACTTAAATATACATGTTCAATAGTGGTTTACACTTATATTCTCCGGCATACAATGTAATTTTGAATTCGCGTATTCTATGATAGGTCTACGGCAATCTGTCAAAAAATCATCAGGAAAAATTGAAAAGAAAAGTGACTTAATTGCGAATTTGCAGTCCGAAGCACTGAACCATGATAATGTTTTTCGATGCCGCAAATAAATATTTTATTTACTACATAAACCTTTTATTTATATATCAATGGACGAGTCTACAGAATCATATACATCGGTAATACTGAGTAAAAGCTTATGGTATCGAGTCTCCCAATATGTGAAGTAAACAGCGTCTATGCTTCTCTTTACACGCGTCTTTGCTCACAATCGAATGTGGGGCTATAAACCATGCACATGCAAGCTTTTCGCAGTATCTAAAATCACAAAACGAATATATTTTGTATCTCCCGTAACACTTTTTTTGGGTCAGAACATTATTCTTATCTGTAGAGAGGAAGGAATCTGTAGAAATATATTAAGCATCGAAGCTCATGAATTATAAATATCAAATGAACATTTAATAGATTCTTCAATGTTTCAAAATAACAAATTATTAATTAAGTTGTGAGTAATAAAATATATTTATTGTAATAGCAAAGAGTTTACTTCAATACACTGAAAACAAAACAGTACGCTATTACAGAAATTTGCACGTTTTTGAATTAACGAATTAATTGAGCTAAGTAAGACAACGAAATATAATGGCGGTATCTATCTGATACCACATTCTCTTGAAGATTTTAAATAAAAATTGCTTCTGAGACTCAATGGTCAGGGAACTTCAATGATCACGTGCTTCAAGCCGGCGCCAACACTGCTTAAATGTGCTACAATAAAGCAAGACTTTGAATCGTTGTTTCTGCTTCCGTACTGGTTTTGTAGGTCGGATTTTGTATCATGCATTTTCCAGAATGACATCCAGCCTTAAAACATCATATTAAAAGAATATTAACAGTTTACTCTTCTGACTTGATACGACTTGTCGCGTTCACCATGAACATCCACTTTATATGAATTCCACAATTACACGTAAAAGGTCTTGTAATTAGTTCTGGTTTTAATTGTTAATCAACTACTGAAGTTCAGTTGAGAGCAAGAACTCTGGGACAAGTTTATCTAACATGTCTGCATTTTTCCATTTCAAATTACTTGGTATTTTACTATTACTCAGTATTTAAATAATCCTCTCTTTTGCGAAACAACAAATCGATTTCACCGCGCTTAAAAAGGATTAAAGATTTTTCATTTCACGAATCGCTTGCAAATGATAGAAAACACATTGCTACCACATAAACAGAGTGAAAAGTATTAAAAAGTGCATTATATTATTTAGGATCGCAGTAATAATGATTAACCTAAGTTTTACCGTAAGTTATTTTTTGTAGTAACAAAGATCGTTTCCTTTGTTGGTGTCGACATCTTTAACAGCTAACATGTAGTTTTTATGTACCTAGGAACCACTAGTAATTTAATCCTTCGAAAAGAAATTTATTGTTCACTCGTAGTTGAAGTAACGGTGTAGACTCAAGAAAGACACATGGCTTAATTGTTTTCTTCCTGGGGTTAAAAGCTTAGACCACCTACAAATAAAGTAAGCAATTCACGAGGCGCTTAACACGTTTCTATTCTATAAATAAATTATGCGGAAAAAATTCCTCGCATACAAAAGTGAAATAGGCGGCAAGCTTCTATGACTCCTCACAATAATAAATTCACGAGATGTTTGCCAAAAGTGAATACCAAAACAGAATGAAGATTTAATGAAGTGGCAAAATACGCTGATGACACACAGCTTCACGAGTGACTGGTATCAGAATGCAACAAACATGGATATGGAAACACCGGGATGAAAGGCGGAAAATTTCTTTAACGGTTTAAAACCAAGGGTGTGATAAATGTTAAGCATTTTTCCTCCTTTGAACTTTTTATTTGCTCAATTTGTTTATGCGAACACGTCTGGGCAACCGAACCAAAAGGGGACGAAAGGAGATGATAAATTTTTACAACTGATTTCTTCTCTTTTTTTTTTTTCTATTACTTTTTTCCTTACTGCCGATTCTTCTGTGTCCTCTTCCTTTTTCTTTAAAAAAAATAATTTCGCTCCCTTTAATTATATACAAGAATTTTTTTCTGAATTTTATTTTTTATGGTGATAATTAAAAACAATATTTGAAGTTAGATTTTCGGAGAGATTAAAAGTCTTTTCTAAAGCTAAGAAAAACACTCGCTTTCTCCCCCTTTTAATATTTTCGTATTTAGCTGATAAACATCATTAAAAGATTTGAGAAAAAAATTCATTACCTTCAGTTTTTTAACCAAGAAAAAATTATTGGCAAATATTTTTTAAATATGGAACCATTCGAGATAAACCTTTTAGAAACACCGACGAAAAAAGAAAAGAAATGGGAGGAGAAATTTTTTTTTAATGCCGAGTAAGTCGAGATAATTGTCGGTTATTTCGAACCGTAAAAAAAATCTCCCATTTAAAAGGGAAACGGCTGTCATTAGTCTTCGACGTCAGTGCCAAAGTACAAATCACGTCCCCTCAAACCAACAATTAAACTGTTTCCAGCACTATGATTTGAATTAATTACTTGACTTATTATCTACATTAAGGCCGATAAAAAACGTATCCGTCTTCTGTATGCTATCCAAAGCTAATTTTTCGCTCCCTTATCTCCAACATAACAAAATCGACGGCGTCTCCTCCTCCTTCGCTTTCTTTTCCCCATTTTTGCTCCTTCGGCAACCCTTCGTGCACTTTTGCCCGCCCTTCTCCCGGATATTTTTAGTATTCAACCCGATGATAGCCGTCCCGCATAAATCGTTCTCCCGTCTCCCCTCTTTATCATTTTGTATGCAGGCTAAATGATAAAGTGTAATGATTACTTTTTATCGCGAATAACTTTAAAGGATACAAGTGTTGTTGAAATTATAGGTAATTAGCATTTTCAATTTTAATAATTTAGATTTCTATCACTAAAACAATTATAAAGAATTATGAAACATGAACATCATTTCAATGTAATGTCAACTCATACAAAATTCTCGATCAAATAAAATCACTTGTAATTTTTTTAATATTTCATTACAAACCACTTTGACAAAAATCCTTCTAATTCACTACGGAGATTACTCATTACGCAATTCTGCATCTACGGAGGGTTGTTTATTATGTGCATAGCGAGGAGAATATACTTACTGGAACCCATTTCTGTGCCCGGATCAGGACAAATGGGCACCGGCTAACTGGACGATGGTGAACTGGGTGACAGAAACTTGGTGATTCTCTATCGACAAACATAATGCATTTTAACATCTCAAACATTGAAGCTCGTACAGAGTGTTTTTTTTTTTAATATTCGCTTAATAACGAAATAATATGTTAAAATAAATAAATGTAAAATTTATTACAATTTGTTAAATATTTATAGGTGACGGCCCTTTCTTCTAACAGTCGCTCGAAATCTTAGCTTCCACTGTAAGAGCTTCTATGGAGAAACGAGGTTGAGTCTGTTCTTTGACAGGCTTTCCATAACCCAGATGGTGTTCTCCGACGTCTTACATGAAGAGCTCTTTTAAGGACAAAACTGCATTGGATGACTTGACAGGGATGTCTGAGAATGGGTTAACCTTAATCCCAGTTTCCTGTTCATTCGGGCACAGCAGTGTGGCTGAATGCTTTGTCCTAGTGAATGTTCACTCCTTCGCCAAAGGGCCAAATCGTAACGGGGATATCGTTAGGTATGTGTCCCACGATACTTTTCTGATAGTAGGCAGCATTTATCTTTGCTTTAGATCCCACCTTCTTGATAGCCAGACGTCCACTTAGCTGTACGCACGATTCAGCATAAATCCTTTCGGAAAACTAATCTTGCATTAACGCACCCAGTGAGATCGAGTTGTAGGCCTATTACCCTGTTGTCGATAAAAAATTACCCGTGTCTAGCCATCTCCCGTTAAATAGACCCAAGCCTCATCCAAGGTGACTAAGTTCTTCCATTTGTCCCCTGCCAAATTGCGTACAAAACAGTTTTCTATTGTTGGTTCACTTCTATGCAATGTGTCTTGGCAATAAAGCGTGAACTCGGGCCTTATGACGGCGTTCTAATTTTAAATCTTGACGAATAATACGGCTTACCGATGCAACTGAGTTTCCAATCTTGCTTGCAATTTCCCGTTTTGTTAGTGGATTTTCCGTAGGAGTAACCTCTTCACTGTTCGAATGCTAGCCGCAGTACGGGAAGAAGGGGTACGCTTTTCGTTCAGCAGCGCTGCACTGTTGATTGTTTGGATCCATTTGTCTTCTGCGTTTCATAGCTTTCGTTATATAATTTTTGCAAATAATGAAACCTTTTCCCCTACACTGTACTATTATTCTGGAATAAGAGTAACCAGCGTGGGAAAGAGCTACTACGTAGCTCTCCCATAACGATTTAATTTTTGAGGGTATTTTGGCAGCAAACTTGAAAATGAAGAATGGAATGATAAATTCGATTGTCACCGAACTCACGTATAAAATTTCACAAGCCTCGTGCATTTCAACCCGTGCTACGACGTTTTAACAATCTTCACCATAAACATGAAACAACCCTCCTTATGACTCATCTTTATTAGTGTGAAGCACGGTCTATAGATATTCATGGTCATCGAGCTTCGGCCATTTTCCATTGTTTCAAGAAGCTAAGGAAAACAGATCGCGCCAGGTGCCGCATAGATCGCACTAAGGCCGACCGCAACCTGCGGTAGATATTTTCATTGACACTGAATATGAAAGTAAAGTTTCTATCTGCCGATAGGGTGGCGCTGCAGGCGCAGTTGGGACGATTGTACATGCAGCGCCACTTTTCAATAGAGTTCCCGCCCTACCGGGAGCTAGAAACTTTAGCTTCATTTTAACAATGGAGCTCGATGACCATGAATATCTATAGATCGTGGTGTGAAGTAACAGTAAAAAGTAGGAGGTAGAAAATATTAAAAATATTGATATTGTTACAGAAATGCATTTGTTATACTTGTTTATTTATTTATTATTTTTTTTACTTCGATTTCTATATAAAGATATGCTGATAAATTAGATTGTCCCCAAACCGAGATGAAGATATCAATTACGGTATTCTACTTAAAGAGATTAGTGAAAACATTGTAGGAGGTTGTGTGAGGAAGAGATTCTTTTTTTTTCATACCTTCGTAATGCTATCACGCTACAATATTACCAAGTTAATATTTATTCGAGCCATCCAATTTATCCTGAACATTAACCTCGTTCATTTGTTAATTCGTCCGATTTTACGCTTCTAAATTCACCAACTTAATCAGCTTTGGCGGCGCCTCTTTTACGTTTTCCCTGTTTTACGGTTTATCAGCGAAGCACTGATTTACAATATAAGCAGATTAGTTAAAAGGAATTAGCATGTTAAGGAAAGAATTAAAAGGGACCGTTTATGAATTATGCTTGGAGGAATCTTACGTAACGTTGCTAAACATGGACAGCTATTAATGAGTAAGATTAAAATGTAAATAGGGGATAATCAAAAATAATTGAAAGCCATTTTCGTCGTCGTTTCCTAAATGAAGCCGCAGCATGTTAACCGATGAAAACAATGAAGGCGAAGGGAGAAGGCCGTCCAATAAAACCGGACGAGTCATTCACTGTGACACGACACGAACCCTTAACACGAATTACCTTGTTTGGTTTAATCATCCGTTCTACGACAAGGGGTCCAAACGGTTTTATTTCCCTTCCGGACTAAACGTTTATTACCCACCAAATTGTAGCCAGTAAAGTTTTTAGTAGAATAACGAAACGATTCCAAACTTTCTAATTCTCATTAAGAGTTCTATCCAAATGGAATAATTATTTAGAGGTTTAAATGAGAGTTCAGTCCACGTAGACAAATCACAATAGTTTCGAGTAAAAAAAAAAAACTAATAAATTCCTCCTTATCGGCTCTACTACATTTCTGTTTCACTAATCGGTATCAAAGAGAACATTGTAAAAAAATAAATAAAACTTTATTGCTACAGCATAATCTCCATTAATAATTTGTGCTTACGAATTTGTTATCAACACCCTTATTGGATTCGAAAGTACAGTAACAAGATTTCGTTTTTAAATATAATTACCGTAATCTTCGCCAAGTTGTACTTTCAATGATACACGAATTACGCAAAAACAAAAAAAAATTATTTAAATCCCTAAAGTAGATCTAACATCAAACCGTCTTATTTTCTAAGTTATTAAAAAAAACAACAAGAGAAAATGAAAATGCCAAGCATTACCATAACGAACTCTTGATTGCCGGCTATAGAGAACAGAAGGGATTTGTTGAGGAATGTTGGAGCCTGAGGTAAATCTACTAGAGACGCCCCCTCCCCACTCATCCCCATTTCAGCATCTCAAAAACTTGTGGAGATATGCAAATTAATCAACAGGATATAATGGGAGAAAAAAAATCATATATATGAAATTAATACTGTTAGGTTAGGGGAATTTTTTTTTAGCTATATCCTAAACTACTTTTCTATGGTTATACAGGCATTTATCCTAAAGGGACAATTTTTGCATTTTTTTTTTCATTGAATAAAGCCGACTGTGAAAACAACCAATTTTGTATTGATATCGGAGTAACGTGAGATGCCCATGTCCCCACTAATGACAATATAGCTTAGAATTATCACATCAGAAAAAATCAAACTACTGCCAGCTCGACACTGGTTTTGCGCTCCCTAAATAACATTTTTGACATCCAGCGTAAGCACAACTTCCGATAGTTCAAACGCTTTGGCACAATTTCATAGATCGGTTTTGAAATTTGTGGAAAATGCAAGGGCGACATTGTGAACCAAAAATTTTCTTATCGTCTTTGTTGTGAACCGGTTAGTTTTCACGAAATTTTGAGTCGATTGCACGCACCAAATCACACTAATCAGAGACACCCGCCCACTCCATTCTTCATCGTGCACGTTCTCATGTCCTTCATTGAACTTTCCAGTCCATGTCCTCGCTATTTCATTATTCATACCGTTTTGACCATAGACTTCATATATTTGGCGATAAATGTCAACCGGCTTCACGTTTCTTGCATTCAAAACACAGACTGTATTCCACAGTCGGCGGGCTTCTTGATCGTCTTAAACATTTTAACCGCACAGAAAAATACGTAAAACATGATGTACTACTTCATGATGTAGTAATGACGTCGGTGGCTTGCTAAGAGATGAAGTCGACGAATATGCACGAAATTATAGCCGCAGTAGCAGAGATATTTCAAATATACTTTCCGAATACACCTCGTATGATAATTACAAATTTTGAGAAAGGGTTTTCCCAAAACATTTAAACTTTTGCAATGCAGAAACGGAACGATTTATCAGACGTACAAAAAGGAATGATTATTGGCTTTCGGGCTAAGCGTGGCAGCATTTCATAAACTGCAGAGCTTGTGAACTGTTCGCGTGCTTCTGCGGTAAAAGTGTACCACGTATGGCAAAATGGCACGATAGAAAATAGGCAACGTAAAAATTGTGGTGCTTCATGAGCCATAGATGAAAGAGGGGAACGGCGGCTGCTGTGATTCGTTCGGGTGAATCGAAGTGCTACAGTTGACCAACTTATTGCCTAAATGAACCAAGGGGCTATTGGCAAGCGTGTCCAGAACGACAGATCAGAAACATTGCTGCTTATGGGGCTCCACAGCAGAAGGATGGTGACAGCACCTGTGCTAACGACTGTGCATCGACGGAGAGGCTGGAATTTGCACAGCAGCACCGACACTGACATTCATTAAAAAAAGATTCTCGCGTGAATTATATTTGTTGCTCCATCGGACGGATGGACATTGGCGCGTATGGCGAGAAACGTCAGAAAACAATTACCCTTCAACCATTTATGGACGGCAACAAGCTGGCAGAGGCAGTGTTCTGGTCTAGGGAATATTTTCGTGACATTCTCAGGGTCCACACAAATTATTGTGGATGACAATATGAATCGATTTAAGTATTTATCGATTGTTGCTGACCATGTAAACCCATATATGGGCATTGCTTTTCCTAGGTATGATGACATCTTCCAGCACGACAATGCGACATTACATGCAGCTGGAATTGTACGTGAATGGTTAGAAGAGCACGAGGAAGGCTGTGCTTCCCTGGCCCCCAAATTCACCGGACTTAAACCAATCGAGCATCTATGGGACCACCTCGATCGGGTTATTCGCTCCATAGATACTCCACCTTGCATCCTTCAACAGCTGTCAACTCAACTGCAGAGAGCATCGCTCAATATCCCTGTGAACACTTCCCAGCACCTCATTGAATCTCTCTCAGCCCGTCTAGCCCGTCTACTTGGGTCTTCTTATTCCTATTATTTTCATTTCATTGCTTCTGAATATGCATTCTTTAATGCCTTAGATCTTCCAAACGAATTCAGACTATTTTTTTCCCTATATGTTTAGATGACCAAAAGTTTTGCTTACTTAAAAACACCCATTTACATTAGAAAAGCCCTTTTTTTTTCCTGAGCTACATAAAGTCTGAAAATCCGCAGATAGGTCTAATTTATAAATCTAAGTCAACGCATTTGTCGAAATTTTGATTTTATGATTACTATTTTATGCAGTTTTCATCGAAGTAAAAATGTTAAGTAAATAATCGAACAGCGTTAATTAATAAAAGGCAAAACCAAACAAAAACTAAATATTTTCAAGGAAAAGTTAGTTTGTAATATTTTTTATATAAATAGAAATATTGAACGATACATGCTTTTTTTCTATAGCGTTTCTTAATTAAACTCTTTATTGCCCCAGTAATTACAAAGCGTAAAAAGAGGAATGGAAATTTTGTTGCCATCATTCAATTCATTCAAGCCTAAGAAACGCAAAGAGTGGGCGGGATTGGAACAAGAAAGCGGAGATTATAATTTAAACTCACTCACTCTCTCTCTCTCTCTCTCTCTCTCATTTTTTTGTTTCCTTCCCATTCGCAAAGAATCGTTTTAGGCCTGAGCGTGCAAATTGGCGCAATAAATCTCCAATAAGGTCGCCGGTTGTGTGTTGTGAAGGACGATAATGCGTGTTTAATGTTACGGCGTCATCACCTCCTCAGTTCATTATGCAAGCCAGACTAACTGGCTCCTGATTGAATAAATTGGAGTCGGGCAACACGATCGAGTTAAAAACAATTGAAACGTTTAATTAGTTAGCGTGGCGAATTCGTTTAGCGAGACAAGCAAAAGAAGGGAGGAGGGAAAGCAAAGGGGGAAGAGCGACGTTCGAAAAATCGGTTCCGTCAACATCAAGATAAGGGGCCACGGACTCCATGGGGAAACAACATGCAACTCCATTCACCCTCCTTCAACAGTCGTAAATTCTTTTTTTTATGTTTTAATTCTCCACCACTAAATTATATAACTTCCAATCAGACAAAATGTAAATGTGGAGCCGCAAACACAATGCTTCAGAAGAGAATAGGTTTTTATTACTCAAGAGCTGAGGTGTAGAATTAAGATTTAAATATAATGAAATACCTCATTACATAATAGTAACAAATGCTGGAATTTTTACTATTCCTTCTGTTTGTTACTATGCTCTGAGAAACTCCCTTTAGAATTCTCTGGGAAAGTTTTTCACTTGACTTGTTTTTAACGTTAGCTTATTGGAAATGTCACTTGATAAATGCAGCTTGTTAATTATGGTCAAGAAATTAAAACAAGATTTAGCAAAGTTTATGTTAAATATCATTATATGGTCAATTTGATAATAAAAAAAATATTTTTTGGAAAAGTTTAAGAATTCTAACCACAAGATTCTTATAGTTTTGATGTAGAAGAATAATGGCTAGAAACAAAACTGTAAAATAAGAGCAATGTCTTATTAAATTAAAGAAAAATAACACAGGTCAACGATGAAAAAGCTTTTTGAATGAGTATGCCTTATTCTTGTAGTTTTTAGTGTGCTGAATCCGAATCTGCTTTTAGATTTTTTTTCCTATCACGTCACGTTTCCAAGTTACGCACATAGAGACTGCAATGTTAAAGTATTGGGTGTGAAGAGAAGCGGCTGCAATGTTGAAGTATCCATATTTTTGGACCACAAGGAAATATTCATGCCCCAAACTCTGAATAATTTAAAATTGTTTTATTGAAACACAAGAAATCTGTGGGTGATAGGGAAAAAAAACTGAGGTCAGATAGGATTTAGCACAAAAAAAAGGAATAAGAATTAGCTCTTAACGTTAAAAAAGTTTTTAAAAGTTATTTTTTGTTGGCTTGTGTAATTTATTCTTCTTCTTCATAAAAACTTGACCGCATTTGCTTCATCACCTTAAATTATTGGCAATCGATTTCGGGTCAACGTCGATACTCTTTCTAAGTTTCATATTTTCACGCATAATTGTCCAAACATGTTATGCACTTAATGGAAATACATCTTTAAACATGCATAGTAATTGTACCAATAAACTGCATTATATTTAATTGCCCACCGGGAATAGTTAGCCCATCACTGGTAAAAGTGAAATTGCTCTGACAATGAAATTAAAAATGGCCAAATCGCAAACTTTGAACCTTGTAATCGTGACAGCGGCTTGTTGTTTAACATCAAATTTCACTTCCAAACTTAATCTCCTGCCAACGGCATAGATTGTAATGGTTTTAACGTGTAATCCAATTATAAACTTAAACGTATTATTAATGTACTGTATGTTTTCCATTTTTTCCATAAATTATAAAAATCTAATTTTTATTATTATTAAAAGCGCTAATACCATAATTGCTTGCTCTTCCCATTCACTTTTTATTAAGCTGTAATAAAAACATGCCGGAAATTTTTTTTTGCATGATTCGGTTAGACGGAAAACAAGAACAGTACTTTTTTCTATAATATTGAACATTATTATTATTATTTTGGAAAACCCACACTTTGCAAAGATCAGGTGTAAACAAGAGAACCAATTATTCCAGAATCAATTCATTGTGAACTCTATATTTGAGCCTTCCAATTGTAAGTACTTTTGAAGACTTGAGCGAGTTTTTCAGTTGTAATATTAGTGAAAGGCATGCTAGATAAAATGAAAGTCAATTATTCTCTTTTCTGATCCAGCTCGTTTTCTTATTACGTTCCGCCGAGACTGATCGGAATGCTGTTTGTTAGCAAATCAGGTCTTTGTATGCCTGCATGGTCTCTATTAACTGCCTTTGCCTTTTAGGTTTCTGTTAGATGACTAGCGAATCGAGGTACTTGCTATGTCGGTTGAGCTGATTTGTGACTGTATGGAAGTCCATATGGATATATTGTAACAACTTGGCGGTTCACTGTCCGCGGTAGCTCAATTGCTTAGAGCAGCGACGGCGAAAGTCGTCGTCCTGTTTCGAGCCCAGATTGCGGACTTTTTTTCTTTCCTTTTCTACATTGTTATTACTAAACTCGGATAAATCCGAAAGTTAATCCACAGAGACGGACAGAAAATTATTATTAAATTGTATTTATTCTAAAATACATTATCAGACTTTTAATATTATCTGCTTAATTCAAAATTAATTTGACATTCTCTCAACAACAGCTTAAAAATAAGTTGAAGGGTTTTCACATCAGATCGTCTTTTCTTAAAGAAATACTTAGATAACAGTAGGGTAAGTTTTTAATAACTGAAGTTTTTTGAAGGGGTTCTTTTTTTTTTCGATCAGAGTGATCCGCTAATATCCTGTTTGGTTTGTGGTCTGTTTTCTGTAGTTTAAACTAGTGATTTAGAACAAGAATCAACAACCCCCCAAGTGCATTCGCTACATCATTTAGAACGAGTTATGACTTCAATTACGCAGCATTTTCTGTGAAAATTTTTTTTCGACGATGGGTGGTAAAGAAGAGGGCGAGCAGCTTCAACAGGGACCCCTTGTGGGGGCTCCTTTCCATCCCCATCTCGCCTGCCTATCGGCTATATACGAGGGAGGGAAAACGTTACACATTTGGAAATACTTCTCGAAGCAAAAGAATAACAATCCTAACCTCAACGAAAACAAGAGTCGCATAAATTTTGCAGTCTCATCTTAAAAATTTAAAACACGCTTAAATCATCACGAATTCAAGTTATGATGGTCTAATATTCTCTTGTAACCAATGTCAGTAATTTATTAAAGTTTTTCTCGTGTGATATTTTATCCTTCTTATCCGTATCAGGATCTTTGGTTTGCTACCTCCTTGTGCGCTTTTCCTAAACGATACCATTTAGCATTTATCACTAAAGTTTGCCTCTTATCAGATCTTCAGTCTACAAAATCTGTAATGAAACACCCTGTGAAGCAACCTGAATGATCTCAGGAAACAATTCTTCGAATGTCTCAAGGATTACAAAGAGATGTTTTCATATACAAAGTTTCTGAACTTAAAGGGAAAAATTTTCTTAGAATCGATATCGTTATCATATAATTTAAATCTGTTAAGAATTAATAGTTTCGAAATGGACACAAACCGGTTATGTAATAAGCCAAACATAGCGATGTTCACATTATTTGAAACTGACAGTTTAAGGAAATGTGACATTTAAAAATCATTGTGCTCAGGTCTATATCCAAAAATTTTAAAAGGTGGGTGGGGGAATTAATTTCTAAAGGGTTCTGCATAATTTATATTTCCTACATTTTTTATTTTCAATTCTCCATAAATGGATGGGGTTAAATCCAAATCCCCTCCATCTCCGTGGATACAACCTTGATAAAGTAGCTAGGATATATGCTTATACTTTTGATCTTAATGAAGTCAATGTAGCAGCATGAATCACACTTAGCTTTAAAACTTATATATGTATTTCCCAGAATTTTGTTGAAAACTAAAATCATGAAGATTAGTTTATTTTTTAAAACAAAAATGTAAACTGATAAACTTGTTTTGTGGAGTGTTTCTGAATAATATTAAACTTTCTTATATACAGTTGTTATAACAGTATTACTTTTAGGATGCAACTATCAAATATGTAACTTGGATTTAAAATTGGAACACTTGAACACACACTGGCGTCAAGACTATCGAAAGCAACGTAATCAATTGTACATTATATGGCATTGAAATGCTTCCTTGTCTAGAGCATAATGAGCGCATTTTTGCTCGTGTCATCACCTATCAGTAAACAGCACCAGAATACAATGCACTTCCTGAACTTTCCTCATCACCATCGAATTGCTGTCATAACTGAAATGGATGAAATCCAGATTCAAATTTTATGATTGATAGGCACGACATTCTCCAATTGAACATATTCACGAATTAATATCCGAAAAAAGGAACGCAAAATTTCATTATTCGTAAGTAAACCGATTTTGGAAAAGCATAATCAAAAATTGACACATAACCAAACAGAATATGCTATTACATCTGTGTGATTTATAAAATCAGAGTATTACTGATTTTCTCAGAAATTTTCATGTTTCAAACTTTTAAAAAGTTCGCTTAGAATATTTTTATCGACTGGTTATGCCACTCGTCAGTCTGAAAATGACTGATCTATAAAATTATTTTTTTTATATCTAGAATTTTTTTTTTTTTTTGCGAACAAATCAAATATCTGTTTAACAGGAATGACATTTATTATCAATAGGAAAACCATGAAAGAATGAGAAATCTCTCAATTGTTTCTTTCTGAAAATAGTTACTTCCTTTCATTCCATCTAAGCGTATTCTTAGAAAGAAACATTCAGGAAAATCCATTTTTCAAGTTGACAATTCCATTTAAGTGTTGTTCTGTTTGTTATCGTAAAATAGCGCCGTTATCTTTTATTATTGACGTAGTTCTATATTAGGGATATGTAGTCTACATAAAAATTCCAGGTCAACACTTTTTTTTTTCGATGGTGATGTGTATATTTAAAAAATGCGCAATAGGAGTAGAACCCGTCAATTTTTTTTTCGTATTCTCTTCGCAACTGTTATTTGCTTTTTATTTGCTTTGACTGAATCATGATTCTCTCTTTCTCCGTTATTGTTGTTTAACGTGTCGAATAGCATTGTGGTTTTCATTTTTATAACCTAAGCAGATTTTCAGAATCCCGTTTTTCCCGAAACATAGAAGTCAGTAATGAGTGGAAAGCATTTGAGAAAAGAACCCTCCCCTCCCTCATCTCTCTTGTGTTTTTGTTCCATTTACGCCCACGCAAACGAAACTTTTTCATTACTCTAGTTTTTTTTCTCCTACCAATTTTAAGACAGCCGAAAAATTATTTTCGCTTTGCTTCTCTTTCTTTCTTATTTTGGAGTGAATGGCGGTAACAAAAAATAGAAGAGAACACTTCCCAGAAGACAAAAGAGAAGGAATTGGAGTAAGCATCGAGAAGAACAGAGACCCTCTTTGTAAAAACGTCCATTTCATTTGATTGGCGGCGCTGAATTTGGCGCCAAATTGACAACATGTCGAGAGCAAAATCCTCTGAAACGTCGTACAAGAAGAACGCAAAACAAGAAAAAAAAACTAAAGAGGAGTCAGTGGGAGAGATGAGATAATCTCTATATTCTGAAAGTAAAAGGAAAAAATTGAGTAATTAACATGTCATTTTTATTTTGACTATATAATTTAATTTGAAATCCAAGAGTTTTTGGATAACCGCGCTCAAATCAAATATATCTGCTCTTTTACATTTGATCAGAACTTTATTCTTCAAAACAGCCATTTGCTTTTCAAATTTATCATTCTCTCGTAATAAAGCACCTCTTCCTCGCGAAAAGAAAAAAAAAGGAATTGAACGTTGCTGGTTTTCGTTATGGTAAAAGCATGCTACCCTAAAGAAAATAAAGCTGCAAAAATTTCTTTTAAAATAAAAAGTACACAATAAATCATTCAAAATTGAAGTGCAGTGATTACGAAGAAAAAACAACCAACTCAACATGAAGCCAAAGAAAATACTTTTCTTCCTCTCCCCCAATTACACTGGCCAATTTGATAAAAGCTCACGGGGCAAATGAAACACGTGTTCTCTACGACGTGGAAATAATGAATGACGAGACTAAGTTGAAATCGATGTAATAATTTGATGAACGAGAAAATCCAAATGATCTGTAAAAGCATTTTACTCGTTTAGACTCTTGTTATCCTAAAGAATATTGGAAAGGGGCGGGGGAAGTTGACCTTAAGGGGGTGCACGTGCGCGACTATTGATCCTGCCTTTAATCAATTGCAGGTGGAGGAAGAATGGCTTCTGATGATGTCACGGGACAAATTGAGAAAGTGACGCGCACACAAAAGGAGAAACGGCAGTAGAAAAGCCAGAGTCAGTCGGAAAGAGAGAGAGAGAGAGAGAGAGAGAGAGAGAGGAGAAAGTGAGAAGAAAATAGGATGAGGGATGTACATCAGGAATTCAACCAAAAGATAGCAGAAGAGAAAGAGAGAGAGAGAGAGAGAGAGAGAGAGGAAAAGAAAGAGAGAGGAACAAGGAATCAATGCTCTCAGCTCGACTCAACGTCACTCTGGCCACAAATTCAACTGTGCGACCAAATTCTTCAGAGCAGCGGTCTCCCTACTCTCTAGTTCTTTTTCTCTTTTTTTTTCTTCTTTTTTTGTCCTTTCGAGGGAGTCGCAACTTGAGATCAGAGTGCTATCCAAATACGGACCTTCCCCTACTTCTGTCTTTGATGAAAAGTGGGAAGGCAAGTTTGAAGTTCTGGCGTAGGGAGGAAGTATAGCCTTGCTCTCACAACATTGAACCTCCCTCCATTTCCCTTCATTTAGGAAAAAAAATGTACATCATCCTCCTCCCTTCTTTTAATCTTCACGCCATTCCTCGGTGAACACGTGTTAGGAATCTGGCAACTATTGTTTGCAACTGGCAATAGAGCGTTCTTTCTTTTGTCCCCAACGTCACTAAAATATTTTTCTCTCGGTCGCTCTCCCTCGTTTCTTTTATTTTTATTTCGGTGAATGACTGAATTTCCTATCATTACAACGACACTGCGCGAACTGTTTCTGTCCCCTTGTTTTTCGTGTACAGAATACAAGTGCCATGGTTCTTGGAGTCCATCCAACGCAATCTCTTCCCGATGACTTATTCCTGAAGCGAGCGAACTTGTGGCTTATACTAAGAAGGCGTTTTCACATCTTTAAAGAAAGGCGATACGGAGTCTTGGGTGAAGATTATTAAGTAACCAAACTTAGGAAATACTTTCCAGGAAGTTTAAAACTGGAAGAAAAAAATGGCTGAAATACCCACTGTGAAGTTCTTTGAAAAAAAATAAATTACGAACAGAAATCAGAAGGATTCAAAGGAGTATTGATTGCATAAAGAAAATTCTTAATGTTAAAGGAAACTTTCAAACTAGATAAATCAGAATTAATCAGAATTCTTAAAAATATGTTTTCGTCACATCCGAGGCTTCCTATAAGTAAAATTTTGGTAAAGTACTTTGGGGAAAAAAAAAAAAAAAAAAAAAAAAGTACTCTATAAAAATCTACGTTGACAGTTCATTAGTTTTTCCATAAAATCAAAACTACAAATATGTTTAAAAAATAGTCTTCTTTTTATTACTTTTTTAATTTTTAATTTTGTAGATCCACCTTTAGACTTTATTAGGTCAGTTACTGTATAGATCTGCAATCTTCATTAGAAATCTCATTCCATTTTTGTTGGAGTATGCGTTTCAAGCAATCTTTTGACATGATGCCATAATCTAAGGAAGTTTAACTTAAGCTGCTCAACTGAACTTAAGCTGCTCAAATGTTCAGTTGAGCAAAGATCTGGTGACTGAGCAGGCCATCCTAGCAACTCAATCCCATTTTCTTTGAACCACCGTCTGAATTTTGAAGAGGTTTGGCATGGGGCATTGTCTTGCTGGAATTTTACATCTGATGTTTGCAGATTTTGTTTCGAGTATAGAAATATATTTTTCATTGTTCATGCGTCCTTCACATATATTCGGTTTTCTCATCCCATCAGCCTCCATACAGTCCCATATCCCTATTGCTGCCTTCTCCGTGTTTTATCGTTGATACCACGCATTCGAGAAGGTATTATTCAGCGTCTTACGATGGGATACTGAAAAGTCCTAAGCCTCCACAGGTTCCCGGCATTGTAACAGAAAATTGATTGGATATTTGAAAAGAGGGTTTTCTTCTGCGCATGTACAAAATTTGGAGTTTGCGTGTTGATCCGTCTCTTTGTGACGCTGACACAAATCCGACAGCGCTTGTGCTTTTAACTACATCGAGACACGTGATGTCATCAAGTTTCTTTTCCTGCAGGGCAAGGCACCCAAGGAAATTCATTATTTCTTGGTGGAAGCTTTAGGTGAACTTGGACCATCGTATGCCACCATCAAAAAGTGGGTATACCCACCGCTCAGGACGACCCAAGACTGTGACCACCCCGGAAATTGTTGACGAAGTTCACGAACTGATTTTGAGTGGCCGTCGGATCTCCCCCAAAACGATAGCAGAAAGACTGGCCATCTCACGCGAGCGGGTCGCTGCCATTATTTATGATGAATTGGACATGAGGAAATTGTCAGCGAAGTTTGTTCCGAAATGTCTCAATGCAGATCAGAAATGCCAACGCGTTATCTCATCCAAGGAGACGTTGAGTTGTTTACGAACAATCCAAGTGACTTCCTCTCACGACTGGTAACCATGGACGAAAACTGTGGCCACCATGATCCTGAGGCCAAGCAACAGTCCATGGAGTGGCGGCAGAGTGGTTCCCCACGACCCAAAAAAATCCGACAGCAAAACTCAGCTGCAAAAGTCCTCGCGTCTGTATTCTGGAATAAAGACGGAATCCTCTTCATTGATTACCTCCCAAAAGGCCAGACCATCAACGCACAATATTACTTGTCCCTCCTGGTGCAGTTGAAGGAGGTTTTGAAGGAGAAACGCCGCAGGAAGGTCACAAAACGCATCCTCTTCTTGCAGGACAACGCGCCTCCGCACAAGGCACAGGAAACTAGCCGAATTGGACATCTAGTGCATTGACCATCCACCCTATTCTCCAGATCTGGCTCCGTCGGACTACCACCTGTTTCCTATCCCTGAAAAAAACATCTGAAAGGTCGCCATGTTGCATTAGACTGCCGAATTTTTTTTTGAGTGTTTAAAAAAGTTGGAGGACCGTTCCAGAAAGTGTATTGAGTTTCGAAGGGAATACGTCGAATAATACAACGTTTTGTTTCTCTAGCTCGTATCCTTCCTGGTCAGGCTAGGACTTTTCAGCATCCCCTCGTACAGTCTAGTGCATAAAGGTTTAGACTTAAGTCATAGTTGGGCACGTGAATAGCACATCCCAAGCGTATACCTGCTACCCTATTCTCATTTAGAAGGGACAGGTCCAGTCTAATATGCCTTGACTCTCAGTAAAAGTACCTGATTTTGCAACCGATCCGTTAAGCTCAGTTCCTACGGAGCAGGTAAAAACCTTTTTGCACTAGACTGTACATAGGTTACGCCAACGATACAAAGTATCTGAAATTTGATAAAAATCAACATAATTTGATAATCTTATATTGTATATCAAATGGTTAAAGTATAATTGAAATTAATGTTAAAAATTAAGACCGAATGAAGCTCACCATAAAACTAGACTCGTCAGACCATGCAACAATTGCCCAATCCTCCTCTGTGAATATTGGTGTTTAAAGTCATTCGAGACGAGACTTTTTTTTTCTCAAAGAGGCACGACTCTTTTTTCTGGCCCTACTTTTCAAAGTCTTCCTCTATCAGTCCTAGCAATTATGGGTCGACCGTTTTATTTTTTAGACGTAGCAGCAAGCGAACTCGAAATAAGTTTTTGAATGATTTTCGAATCAGTTTTCAATCGTCACATTTTGAAGTCATTCCCGCCCCCCCCCCCCCCTGTCTGTTCATTTTCTTTATGTATATGTGATAGAAACGTGAAATTATGTATGCTCAAATTTGAAGTTTCCGAAATTCCGATAGATAGCGAAACTGTAGTAATCTGTGCTGTAATCTGTTAAATGTCTCGCATTATAAACAAAGAGCTGTAATTGAATTCTTGATTGCGGAGAAATAAACGATGATAAACGTTCACCAATATTTGTGTACTGTAGCACTATAGTGTATTCGATTGGTCGCAGGGCTCAGCGGTGAAGCTTCAGCGACGGAGCTGTACGATCGACCGCGCCTACAGGCAAGACTTGTTTCGCGCTGATGTTTAGGCCGCACAAAGTGATAGGGATCATTTTTGAAAAAAATATGCATAAAGGAAACATTCATTTATAATACGAGTCAATTTTCATACATTTTGAATAAATAGTTTCCGAGGGGGGAAGAAGTGTGAAGCATTACATTCTAAGCACACTTCAAACTTGTTAGGTTCCGCAATAAAACCTCGCAAGAAAACCGAGAGAGGGTAGGAAGAACTAACTCTAAAATCGATGAAGTTCCCACAGGATGAAATGTAAAAAAAAAAAAAAAAAAAAAAAGATAATTTAAGAAGCTAAAGAAAAAAAAATTACAAGATTAAAATTTCTCTCTAATAAATTTTTAAATAGACGTTGCCATTTCTTTTCACTAGGCAAAAGAGGACAGATAAGAGATAAACTTGGTAATTTAAATTCAAAAATTATCATATTAAGATTCCCGTATTATATTTATATTTTTACGGCTGGAAATATTTTTTCCTGTTCGGGATTGCTTTTTTAAGTTAATAAATTTACATTTCAACGGTTTAAAATGTAAAAAATCCGTTTGAATAAACTATTTTGATAGCCTAAAAATAATAATTGCTGAATAATCTTTTCAACTCGATTCGAAAATTTCATCCCAGATATTATAAAATATAAAATATTATTATTAAGAAATAGGTTCACCTGAAGAAGAACCCGCATACAGTAGATTCAGAGAAACTAAACTTGAAATGAATCATTGAGAAAATTCAAAATACGGCAAGCTCAAAAAAAAAAAAAAAAAAAAAAAAAAAAAAAATTAAACAAGAGCTTTTAGAATTATTTTTTAATTCATTATTTTTCATAATTTTAATAGTGTACTTTCACTCCAGGTTAACAAAATAACAGGCCATTGCGATAACTTCCCTGTTCAACACCTGAGTATTCAAATTCAAATTCGTCACCAATAAATTTTAATAAGTGTCGCCGTGACAATGCACCCAAGAGGGACACGACAATAAATATTGTATAATATAATATTTTCAAAGCATAAACTATCGGAGAGAGGGAATGGAAGGTGAAAGGCCATAAAACATAATCCATAAAATTATTTCTTGACCGTGGTACAATTGCCAGTTTCCCCGACCATTGCCAACAGTCTCTACGCGAAAATTGAAATGGACAAAACGGTGTTCATCAATCCTTGCAGAGGAAGAGGATAAAAAGGCGTCTTCCCATATCATAAAGGTTAATGAGGTTGCAAACTTTAAACGTCATTTTTCATCGTAATGTCTTGCAAATAGCATTAACATATTGCTTCCTGTTATCCATGTACGTTGGCAGCCTTTTACCCCTAAAGTAAAAAAGCAGAGGAGACCTTCTAAAGGCTTTGAGGCCAGAGCGAAATTTATGAGAGGAGATTCGAAGCCATTAGCAACATTTACTTAACGGGTTTTTTTAATCGTGAAACGAAGATGGCTTTATAAAGTTAATGCGCCAAGTCATACATGAAAAATTATTTAACATGCATTTCCCCATTTTAAGCCATTTTTTAAAATCTGTCTCGTCATCTAAACTGAACACGTTAACTTGTGAACTAAGAGAAATATCAATTTCAGATATTTAGCCACCTTTGCTTTACTTGTTTAGAACAAAGTCAAGCTACCAAAAAATTTCAGCTTAAATAATTTCATAAAATTATAATCGATAATTCAGACAAAGCAATGCTAATGAGTGTCTCAGACAGGATAAAATTGAAATATGTTAGATTTAACGCTTTTAAAATTTCTACAATATAAATTTTTAATTCAATCTTATTTATGAAAAAAATATTTTCTATGGTCTCATGCGATATCAATAAAATTGTCTGGTGACCAAATATCTTAATATTTCAAATATTTAAAATATAAAAAATTCTTAAGATAGATCCAAAGATATTTAGACATTCTTAATAAATCCTTAAAAAAAACAACCTATTCTTAGAAGACAAAAATGATGTCATAAACTGGCTAACACTATAGTTTAAAATTACTAGAATAGGAACTCTAAACTTAACCAACTCTGAGAATTAATGACCAGTAATTACGTTCCAAAAATCATACATTATTCTTATTAATTAAAAGAAAATTAATGCGATTTTTAATTTCCATAACGAAGTTAATTAAATGCACTGTTACTGTATTTAGCGAAGTAAGGCGTTCCATCGCCAATTTTTTTCGAAATTTTTGATTTTGACTTTGATCCCGATAGAGCATCAAAAAGTGAGTAAAGTTGTACGAGGCACGCGTGTCCTCTCTATTCGAGAGCATGACCAAAATGGTGGTTAAAGTTAAAATTTTGGTCTTGTTCCCGAATAGATAGGATATGTGCGCCTGTTATAAGTTTTACTCTCTTTTTCATGCTCTATCCGAATCTGAAGTCAAAATCAAAAAAATTCGAAAAAATTGGCAACAGAACGATCGACTTCGCAAATCCAGAAACGGATGTTTTTAACATCATTGAAAATGAGCATTCAAAATGGCTGTCTAATTTTGTCATAGACTAATTCTGTTATAATTATTAATTCTGTTTATTTGTCACAGTTTCTTCTTTCAGAGTCTAACTGAAAATATTTTGAAGAGGAATAAAAACATTACAATAAAAATTATGCTGCAAGCAACGCATAATTACGTATAACAGCATAATAAAAAAGACCTTTAAGATTTTTTCCGACTGTAGAATGAGCCATAAAATGATCGTCAAATAAAAATTTTATGACCAACAATGAATTAAACATTGGAGTGAATATCAACATTGCCGAGGACAATGTAACTAAAAACGCCTAGCGTTCCTTTCTGTCTGTCTCTCTTTGTCTCCTTCTCTTCCTTTTTCTCCACATTTCGTTGACTATGACAAGCCCATTGCCACTCCTTGAAGTCACTGGCGACACAACATTTATTTCTGTGTCATCTTGAAATGATGCCACTAACTCTTTTATTATAATGCATTTCTCTTCTTTTATATTAATTTATTTTTTTACCTCTTGTGGTTAACGGGTCAGAGATGGCTCGTGACAGTCAAACGGGTCAAGTTAAGAAAGGCGAGGGGTCCATCAAGAAACAAAGAAAGGTTCTTTTAAGTGGAAGAGCATTAATCTGCACTGCAATCGTGGACGTTGCGCACGCCGACCGAATGGCGTTTCTCGGAATGTTGGAGGAACCCAGTGGGAGGGGAAAACCTCTTGGGCAAAAAAGAAACCAGAGAAGGAAGATATAAAAAAAGACGATGACGACGAGGGAGAATGGAAGAGAATGTCCCGTGCTCGTCTTTCAACCAGAAGAAGAATCAAGGTGGTTCATCACCCGGTGCCCGGAGGATGCGTTAAAACCACAGATGCCGGGGCTATCAGTTACACCCGCTGGCTAGCTTTTCGTTCAGGACCCCTTCTACTCTCCCCCACCATGTCTATTTTTTGTACTTTCCTCATTCTTTTTTTTATGTTACTCGAAGAAATTACGTTAAATAATGGGCTAAAATTTGATCGACTGCGAGCACCTATATACACAACGAGTAATCATTGGAGAGGGGAAGCCATCTTATACGAAATAATTTCTTAGAAAGAAAGGCTAATATATAAAATAAAATAAATTAAATGCTTGAAAAAAGGGAACAAATTTTGCTATTTAACGGTAACAGTTAATAAAAATTTTATGGGCCCTTGTGGGAATAAGTGCGGAGACCCTTTAAGCCGAGGTAATGAAGAGGTTCGTCATTCTGGCTTTCGATACACAGAACCATTTTCTTCCCTATTTTTCATGGCTTTGTTCCAAGAGTTACAATTTAGAAGAGACGACAAGGGCTTCACCCGTTTTCTGTTAAGAGATAAATTAAAAATAAAAAGACAGCTAAAAGAAGAGGAGAAACAGGGGAATGCAAACCCGAAGAAAAACGGAAAAGCTTTTTTTTTTTTCCCCTTCGAAATATAGCGTTAATTGCAAATCAGATAAAACAGGACTCGGAATAAATCAAAGAAAACACTTTTAATTAGGGCCTACAGGGATGAAATGTATTTTAAGGAAATATCAACCAAACCTTCAACTCTATAGAGACTTTGGTAGACTCGAATTAAAAGTAACCCACGACATACAAAGTCTCTCTCTTTTAAAACTCTTATAAAAGTTTCCTACAAAAATTTAACAAAATCTGAACCTAATTTTCTCCTTATATAAGAGATGTACGTTTATTATATCTTCTGTTTTAAAATTTAAAAAATGCACTTATTGGATCTTGTTTTCTTTTGCCCCAAAGAAAAAGTATTTTAAACACAAACTACTAATTGCTTCCACCCTTATTGAAAATATCCAGCTTTATAATTGACCACGTTATCCTATGAACACTGATATGGTTTTTACATACTGTACTTGTGTAATATCTCCTGAAAAAGTTTGAGAGATGTTGCACTTTCACTGAAATAGAAACTTATGTATATTGTGAATTGATTAAAAATGCATAGCAAAATGAGAATATATCCGACAATAAATATTTGCGTCCTAAGACAGATTTTCATTCTTTATATAGATTTGAAAATAGCAAGATTAAAAAGCAAATGACCGTTCTTTGTAGAATTTATATATACTTACTGCAATTCATTGAAATTGCAATATTTTAAGGTAATTTTTTTTTTTATTTTTTATTATGCATTCTCAATATTAACTGGATGTTGCATTCTCAGTGAACGATTGTGTAGTTTGAAATAGAAGCGCATATAGTCAAAACAAGAACGAGAATCGAAGTAATTAAGACTGTGTTCATTAATATGTTCATATTATTTCAAAAAATTTGGATTCAAAATATTTTACAGAATCTCAAGTTTTACCCTTTCTATTTATTATGTTAAGCACAAAAGATACCTCAGGGGAAAAAAAAACCTCCACTTCGATAGCCCGTCAAATTTGTTGCAACAAATGCCCTTGGCATTGGAATAGAATGTTAATTTTTCTATTTAAATCTTCTTTTGCTGAGACCTTTGCCTTGGAATAACATCATTCTTAATTTTCTTCTTGTGCTTTTGACAAGAACAACTCTCCCAACTCCAATCAAGTTTTAGAGAAAACAAGAACTGGTTTTACTTATGTTCTTGTTCCAGTAGATTATGTTCTGAGTATGTCTTTATCAGTTAATTAAAATTTTTACCTTTAATTGTACTCTTTGCATCCATTTATGTAATTAATAGATGATAATAAACATCAACGAAGTAAAATTTTTAAAGTTTCCACATTGTTGAAGACCCCTAAAAGAAAGGAATCTTCTTAAAGTGGAAATTTGCTTCTTCGCATCGTCCCAATTATCCATTATACCAAGCTAACGCAAAATAAAGAATGGAAATAGGGGTCATCTCCAAGGCATATACGGAAATAATAAAAAACAAATTTTCAATAACATTTTTTTTTTTACTTTCAAGTAGTTTATATTGTTCTTTTTTTAACATATGTCGTGTTTTACTCAAAAGCATACTTAGGAATGCAATGTGTTTATTTCGTTGCGTTAACGAAAAGGACCGTAGAACAGTCGAAAGCGATTGTTCATCCACTCTCTCACATCCTGGGTCAATAATCTCGGCGCTGGGTCCGTGTGTAGGAAATGCGAATGGTTCATAGGAAGAAAAGTTCTTAATGACTCGGGAGTTCCGTTCGCACGCTTCATCTGTCGTAATGAGGAAGTGCTCGGTCCCCAGAGTCAACCGTTCTCTCCCCCCGGACCCCGAAAAATGATGACAAGAACGAGAATCTCCAACAAATGCTCTTTTTTGCCTCGCACGAACACGCAATTTTACCTCCAGCTTTCTTTCCACAATCTCTTTCAATGATTGTAAGAGTGTAGAAGACCATTAGTAGCCAACTTTAAAAAAAAAAAAGTAAACAATTTAAAATATCGGTCTCTCGACAGCATTAAATCTAACCTTATTGTAATAGGCTTTAATACGCCAAAATGTAATCTTAAGCAGTTACCTATGCATAATAAGTTGAGGAGTCTGAAAAGCTCCTCAAACTTCAGGATAACACACATTGCTCAGATAAAAAAAAGTCTCGCCTTCGCCGGTTTATCCAAATGAACTCCTTTTGCAAAAGTGGAGTTTCCCGCCTTCGTTCAGTCTGTCCGAATTGATCCAACCTCGAGGGGCGGAACGAGATAAAAAGCAGCCCCGGAATTGCGTTCAGATCAATTGGACACTAATCGGCCGTGAAACCCTCTCTGGAAAAACAATTTTCACAAGGAACGACGCAAAGAAAAAAGAAAACGGAGTAGGAGTAAGGGGAGAAAAAAGAAAATAAATACCTAGAGTCGTGTAAAAAAAAAAAAGAAAAGAGAAAAAGTAGTTGGGACAGAGGAGAAAAAAAAAAGTCGTGGTTTCTTGTCGCTGTCGCGGTCCGACAACCATTTCGATATCATTCGTCGTGCAAACGGAAGATAATCGCCACTTGCCTTCCACCAACAAACGTTAAACACTCGCCTGAAAAACAAACGCAATCGCCGAACAGTATTTTCTAGAAAAGAAAAAATGAAAAAAAAGAGGAGGAAAAAAGTGGATGGGGAAGGGGGGGAGAAAACCTTTCGGTGGAACTGCGTGGGTGGAATGAGATAGGCAATGAGTGGGGAGACAACAAAGTTGCAAGAAAAAAGTGTGAAAGAATAGCAAGAGTTCCCCTCTTCTTCTCTTTTGTCTTCTTCAACTGTGAAAAAAAAAGTAAAAAATAAAAATAAAACCCACCTTTATATATTCAACGCGAGAAAAGCTTCCCTTGGAGCGATGCCAGGCTCTCCCATTCTGAATTTAGTCCTCACTTGGCTGCTGCTGGAGACGACACGAGGCTCTTACCACTCCCTCTAACAAAAGCTCGCCTTTAACTAGTAACATACCAGTTACAGCAGCATAGTCTGCTCAAACTTTTCTTCGTATAATGCAATATATTTTCGTAATTTCCACGAAATATATAAAGTAGATAAACGTGAACAAAATGGTCAGTAGATTATTCACCTTCTAACAGTTTACTTTCGCATCCGGAGAAGGAAGTGAAGCTATTACAATTTTGAAATTAATCAATAATAACGTAATTCCAAGAAATACGTAACATATACAGAATTATTGTCAATTGTTAACTTGATAGAAAATGCTTATTATAATTTTTGAAAAATATTAGCGTTTTTCAAAAGAGCATAGAAAACACTTGTCCTGCTGTTTTGCAAGGTTTGGCAGGATGGTGTTCAAAAAAACACGAACTTGTCGTGAATTTGTGGTGAAGCACCATCTTATTGAAAGATGAACTTCGCGTTGTCGGTTTACAGATGTTGCATGAGCCAATTTTCAAGAATGATCATAGATGTGCCAGGTTGGTGGCAAGAGCGCTGATCCATTCGTTTCTTAGTTCTGGAATGGATGTTTGTGTTTGTTCCAGGAATGGTAAAAATAATAACCATGCAGAAATATCTAAGGATCATGTTAAGTCACTAGACATGTAAAAGGCGCAAAATGACCTAGATGACGTTGACGCCGATGAACCAACCAACCACCACCAATCCTGTCATAGTTTCTTCCGCAAAGAAAAACGGACCATAAGCTTTTAATTTTAAGATAACGGCCAATTCAAACAAACCTTCATCGCCACAATACTAATAGTATGGCTTCAAGAAGTACACGAAACCGCTGCACGTATTTGCAAACGCTATGTATTACTTCTATCGGATTATCTCCGTCTATCTGTTCAAGGATTTCAAAACACCTTTACATTAGTTAAAAAAAACCTTCTTTGTTGCTGAGTTAATGTTGCACAGCCAACTATATTCAGAAGAAACCGACTTTCTTCTTCTAAATTGACAAAGAACTGTTTTGTTACTTCTTAACATTATTCCCTTAAATTCGGTTATTATATTATGAACACATATTTTATAATACATACGAGGGTAAAATTTATTTTTTTCGCTTGTTCAAGATGTATTTACCTATAAAACAATGACGTTTTAAGAGAATATTATTCTTCTTTTATTAAGGTTTATCATTACAAATGCTCAGATTTATTCTTCACTTTAATAATGAAATTTTATACATTCACGTCCGTGTTAATGATAAAATGATAACCCCCTCCTTTCTACAACAAGCATGATAAAGATGGCAGGCGGATGAATTCGGCTGCGCTATGTGTTGTGACTGCTGTCAGCGCCACCGGGGATTGAGGCTTCACTTGTATTGCGAGCGGGCGAATAGAGCAGTCAGACAACTCCCCCTACTAACGTCCATCGGCAAGCGTCACGTGGTTGCCTCTCTGTCCTGGCCCCCTCGTTCGCTTCCAAATAACCCAACGACAGTAACAGCGTGTAATTCCGCAGACTACATCTGTAAAATATAGATTGCACCATTCGGCCTCACCACCAGATAAAAATCTTCAGACGCCGTTATTTATGACCCGTTTGAGAAGGCAAAAAGGAAAAGCCAAAGAGAGAGAGAGAAAAAGCAACCAGGGACGTCGTCACGAGACAGGCAACGAGATAAATAAATAGAGTAAATAAATAAATAAACTGATCGTGAAGGAAGGTGAGGGGAGAAAAAATAAAAGTTTAAAAAAAAAATTAACCCCCAACCACTCTGTAACGATTTCATTTCCTCCGCAAAATGGACTGACTTTGCGCTTTGACCGGTGTGCAATCACTTTGTTCAACAAACTGCGCTGTCATAGGATTATTTTTAGAATTTTAACATATAACCTTTAATAAATTTAATAATTTCGCGGTCTTTAATTTTCAAGCCGAGTTAATTAGATGATTTTTTTTAAATTTAAAAAGTAATTAGAACAGCAAGGCCTTGCACTTACCTTGTAAATTTGCTCTGTTTAATGATTTTGGAGAAGACATTTTTATTCAAATAATTTAAGAATTTTTGAAGCCATATTAAGCGATAATGAGGATTTGACTTACACCAATGACGATGCCTCGGCCTCCTGCGAAGAACAAAGCTGTATAGTTTGGCTGTGTAGTTAATAAAAAGTGCCCTTATTAACATGCTTGTTGTCGACAGACTTCGATCTTGTCTCCGATATTAGGTTGCATGGAACAGCTGCAAATGACAAAAAAATAAAAGAACACATATCGATTCTGTTTCGAAAGAATAAGGATTGGCCCATGAAACGATTTTTATATCCGGTATTTTTAAAAATTAAAAAAAAAAAAGGAAAAGAAAAGCTAATTGCGTTTTCTAGTATTTTTATTCTTCTTAAAGAAACTGGAAATATTCTAAGAATAATAACTCATAATTTAATTAATAACTCACTTTCTGAGTGTTATTGTGTTATTAAAAAAAACATCATATTTTTCCTGTGAAGAATTGTTTTCAAAGGGGAAAAGCGTCAAAATGTGAAAATAATAGTTCTTTGTAAATAAAATTTCTATCCACGAGTTTTGACAATATTCTGATGATGGTTAAGAAAAGAAAATAACACCATTTGTTGATAATCTATTCCTTTTAAATCAACAGCATTAATTTTTTTTTCTTAAATTAACTCCTTATGTAGTCAAGTAGAATAATAAAGATAAAAGAACAGTATCCAAATATTAAGATGATTAGATTATTCAATCTATTGAATATTTATTTTCATCTCGAAGAATGAATCAACTTTACAATTGCACCGAAGGCGTTAAAAATTGCAAATGCATTCGAAAATCCTAGTTAGGAATAAAGGATTGCTCAAATTGATTTAAATATTCCTATAATTTAGCCTAACGATCGCAGCAATGATTTCTATCGTTCCAAAGCATTTGAAATTGCCAATTCAAAGACACGCCCTTTTCCCTTCTTCCTCCACCTTCTTCTGAATTCATCTTTAAAAGTTTTTAAGTTGAATATACAATGTTTATATACTGTCCTCAGGGTTAGCGATTCTTATCTTTCCGCTTTATTATTATTTTCGTCTTATAATAACAGATGTGGTTAGGGTGTATGGAATATATTCGAAATTGTACGATTTAACTATATGTTTGAGCCGTTATCATTTCATAAATTGTCCTTGCTCTGGACAAACTGGGGGTCTAAGGGGATAATTATGAGTCGATCATCCCCCCTACTAAAGCCCAAGAGGGAATTGGGGACAGACAAATTCCAAGTTCCTTCCAAGAGCCAAGAAGAGTTTCCGCCCATCTAAAAAAGCCTTCCTTCGTATTTGCGAACAAGAAACTCTGTAACAGGAATATTTTTACAACTCCGATATTCAATGTAAAAAGAAAAATATTAAAGAAAAGAAAGAAAAGAAAAGAAAGAAAAAATAATAAACCTACTGAGATTATTAAAATGGAATTCTTTTTTATTTTGGTAAGTGTTAGAATTAAAAGAACAAAATGTCTTTGGATTTCTTCCTTATCAGTGATTTATTATGTAATACATATACGAGTTCAGAATGATGAAAATATTAAATTTTCCGAATGTGAATTTCGGCCAAAAAAAAGCCTTTTCTGCGATTAATTTTACACACGTATATATTTTTATGCTTTTTATATTTTTTCTGAGAACTACCAAGAAAGGATTTTATTTTTAGATTCCATTTTTCCCAAGAGATATGAAATCCGAACTACGAATTTCAAGTTTAGCACAGCCCGTGTTTCTCGGAGTAGAATAACATACATTGCTACATATTTTTTATTAAAATCATTCCCTTGTCAATTTACTTTTTTGTGGAAATATTTTCAGTTCCTATGTGATTAATTTATTTTTATAGTTCTAGCAACTGGCAACTTTTAATTTTACATTTAATTACGCCTCATTTAATGACAAATGGACATAAGAGTGGTTTTAATGACAGTTTGGGCCGATATATTAGAAATAATAGCTTCGGCTGATAAATTTTAATCCGTCGAAAAATGACAAATTAGTCAATTTTGAAATTTTCACAAGTCTACCGTCGCTTTAAGAATATATAGTAAATGTAGAACTTTCGTGGCATAAATTATTTATAATTTTATTTTTCCTCATAATTTAATTCATAATGATAGGCTGCAAATGTTTATGTAGTGCAAAACCATCATCAAAAATTTATGAAGGTCTGCTCTAAATGATACATTGGCATGGCCCTCTATAATCTAGTTGGCCATAGCATTGGTTTTTGTGGAAATAACCTTAACAGCCATCTATTGACAACACTGCCAAATTCTATCTACTATAATTTTTTTTTTTTTTTTTACTAGTTTCGTCATTCTCATTGAAAATTAACCGTGCATCTTTAAAATCACATTAAATATTCAGTCTTTATTTCCTTATTTAAATTGTTTACGTACGAGAAATTTTTCGGCATTCATGATTTAAAATAATTGAAAGTTTTCTATCTTTTATTGAGCAAGTCAAATTCATTATTCGAAAAAAGACCCAAAATATGAAGTCCAACCTCAGAAATTCCTGAAAATATAAAAATAATAATTAAAATATTATGCTCAAATGCAGATGCATATTTTATAATCATTCAAGCAATCTGGGAATAAATAAATGCATATGCTGAATTTGAAAATAAGATTTTCTATCTGTCCTTTGAATAAACAAAAGGGCCAACAGTCGAATGAAAGTATTCGGAATTAAATCATATCAAATTTCGGATATTAAATTTCAATCCTGTGTTTATACGACCTACTCCCTGTTTATGTTTACCAGTAAATTTTTTTCCACCCTTAACCCCGAAATTTTTCTACACTTGCGTATCTAATTTTGTTTCAATACAGAAGAAAGTACAATATGCCTTTTAAAGAGGGGTAGCCGATTTCAATGTTATAAAAAATAATAAATTCTGAAAATTCAGGTATCCATTTCCATTTCTAAGCTTTATCTGGAAATTACTATACAATTGTCCTCGTTCGGCGGCGGACTGAGACTTTCTGAAGAATCAGGAGACACAAAACCCACTTGACCACAAAGAATTGACATTTATTAGCATATGATAATCACATTGTGATCGAAATTCAATAAATGTCAATTCTTTATGGTAAAGTTGATTTTGTGTCTCCCGATTCTTCAAACTGCAAGTAACCACAACCCCAGAGGTTTATTGCTAAATATTTATGAAACTTTTTTAAACAGGGGATGATCAGGCGGCATCATGCTATATCGATCTTATTTAAAAAAAATTGGTTCATTTACTATATTTTTCAAAAAGAGCGACCCCATTTACCGTCAGCCCATCGGAGTCTTCCCGATAGCTTATTTGGCCAGTCCGTCTTTGCCTTCATTTTGGAAACAGAATTATTAACATCTAACATATATATGTATATAATAACGATTTACTCCTCTTTTAACTTTTAGAACAGATTGAATTTTTATGAACGTTGGCTCCGTTAGCCGAGGATGCTTTAACACGCGATTTGGATAAGTCTTGAAATTACTGTCAATTGATAGGTGAAACAACGGATCATTCAACCTCTTTCCGAAGATGCTGGATAGAAATTGAGGTCAAGAGATTTGGCTTATCAATTATACACTGAAAAGTCATTTTTATAATTTCACAACTTATATAAGAAATATCTACCAAAAAAAAAAAAGAAAGAAATCTGCATACGAATTTCTTTCTTCTGCATTCTCAAGAATGCTCAGGCGTCCGACTCTGGATAATAAGGAATCTTCAGGTGCCAATAAAAATTATTCCAGTCTTGTACTGCCGCCATTCGTTTGCATTGTTGACAACATATAATTAAAATCCATTGACTCGTGATATTTCTTCATATGGAACGTTATGCAACTGGAATCTTGATTTCACCCGAACAGACAATGTTTATCGCTTTTTTTTTTTGCCTGTCAGCCTTTACAAAGTATAGAAATTTTCTTGTTTTTCGATAAGAACATCTGCATTCGATAAAGTCGTCTGCTGCCCACAGAACTCATTAGCAAGGTCCGACGGGGGTTGAAAATTCAGAAATGATAGTCTGTGAATAGTATTAAATTCAGCTGCGATTCCTCTAATTGCAAGCCATATGCTTTGTTGCACGCTTCTTACCATTCTTCGTTGACACAGTTCGCCGCACGCCTACCCCTCTCCTCCCAATGTTTGTAGTGAATTTTTTTTGGCACCATTATTGGTTAACTCTCGAAACTACTGTTGAGCATAAAAGAAAAGCCAGAGTTCGGAGATATTTGAAGAAATGATCATTTCGCGTCCATAAATGTTAATCTTTTAACATTGATTGGTGCCAACAAGCCCTTATTGTGTCATCACGTGAATGACAATTTACTTCTTATGGTGCATTCCGTGTATCCATGGATGGGACACTCCTATGCGTCGAGCGTGAGTTTTTTTTCAGTGGCGCTCTCTGGTGATTTGCGTAGTACTAAACCAAAACTGTCTAGGAAATAAGAATAGTTTCAGTTTCTGCTTTGCGTAGTACTAAACCGAAACTTCACCACCATCGTTTCGATTTGCGTAGTACTAGAAATTTTTTAAAAAATAAATTCATATATTAAGGGGCCTTTTAAGATAAAAGTGTGCTTAGAAAGTTTTTTTATATTTTTTATTTTATTGTTTTTTTAGTCTATTTTTAATTTTATTAACCTAATCTAAGCAGACGATTATATTTAGTACTAAGCAAAGCTCCAGATGTCGCCCCAAAATCAAACTCACTGAGGAAGACAATGGAGTGTCCCATCCATCTTTTCTTCATCCATGGTGTATCTTATGGTAATAAAAAAAAATCATGTATTTCGAAGCACGTGAGCTGGTAATAATGATTCAATTCATTCATTGTGTTCACACCTAAATCAAGCCAATACGGAACTACAATATCGAGCGAACAGAACGATAGTTGCAAGATATTAAAGATAAAAAGGAAAAACAGCAAATAAATAATACAGAATAAACATAAAACAGCAAGCACCAACAAGGAACAGTAACATTGACGAGGGAATTAATTTAAAAAAATCAATGACATCAGGATTCTCATTGTATAGGTTTTGAATTCTGAACACTGCATCCCGACGAGATTCTTCCTAGATTTTAATAGGCACCACGAGCTTCCTCTTACAAGGGAATCCCTCGAACATGTATGTCACAGATTTCCACCAAATTGAAATATGTTACTCATCTGAAGCTACTATAGATGCTTGCAAAATAAGAGAGTGCGAAATTGTGTTTCTTTCAAAATTAACCGCAAAAACGAAAATTTTTTAGCATACATAGCCATACAAGGACTCCATTGTTAAAGCGGTTAGGCTATGTGGGGTTCCCTGTTAGTATGGAACGGTTCTCGGATGAAAATGGATAATGGATGAAAACATTCTTAAGAAAGGCAAGATCATTCCTCATTCTAATATCTGAGAATGCGCACAGATCTAACGATATATCAGAATTCGGGAATTTCCACTTCAGGAACCGGAGGAATACACTTTACATCCTATACAGTTTACAAGACTGCAGATTTGAACCCCCATTCCATAAAACAGAACAGTATGACAAAATAGATAAAACCAAACTCCGTTAGAGCTGAACAAATGTAGAAGGGCGCCGAAAATCAACGCCATTGCGCAAAATTGTACCAAGGGCTCTGTAAGCCTTCAGACGAACGGAGTCAACGCGGAAATTGTAGGAAAGTGTGTTGTCAATGATTACGCAAATAGAGTAGGAGAACTCAATAAAATTAGACCTTTTTGTCACAGTAAGAATACAGCATTTGATTGCATTAATTGCACGATCATTCTGCTAACCTATAAAGATGAGTATGAAGTTTTCCTATGTTACAAAAAAGTTTCACATCGTCGGGTTACATCAATATACGGGAGTTTCCGATCGCCTCGGGGAGGTCAGCAGTGAAGATGACATAATAAAGGTCCTAAGACCTATCATTAATAAATCTGCCTCTGGCACTTGGTTTCCGGACTTAACGAGTTTGGGCTATTCAAAACAATAATAATCATAGAATTGCTTAAAATAAAAACCGAATTATCAGGTATGCTGTATAAAATCGGAAGACAAAGCAAGATGAGGTAATAATATTCTCTTAAGGGAATTTAGTTTATGAGCGTGTAATAATTTAAAAATAAAAATATTAAACTTTCTTTTCCATAAATAAGTGCTTAAAAATCCGGTCTAAGGGCAATAATAAGAACTATAAATAACTCTTTGGTTTTCGAAGTTAAATGAACTTATTAACTGTAATTAACATGAGTTCACATGTAATTAAAATATTACAAGTACCTGTATGATAAAGTGTCTTTTTGTTCTTGTCATTGTGTTTTTCGCTTATGGATATGCGTTTGTGGACGTTACGAAATGGATGCGGAGGAAGGGTCGACCGTTGTCTTTATCACAAGTCATGTTCCTCCTAAACCTCAAGATTGTATTCACCACCAAAAATTTACATGATCCTTAACCTTACTCTACCATTAAATGTACGCCTATTTATATTTACGCATGCGCTTTAACATTGAAAGTGGATTTTTATTACGGAAACAAAGATCAATAAACATGAGATTTGCTAATTCACATTTATATTTATAGATAATCATCTTTTTCATATGTGAATTTTAGAAGAATAATATTAATACATGTCAACGGAGGATCTAAAAGAACTTTAGGAAACAATCTAAACAAAATTTAATTCATATCCTAACTTGAGTTTAGCAATTTAAGACGTATCCAACAGAATTGTTACATCATTGCTTACAACAGCAGCGAATCATAACGTGATCACCAATTTTAACAATTGCATTGCAAATGTATCGCTTAACAATTGAGAGGAGGAAAAAATTAACGGAGGGAGAGAGACTTAAGTGATGTGCTTATTGGATAAACTGATTAAATCGAGATGTCACAATTTGTCATATCGTTAACATCTGTTAGCATTATTTGGACGGAAAATTTAAGAATTGATATTACCCATTTCTTATTAAAAATAGAACTGTGAATTACTCGTTAAGAAACTTAAATCGAAGTTAAGATTTTGTCCCTTTTTAAAAGCTTTTTATAACTTTGCTGTGTTAGTTTGTTTAGGTCAAATCTTGTAATCAATATTAAACCAACTTTCCGACAAGCTAGGGAGCTGCAATTTGACACACTTATGCAGAATCGATGACAATTTATGATAAAGAAAAAAATTTTCAAATCGGTTCATTGGTTCGTGTTCTAATGGTACTAACTCATTACTACGAATTGATTGTTGTAACAATTGGACATTTCGTTATGGCGAGAGGTAAATGTATCTATTGTTTATTGTTGCAAAATTAAGCTTTATTGTTGCCACTAAATAAAGCATTATAAAAGCTTGGTTTGATAAAACCCTTTTTACATAATCTTGTTTCAGTTGGTTATTAGAGGTAAGTGCTTTCTTAGTTCTGATATAAAAATTTAAGAATATTATATTATTGTAAAGGAACGAACCTCTAAAGATGCTCATGATATAAAACGTTACATATTCGCATTGAAAGGAGATTTTTATTTTTAAACTTGTAATTATTCTCTAATTCTCCATCACTGGCCATGGCAGACTCCACTGCAAGGCAACACGTGAGATATTAACAGGGAAGAGGAAGAACATTTTAGAACACTGTAGTTCTTCCCTCATATTAGCTTCATATTTGGCAGTGCTTTTTTCCTGGCATAAGAATTGTAAAAATGGAATCATTTCACATATTTTCAAGTTTTAAAATAAAGTTTAAAAAACGTGACCATTTTCTTCTGTACAGGGTGTTGCAGATAACTACAGGGAAGCCTACCCGCTCGATTGCAGAGGCGAGGTTAAGTACTACAAACGAAGGGAACAAGAACAACAAAAACATGACAGTTTTGACGTTCACCCCCCCCCTCCCCGTTGTGGAAATTGCTGGCTGTTGCAGGCCACCATCTCACTCCATTCTGCCAATCGACCGAGCCCGTCCCTGCAATCGAGCGGGTAGGCTTCCCGTTATACTGCCCTGTAGTTATCTGCAACACCCTGTACATGTGATACATCATAAGTATTTCAGATGATAAACCAAATTGACTGGCAAGTCTCTTCTTAAGCGAGCTTCGATTTGTGTGAAGCAAAAGAAATTTCATTGCTATTTTTTTTGCATTATTTAATTTAAAGTCGATGTTAACGCCCACATAAAGACGCGTGTTACAAATTTTAATTTTAATGAAATTACGCGCGAGAGAGAATTAACTGATGGAGAGGTACGAGAAGGACCACTTATTGTATCGTGCTTTTTGCTTACCTTCTAAAAATGGGGTGAATGAGCCGAGGTTTTCCTGGAAGTAGCCCTGTATAGTACGGACCAAGGAGAAATCCAGTCGATCCAAGGAGTGGAGGCGGCATTGAATTCGTTCAACTCCTCAATAATGGGCTGTAACTTAGCAGCTGGTAGGCAGTCTCGAAAACAGAACAAGCACTAGGCCGAAAAACGGGCTGAAGTCAATGACTTAGAAAAAAACAACTGGACTGCGTTTGGCGCGGTTTGGAGTGAAGCCACCGGAAGTGTGCAATACGCCATGTTGGGACGGTCAGAAGTAGAATATAAGCAATGCGGAGTAAGTAAGGTTTTGGCTTATTTTCCTTATAAAATCGGTGATATTTAACATTTTAATTATTTATATGATTATTAGGTTTATTTCCTTTTTTTATGTAGTTAAATAGAAGAATACTCCAGGTATTTAAAAGCTTTGAAAATTGTGTAAAAAATACTACAGTCACAGTAAGTGACTGCAATGTTGGAATGTTAATATTCACAAATTTATTGAGGAGCAAATAAAATAGTTCTGATTACATGTGATCCGATTTTGATTCCTGTTTCTTTATCAGAGAGTTTTATACACAAATGATTCATTCTTATATTACTGTAACTCTTAGAAATTAATTTTATCAGTCTAAAAACATTATTAGTGGGGGAAGAATCGTAAAGATGCTCATCTAGATTACTGATAAGCTGATTTTCAGAAAAACCCGTGGTGGTCTAAAATATCCAAGCCAAGATGTGATGATGTTTGTGAAACCACGGAAGCATGCCTTCGAAGATAATGGCAGCAAACAACAACAGGTTTCCACAAGCAAGAAGTGTTGCAGAAGTTATTTCTTCTTGTGTTTTTCACGAAGTTACCCGAAAGCCAATTTTCAGTAGTTTGGATGAGCAACTTTACGATTCTTCCCCCACTAATAATCATGTTTTTAGACTGATAAAATTAATTTCAAAGAGTTACAGTAATATAAGAATATTATGTAATAAATTCTCTGATAAAGAAGCAGGAATCAAAATCAGATCGCATTAACCAGAACTGTTTTATTTGCTCATCAATAAATTTGTGAATATTAACATTCCAACATTGCAGTCACGTACTGTCACTGTAGTATTTTTTTTACACAATTTCCAAAGCTTTTTAAATACCTGGAGTATTCTTCTATTTAACTACATAAAAAGAAAATAAACCTAATAATTATATCAGTAATTAAACTGTTAAAACTCCCCGATTTTATACGGTAAAGAAGTCAAAATCTTACTTACTCCACATTGCTTTTATTCTACTTCTGCCCCTCCAATATGGCGTCGTTGCGACTTCCGGTGGCTTCAACTCTAGTATAGTGGCAACTTCTGCCCCTTCTAGTCACTATAACTCTAGTAAGGAGCCAACAGCGCCAAGCGCAGTCCAATTTTTTTTCTAGGTCGATTGGCTGAAGTTCGTGCACGGTGATGGTGGAATGGCTGGTCGAGATGATGGCTGCACTCCCATGATTCCTTCACGAGGCGACGAAACTTTGACGGCTCGAGAATGTTCCTCGGAAAGCGTATCTGCGTTGAGTTTCTCTGAAGATTTCTGTGGCGTAGTCGCTGCGAGGCCGTCTCTGCTACAGTCAGATTATCACAAATACACGATATGTCCTCGGTTAAATCGCTTCTCTCATTATAGCGACTGCCACAATTGTTCAAAGTCATGGATTCCGTGTGCATAGGGAAGTCATTAGTCTTTTTCGAAGAGATTGGCGCATTAACTGTTTTTAAACGCACAGTCTGAAGACAAGACTTCATTCATTCCATCCCCGCTCGTATCTCGCTCATCAATTCTTACGCAATTGAATTTCGCGCTTGTTTTTGCGCTTGTGACGCCCCTTCCGCCTACGCAGCTTGTTTTCTGATTTGCTATTAAATATTATTAGCCCAGGATGATCGCTGCTGTCAATAGATGGCGCCTCGCTTTTTCCAACCTTGCAAGGTCAATGAACAACCTTGATCTTGCAACCTTGCTTATGGTAATAGACAACTGGTCAGTGCACGGCCTTTGTTCTCTTGCCATGAGTTTTACTGTAGTCAAGGTCGCGCACCAGGGCGGCGTCGAAATCGCACCTTGTGGATACAAAGCAAGCAACCTTTCATAGGAATACACGCTTTATCACAGTCATCGTGCACAAGTTTAATTTTTGAACGCGAAAATGCCACACTGTTTCGTGCCAGGATGTCAGAGTGGTTATCTATACAGAAAAAAAAGATGAAAAGAGACACTTTTTTAAAGCGACGGAGAAATTTTTACCGTTATGGAAGGACAAAATTTAATTTGTACTGATTCTTCACGAGAATGACAAATCAAATGTTGAAAAGTAAAACAGCAACAAAAAATTATAGGAAATTAGGAAAGTTGCAATAAAAAATTTCTTTTATTTTTATTATGTGCTGCTATTTTTTTGTAATACATGTATTCAAATACACTGAACATAAACTATGTGCCAATAACCACCAACCAGACAAGTACAAAAAGAAAACATTAAAAAACCGATATAAGATAATAAAATCACAAAATTTTAAAGCTATCTTAGTTGGAAAGCAAATATTTTTTAAACCTGCAGACTAATTTAAAATGTTTAAATTATATTCATTTTTTTAATAAACCTCAAAAATTGAAAATTACAACCACAATAAATAAGTTTTACATCAAAATTCCTTTAAATTATGATATAAAACTTATTTATTTTGTTTGTAATTTTCAATTGTTGAGGTTTATTAAAAATGATTTTATTTTTAAAATTTTAAATTAGTCTCTAAGTTTAAAAGGTAGGTTAAAAATGTATTTATTTTGGTGGTAATTTTCAATTGTTCAGATTTATTAAAATTGAATTTATTTTAAAGTTTTTCAGTAATGCTTCACCTAAACCTATTTATGTAAATTAGAGACTTATTTATTACTATTAACAAATTTAAAAATTGAAAAAGGTAAGTGATTCCTTAACTTAAAATCGACCAACGGAAATTTCTTAACAATAGTGCACGGAATATTTATAACAATTTCAAATTTATACACTTCTGTAGCTCTGATGTTACAACTATTATGAAAAATTAACGGATATATATTTAGAGAAGGGCGAGACACAAGAACCCTGGAATACAATAAATAATAGTTATTAATTAAAAATACAAAATGAATAAAAAATAAGATATAATAAACAAAAATAATAATAAATCATTAGATGGTCAGTGAGGGTTTACTATATCTTATTTTTTATTCATTTTGTATTTTTAATTAATAACTATTATTTATTATGAAAAATTCAAATTTAAGGATGATTTCCGTTCTTTAAAATGTTAAAAATAAGAGCATAAGACATCATAATCATATTAAGCTACAAAAGTTTATTTCTAATAAAAAATTCAGTAAACTGGGAATTTAAATACAAACAATTTTCAACCTACATTTGTTAATAATTAACCTAGCGTTTCGATGTTTTTACTACGTTAATTGTTTTACTTTATTTTAATTTTTTATGACTTAAATGCTTATTTAAAAGTCATGAGGATGCAGTTTTCCATGTTATCCTATGGGTACTCGTCTGCTTTGTTTGCACAGCCCTCGATCTTCATGCCATCTACAGAAAAATATTGGCGACAGTACAAGCTAAACAAAGGCCGTGCACTGACCAGTTAGATTAAAAGACCATGCTATTACCGGATTTCGTATTACCGGTAATACCGAAAAGGTAAATCTCCATTACCGGTAATACCGGTAATAAAAAATTTCAAGAATTTTATATTTAAATTTATTGCAATTTTAACATCCTACTAATAAAAAAAAATCTTTTCAAATTTTAATATATATCATTTTTATTACATAAATGTATTGCAACATTTGAACATTAAAATAAACGCTTAAGAAACGTAAGCTCTTAATAGTGGGGGTGGGGGATGGGTTTAAGGAAGCACTCTATTATTGAAAAAAACTTTTACAGAAAAGAGCGCATCCGCAGAAGATTCTTATTTATTATTTTATTATTTATTTAATTTTTACGTGCCATATTACAGCATAGATGGAAGATCAATATGAGCACGGCTACATCAAAAAAAATTCATACAAAACATTGCCATAGTTTTTACAAGACAATACAATCATTATAAGAATATAAGAAGAATGAAAAACATCAAACACATTGAAAAATCGAATCAAACGCTGAAACGAAGACTGATAATAAAATCCACACATAAGAGAAAAATGGCCATTTCGAAGACGAAAAGAACGCACCTTAAATTTAATATAAGATCAAAATATAGAATGAGTACCCTTTAAAATCAAATAGAATATCTTGACATATTTAAGACCTGCTGAACTCGACGTATATAACTTATTTTGACATTTCTGAAAAAGAGTTAAGTTGTTCCGACTCTTATTTAAGAACAAAAAGTCTTTCGAAACGTAAAAGAGTTGTAAATGAGTCGGCACACAACTAGTCTACCACTCATGCAATCTTCAAGATGTTTCTATGTTACTAAGATTATTAGTAAGACGATAAAGGCCACTTAGAAAAGCAAAGTAATTCTCACTAACTTCCAGGGTATGTATTTAAAGGAAAGCCTAGAATCAGCACTCCCAAATCATAGATAGTAGAAAACCTTCATGGCTATAAAAGAGAGTTTACTAGGTTTATTCAGATACTTTAAACGCTCATGTGATTCTGAAAGCACGAATGCTGTAGATTCAGACCGTTTAGTTCAGTGGGTTTACTTAGAACCTTACAACTAATAGATAGCTTACAGTTCCATTTTTGGTCATACTGTGTAGTTTCGAATAAAGAGTATTTATAGGTGTATTTTAATGAATTTTTATTACCGATGCTTATTACCGGTATTGCCGAAATTTTTTATTAGAAAACCGGTAACGGTAATGCCGGTAATAACATCGCTTCTAGCTGAAATTCGTCTGCTAGAAGCATTGGGAACTTAAATTTGTCACAGAAATCGATTTCTGTGTCAATATCTGATTGCACTTTGCTATTCTTATTATTTTCATATTCTCAATTTTTTTTTTTTTTTTGTCATTCTAGCAATTTCCTTTTTTTTTTTTTAATATCTGCATTATCCATGGTAGATTCTGTCTGCCTACCATAGTGAAATGCGTATAAACGGACTGGTTAGTTCTATCTCACAGAGGCATCTCATAGCAGCATCACAGATGGGGAGGGATATGAAAATAGGCAATTTGCCAAATCTCGCTCCCCAAGAGGAGGAAAAAAGGATAAAGAAGGAAACTTAAGATATGGTTATTTCGGATACACGAAGACATACATTCTCACCAAAAAGAATCTTCCTTCTCCTACAGAGAAATCTCTTTACAAGAATCTTTGCAATGTGTTACAGAAGCATTTTACGAAAATGTTCGACAAGACATTCCGCTGCGAGCATTTCTATTCGATTTCCACCATTCTCCTAAATAAGAGGATTTGGCTCTGTTCAGTCGAAATATTATTTATTATTCTAGAATGGCATTACAAATATCCGAAAAGATTTGATCCTTCAAATCTCACTCGCACCTCTCATTATTTTATTTATATACTTTTACATCATGTAAAGCATACATTGCCGTCGATTTTCTTTTCTTGGCCTCTTATCAATTTTCAGCAGTCAATAAATAGAAGCAATTTGGACTGAATTTGAAAGGAAGCTCCAAATCCCATTCGAATTCTTTCAGATAGCAGTAAGCACCACTTGACCGAGTTTTTTGGTTTTAATTTGATAACGCGGGAAAAACAAAACAAAAACTATTTTGAGGATCTAATTTTCTTCGAAACTGTTAATTTGACTAATTTTATTTACTTTGGTCTGCGCCCTTCCAATCTGGATGACATGGGAGACCGAATAGACATCTTTGCATGTTTTTACATGATCCTTTCTTGGATGTTGGATATCCCCTAATGGTAGCTGTGTTGTATTGTTCTGTACACTCATATCTTTGGGAGATTGATTCTATGAAGAGACATTCATGGCAGGGCCGTACCATAGTATTAGTACCTTCTAATACTATGGCCGTACCCAGAATTTTTTTTTTGGGGGGGGGGTCTCCCATGTAACAGATCTAGTCATATGCAGGGTCAAACATGACCCTGGGTTATATGTTGGCCAATTTCGGGGAGGGGGGGTGCTGCAGCCCCGCCCTCCCCTGGGTACGGCCATGATTCATGGATATTCACTGAGGATGTGCCTCCTGGCATTCACGTTGTTCTCTGTCAGCTTTCCGCGTTGTAATTGAAACTCAAATATTCATACAATTAACAAAAACAACAACAAAAAATCCAAACATATGAGAAACCCTACAGAAAACCACAATCTTAAACACGTCATATTGTAAGGAAATTCATACTCTCCAACATTCCAAGAATTAATACTTTCACTCCCTCAGTGACGGATTAACCTCCAATCGAGCCCGAGACAAAAATTTGCTCGGGCCCTACTTTGTTACTTGATTGGAATTTTACAAGCTCATCGTCGGGCCCTCTTGCATATTACGAGCCCAAGACGCGAAAATATTTATTATTTTCTTTGGGTGATAGAAATATTTTGGGACTATTTCTTTCCAGAATTCAAAATAAAAAACGAAGAGAAAGCAGAATATTGCATTTATTATTGTCACATTTGGAAAATAATTGTTTGGGTGAATAATAACTAGCACTGTGTAGAGAAGTCTCAACATATTTAAACGGCTGTTTTTTGTCTGTTCTATCTTGGACTAATAACTAAGTTAATAGTTATTAGTCCAAGGTTCTATCATCCTTCGCCGGCCTCCCTTCATTATTTCAGGTCCGCTTCTGGGACCGTCATCCGGGCTTGGTCCAAGTTTAATCTTTCAAAAATAATAATAAACAAGAAATACCCCCTCCCAAAGAAGTATAGGAAAGTAGCGGAAGTCCTAACTTCAAGGAAATTTGTCCCTTTATAAAAGTGGATAAAAATGGGGGATAAAAATGGGCGAAAAGTGAAGGCAAAAGTGGGGGTTAAAAAGTAGGAAATAAAGAGAAAAACGGATAACATGATATGAAGAAAATCGAAAAGAACTGTATATTTTTTCGTTTCTCGTCATTTTCTATCGAATGTCATTTGAAAAATGTTAATAATTTGGCAAGGTGGTCAAGCGACAATTAGAACTCAACAAGGTGGTCAATTTCGGGGGGGGGGGGGGGGGGGTTGAGCGGT
>JAHWFO010060970.1:813839-856814 GCA_023313115.1 Rhysida immarginata
CCCCCCCCCCCCCCCCTCAGGATGCGGCCTTGATATCCATAGTAAGGTACATGCCAAATTTCATTACGTCCACAGGGCCTTAGCCAGGACGTTATCTTGGGGGGGTCGAGTTTCAAAAATTCCACTGAGTCGGGCCTTTTTCCATAATGGGTTAGTCTATCGACCACCCTCGACACCCCTCCCCCGACTACGAGCCTGGTCCAAGTTTGTAGAAAATATGAAGGGGACAGACTGAAATGGTAAAATAGAAAGCACTTCCATTCTATAAGCATCTTCAAGTTATATTAAATTCAGTTATGTACGAAGATGGTTCAATAAATAGTGCAACACACTTTATTTCTTGGCCAATTTTTATGAAAAAATAAAATATTTAAATGTAGCATCCCTTAACCTTTCCACACTACCCATTGTATTTTCAGTATCCTCCGCTAGGTAACAACTTAACGGATAGTTTTCAATATGGAATTCGTGATTAATATACAAAGAGCAATAATTGAGTTTTATCGCTTTATAGCTATGAGCCCTTTTGCCTGATCAAAAGCTGCCTGCATCCTAAAAAAAAAGAAGTGATTGAAACCCTCAACCTAAGCAGTAACTGACCGAAGGTATCTTATCTAGACAAATTAACATAATCCCAATATTAAAACCAAAATTGGACCATCGAGTGCTTCTCTTATAGAATAGTCTCACCAGGGGAAGGTGTTATGTACCCCTGGTCTCACTGATATCAAATGTGTCAGAGATTTTGGAAAAGCTATAAACAACAGACTGGCATCTATTTAAAGTGGGGGAGGGGGAATAAAAAGCATTTTCCTCAGTATTCCTCTGAACTACATCATATGTTCATAGGAAAAAGAATAAAATATAAAACTTTGAAGAGTCTAAGTCTATTTAAAAGAATATATTCGGTATGCTAAACAAGCATGTCTCTAAGTTTCGTCCACTATCTCAAAATTCAAAATGTATGGCCTTTTTTGTTTCCAGAAGAAATTATGACAGGCTACACCTATTTATATATGCTTGAAAAATGGCTCATGCCACAGCTACAATCTGATGTTACAGAGTTCATCTTTCAACAGGATGGTACTCGGCCACACTTCCACTGCCAAACATTTGCAATCATAAATTAACCGCTGCTCTCATTTGTAATAATGGTGTGTACCTCTACAAATAGTCAATAATCTTTGGATATATCCTTTGATTAAACATCAGCCATATTAGTCTAAGAATCGAATCAGAGGCAATACAATGTTCTTTCAATATAAAATGAGACATATTTATACGAGTCTTTTAAAGCAGAACTTTCGGGCACCTAAAAACAAAAAAATCTAGTCCAAGACTAATTATTTCAGACTGTAAATCAAATGGAAATTCGTTCCCAAAGAGGCATGGTAATCTTACCTGCATTAATACATTCCAATATAACCTTTCATAAGGATAAACTTTGATTAAAGCAAATGAAGAAGTTAATAAAATGAAGCTATTACGTGTATTTCAATGATTTACTAATTATGTTGTAGAAAAGGAGGAAAAAATTCTGTGGCCTGGACTCAATCTCGACTTGAAGTAATAGCTTCAGTTTATTAAGTTCTTCTTTAATTATTAAATTAAGTTTTTCATTAAATTATTAGTTTGCTGAAAGTATAATGAAAAAATAACTAGCATAAATCAAAAATTGTTCATATGTTATGTATAAGTAAATACAATACTAAAAACCTCTAATTTTTTAGGTCCACCTGGTCCTCCTGGTAAAAGAGGAAAAAGAGGGAAGAAAGGAGAACCTGGTCAGCCTGGACCCATGGTAAGAATTTAAAGAACAGTATTCCTCCTAAAAATACTTTTGGCATCATAAAATTATAATAGACAAAATTAAAAGAATTTCTTTTCCAAGCACCAATTTGTTTGAATTTTTATATCTACATAAAAGCCTATGTTGTATCTAAAGTTTTATATTCCAAATGCACAAAAGGGGACGTTTTGGTCTTGTTTCCAAACAGGTTTATAAGTGCAAAGGGGCAAACAGCTAAAACGCAAATTTTGCAACAAAAATTAATTTAAAAAGAGGAAATAATAAATTAATTAAGTTAGAGTTATAAAAATTAAAAACAAAGTGGAGAAATTTGGTTCGATCTATTTTCCTTCAAAGACCCATTGGATTCACCCCACTAGTCTGCATCCCAAATACTTTCAAAGGCCAAAAGTCATGGGATAGCTGCTCAGTAATGTGTTGGACCCCCTTTTGCCTGACGAAGAGCAGAAACCTACATGGTATTGACTCCACAAGAGGCTAGAAGACCTCTGATGGTATGTTGAGCCATGCCGTCTAGATTGCCATTTGCAGATCCCTAGAACTGATGTGATGATCTTGGGTGTGCTGAAGATGTCCCATTCAACATGTCCCATAAATGTTCAGTGGCGTTCATGCCTGAAAAAGAAACTGGCCACTTCATTTATTGGAATTCTCCTGAATGTTCCTCAAACCTGTGCAGGACATGGAACATTATTCTGTTGGAAGACCCCATCATTGTGCAGGTACACATAGTCCATGAATGGGCATAAATGGTCACCAAGCAGCTCAATTTAGCAGGAACCATTCAGTGATATGTCTAAGAGGACCAACAAACCTAAACCAAGCCATGCAAAAGCATTCTACACCAAAATGGAATCACCTCCTGCATGGTGCCTTATTGATGTGGGTCCATGGCTTCATGGGGTTTGTGCCTGGACCCTTCCTTCAATCCATTATAACATGAACCAAGATTTGCCGGACCATACAGCCTACTCCAGTCTTCCAAAGAACATGTTACATGTTCACGAGTTCAGCTGCTCTAGTGGGTCTCTGCTACCATAATCTATAGATGTTAAAGTATGCCTCACCAACTTACTGGATATGGGTTTTCCTACATTAAAGGTGGCAAAGATTTCATGTGCTATGACTTTTCGGTTAGAATGGACAATACTCGCCAGATGCATGTGGGTCTGGAGAGCAGTCGTGGTTGACGACTGTGTCCATGCTGGGTGATAATGCCTTTCAGGAGATAAAGTACACAGGTGCAACTATTATATACTCTTTTGGATTAGTCCATGTTGTCTTGTGTAGGTGACAGTAGTGTACTATTTGCATACTGCTATCCCATGACTTCTAGCCTTTGAGTGTACAGGGTCGAGTCACATTATTATGACCATCCCCTAAGTTTGTCTTCGGGGTTGCCTAACCAAGGAATTATGTCACATGTTGGGAATTGGTTAGGTGACTATATAAGGTAGGTTTCCACTATGTTAAAAATATATCACTCATTGCTGCAATGGGTAAGAAACGTGATTTATCAGATCTGGAAAAGGGGATGATAATCAGCTTTCGGGCCAAGAGTGGCAGTATTTAGGAAACCACGCAGTTTGTGAACTGTTTTCGTGCTGCTGTAGTTAAAGTGTACCATGACTGGGAAAATGGGACCATTAAGAATAAACGGTATGGGAACAGTGGAGCACCACATGCCATTGATGAGAGAGATGAACGTCGGCTGCGAAGGTGTGTGAAGGCCAACCAAAGAGCTACAGTGGACCAACTCACCGCTCAAACCAACTAGGGTGCTACCAGACATGTCTCTAAACCACAGTACAGAGGACCCTGCTATGTATGGGCCTCTGCAGCAGACAGATGGCCACCGCACCCATGCTTATGAAGGTTCATTGCCAAAAACAGCTTCAATTTGCCCAACTGTACAGAAACTGGACCACTTCTGACTGGAAAAAGGTTGCCTTCTCTGATGAGTGACGATTTCTGCTCCACAGAAGTGACGGATGTTGGCGGGTGAGGTGAGAAATCTCCAAGAACAACCATCCTGCAACCATTGTTGGACGAATCCAGGCTGGTGGCAGCAGAGTCATGATGTGGGGAGTGTTCTCAAGGCATTGTCTGGGCCCGTTGATACCTGTGGAAGGCACTCTCAACCAATTCAGTTATTTATCCGTAATTGCAGATCAAGTAAACTCATACATGGCGACTGTCTTCCCAGAGGGGGATGGCATGTTCCAGCAAGACAATGCGACGTGTCATACGGATGCAATTGTTCGGGGATGGTTTGAGTAACACAACCATGAGTTTCAAGTACTACCCTGGCCCCCTAATTCCCCAGAACTCAACCCAATCAAGAACCTTTGGGATCACCTCGATTGTCATGTGTGTGCTATGGAACAACCACCGCGTACCCTTCAGCAGCTATCGAATGCTTTACAGTCTGCATGACAACAGCTACCAATAGAAACCTACCAGAATCTTATTGACTCACTCCCACACCGTCTAGCTGCTGTCCGTGCCGCTAAAGGTGGTTATTCGGGATATTAGCTGGTGATCATAATAATGTGACTCGACTCTGTATATATACCATTGTTTCATTTCACTCAGCAATCTTCTTTTCAGTCTTCCTCTTTATCATTCTTTTTCCTCCTCCAAATATTACTATCATCCTATCATCTTTCATTTTGCAATTGTGTTTGAACAGCGAATGTGATTCTCCTTTTATGTTGTCCTCAGTTATTACTCATTTTGAATCTTCTTGGAGCTGTTGCTCACTATATCTCGTTATATTTCCATGGCAATTCAAATTCTCCTAGAGAGGATCACAAATCCAAAATAAAGAAATTTCCCATATAGTAATTGAAATTTTTCCAGTAATCCTGATAAACTAATAACATGAGTCTTTATAAACAGAGATATGTATTTATTTAATTTTTTTTTTTTAATTTTTAAATTTTCTTTTTAAAACAATCGTTTCCTATATAGGTCTCTTTCTTTTGTATTTTTGCTAGGGGCCAATAGGACCTCCAGGGAAAAATGGATTTCCAGTAGGTTATTATTATTTTAAATTCTTATATAATTTCACCTCTCATAATAAAATAATAATTATATATTTTGTTTGTTATTTTAGGGTCCCATAGGTTTAGATGGTCCAAAAGGAGAACCAGTAAGAAGATTTTACCTAACTAATTTATCTCTAAATATTTTCCAATATTTGAAAGTTTTAATTTAAAAAAAAAAAATTCTCTTTTTTAGGGTAAACCCGGAGATAAAGGTGAAAAAGTAAGAAGATTAAAAACTGAAATAAAATATGTATAAGGAATTTTTCATATGTACACATTCATTTACAACAATCAATTTTAGTACTGTGTTTTCATTATTTAGGGAGAAGCTGGTAGTCCTGGGCTTGACATCCAATCAACAATGAAAGTAATTATCAATCACTTTTTACATAACCCATTCAAATGTACAAATACATATCAATATTTTATTGAATAATTTAACAGGGCCTTCAGTATTCGTAATTAACCTATTTTTCTGTTAAATTTTGATTTTCATCACCGTACTACTTCAATAGTTTGACTTTACAGTCACACATTTATTTATATGTTGGCTCGGTGGCCAAGAGTGCTAACACATTTATGAGACCAACAAGTCACAGGTTCGAATCCCGCTGAAGGCATGGCTGCTGTTTTTATCTCTTTACTAACAAGCTTGGAAGACCAAACTAAGCCTCAGTAGGTTAAATTTCAAATAAGTTCGATGGCTATTTATTGTCTTTGACATCAAATGATAACCATAAACAGACATTTATTTATTTGGAAATTTTGTATGTCATTTAATTGAGTTTGCTAATTTAAATTATTGATTGCACAGCTCAATACAGACAGGAAAAGATTTAATATCAAGTTAATCCCCCTTTATATTCTGTGATAAAATAAATAGCATTTTTCCCTTTTTTTTTCTCTCTCCCCTTGGCTAATCTGGAGGTAGTAATTTTTCTCTCTTATGTAATGTATGGGTATTCCTGTTTCCTCTCCAGTTATGCAATTTCCATAGATTCATCTGCCTATCTGATCTGCAATAACCGTTGGTTCACTTAAAAAATTAATTATAGCAAATTTTATTTTAATCTTTGCAATCACCTTTGAAGGTCTTTTATCTCTAACAGTAAAAAAGACTAAATAATAACTGCAAAAATTCTCTGCTTTCTTGAATTACATTGGAAAGTGCCATACATAATATCTATGATCAAATTTCTAAACTGCACTTATTTCACACAGTTGAAAATCTTTCAAAAGAGAGAATTATCAAATTTACTTATCCTTTGAAATATTTTAACATAGCCAGTGGTTCATAAGCTGTAAATTATTTAACTTGCTGTGACATGTCAAAGCATCATTTATCAATACTCAAAATAGGATAATAAATAAACACTTCTAGCCCAGTGGCGGAAGGTAGTGTTTCTTGCAGAGGAGGCTGCAGTAATGACTGGAGGGGGGGGGGGGCTATGGGTCAAGTTGATTTAGCAAGGACAATACTGTACAGACTGAGGCTGATACCAGGGGGTGAGGCATAAAATAATATATAATTCGGACATACTGTGGGCATCCACATATATGGCCATTGAATGATGGCCACAGGATGGTCGAAATACGTATATGACCTATTAAATTTATTTTTCTCGTGGACAAGAGCTGTTTATTTATTCGTCTTGTTCATTATCCACGGTTTGTGTATTATTTCAATTCTCAAAACGGTCATATTTTTTATTGTTTCTATACATCAAAGAAAATGTGTATATAAAAAAGTTCCATTTTAAATTTTAACAAAACCTCTTCCTCTTAATAAATATAATCAAAATTTTGCTGTTTTCCACCCAGAATATCACTGAAATGTAGGGATTTCCACTGGTGTGCACACTTTTTTGCCAAATTTTGCAGTTTTCCATCCAAAAATCACCAAAATGTGCGGCTTCGAGCATAAAAAATAATTCTATTTTTATGCTCGAAGGTATAATGATTGTAAAAACTACCTATCCAAAGTCATCCAAAAATATTAAAAGAATGTGTGGCTTCTGCTATATATTATTTCTATTGAAAATTTAGGTGTTTTTCTCAAATGATAAACAATACAGACATAAACTTCTTTTTTTGTTCCATCTCAGTTTATGGGATCCAACTTTATGTGAAGTTACGAAAATTGTCCCAGGATGAAGTCTTTTTGTAGTCACCTTTTGGTTGCTTTACTCTATATCCAATATTTTGGCATTTATAGAAGAAATCATTTCTTTTTTTTTTTATACATACTATTATTTTGAAGAGTGAGAAATTTAGTGACTAGTAAGGTCAACAAACACTGATAATCTCTGAATAAATATGCCAGAAAATAATCAGCATATATGGTTTTGCTAACAGTGACAAATTATTTAGTATTAAGAAATAATCTGATCTCATATACAGTTACTTACATACTAAGATAAAACTTAGTAGCTATAAATTACAATATATAGTTTTTAATATAAATGATATTGAAGCAATTGCTTGCTGTTTTCCTTATACAAGCAGTGATGCCGCTAGGCAAAATCAGCGTGGCGCAACGCCATGCTTCCCCTTGCCCCGCCACGCTGCCCCTCGACTCCGCCACGCTGCCCCTCGGCGCTGCACAAGCGCAAGAAACTGAAACCAATAAATGCCAAAAATGTGCGACTTAAGTATTCATTGGAGCTTATCATTGTGGCGTGAGTGATATTCTGAAGCCTAAACATTTTAATTAAACTGCTAAGTACATTCATTTAAAATATTAACTAACTGCATCAGTTTAGTTGGTAGCCGTGACGAGCTGTTGATCGCGTTACTCCTTGTGCTTTTTTTTTTTTTTATCCTCTGCGCTGACAAGTCGAGCCTTTTGTATTCGTGTGTGGTGGTTTCCTTTGGTCACTTTACTGTCAAAACAAACAGCTTCATTCCGCGAGAAGCTTTCATGTTTAAATTAGCATTAATAAAATGTTGAGGATAATACAGATCAACTGTATAAGTTATAAAGTTTAAAAATCTTAATGCAATCATTATTCGCAAATTTATCCTGCAAAAATAGTGCATAAATTGTTGAAAAATATACCTTAAAAACTATTGAGGACTGTACCACCAGATGATGTCTTTTCGTAGCATCACAAAGTGAGGAAGAGATTAGCCTAGAAGAAATTAGATAGCCTTAACATGCCCTAATCGCTCACAGATTCCGGAGTTAGCATTATGCCTTAAAAATATAAATGTAGATCACTGAAATGCCCATGTACTTTTAGTAACTTTAAAGTAAGAATTTAGTTGCATTCAGTGCCCCTTTCAAACATTCAGTGCCCTATTGCCTTCGAGTGCGCCATGCTGCCCTTTGTTTCTGTAGCCATCACTGACAAGGTAAATCAAAATGAATGCTCCAATTTCATAGGTGTACTATGCAAAACGTAATCAATGTATTCATTCAAAATTTTCATACATGCAGAGGTAATATAATCAAGTTTCAAATAGTACGTAGTTTGTAATTTGTAATGTTATATTCGCCAATAGATAGAAACGGACATGCTGCACAAAGTTTGGCAAGAATTACATTTCAGACTTGACATATGCAACATAATAAAAGGGGCACTTATTGAACATTTGTGAGGACTACATTCAAAACTTGATTATATTACCTCTGCAAGTATGTATATTTTGAATAAATACATTGTTTACATTTTGCGTAGTACATCTATAAAATTGGGGCATTCATTTTGACTTACCCTGTATTACATATATAGACTCTCTTCTTCTACTGTTATTTTAATTTTTTTTTTGCAATAGGTACGAGGGTCACTTACAAAGTCATGGGAACTTTTTTTTTTACAAGCAAATGGTTGTTGTACAAACATTTTATAACATACATAAGTAAATACACAATGTCCGTACATGGGTTACTCAGGAAGTACTGTAGACAAGGGAAAAGAGTAAAAATTAAAAAAATCATCTATCATAATAATGTTGAGCACAATAATCTGCATGCATATTAAATCATTAAGAGTACATTACGAGCAATATCGATAAGAACAGTCATAGAGCGTCTTGTACGAGGCATGTTAAGTGCTTGCTACTCCACTTTGGAAAGCTGCTATCCAACTTGCAACAGTTCTGTATGGGAGAGCACATTCTCCAACAGCTTCTACCAGTGCTTGACATTCCCTCATGTTTTGACCATAAAGCATTGCTTTTATACATATGTATGTTGTTCTAGCTGCTCACATCCATAATTGACAACGGTTGAAAACCAACTGATTTTTATGCATCCCTTCCTCTTCCGTCTTTGGACATTTACACCATATAATGGCATCAATATATACCATACGTCTCAATGTCATTGCTGCATATCGAAAAATGTGGATTGCGGTCTGGGATTCCGCTGAAAAAAATACCATGACTTTGTAAATGATCCTCATATTTACCAGTAATGTGATTTTTTAATAAAAAATTTTAAATCCTAAATAAATTGCTTATTGCAATTATTACATAATTCTCTTTTATTTGATGGAGGAGGACATCGCCAATTAATGCTTTAGAAAAGCCAAATGAAGTACTAAGTTATTACTACAGTATTAGATAATAAAAATTTGAAAAGTTGCCTCTTTTTCAGGGAACAAAGCGATCAATAACTAGTCTTACAGGAGGTGCATTAGGCTATGCTGAAGTCATCGCCATTAAGGTCAGTTAGTCATTTATGTGGACTGTTAGTGTGTGGCTTATCCCCTTGATGGTTGTGTCCCATTGTTGATAGCAAAAAACTGTATGTATATGATTAACAATCATTAAACAAGGATATGGCAAACTTTGAAGGTATTTGGGAACTAATAATAATTATTTTCCTAAAAAATCTGTATTCTATAGATCAAAGGTTGAATTATATATACATGTATGTACTTACATCAGAGTACTTTTAGATATGTATTTATTAAAAGTAGGCAAAGCAGATATAGCTTAATTAAAATGATCATTTGGAAATAGCACTTGAATATTTCTTTCTATATTATGGTTTATTATTTTAAAAATGATATAGATTCAAACTTAATAAACCAATTAATACAAAGAAATACCTCTTATTTCTTACTACCTCCCAGATTATTTTTTGTGGACAAGAGGTATTTCTTCATTTTAATTGTCCTTATCCACAGTTGGTTGGTTCTTCAAATTCAACAACCAAGATGACTTTCTGAAATGCACATACAATAATTAGTGATTATTGCTGTGTTTACATGGACTGATTGATCTGGCTTGAATTGAGCCAGACCAAATGGTGTCAATATGGCATGTTTTGCAGGATTAACTCATCACATTGTTTGATGAGTAGATTCTTGGAAATTTTTGTTAGCATCTCATATAGCAGAAAATGTATAGTAGAAACCTCATACAAAAAATTAGTAAGCATACATCATTTTCAGGATAGGTAATCAAAACAGAGTTCTATTTGTTTACAAGTGTTGTTAGAGATTTGCCCTTGTTCCTTTGTTTATACCTTACAAAGAACAAAGGAATATAGAGCATTAAAATATTAAATACCAGTAATACTAATTCAGTAGTAACACAAATGTCCATCGCTTTATGCAATTAATTAGTTCTATGGAACAATCATGTAACACAAGATCGCGTAAAATGATATATCTTTTCTCTGTTTTTTAGTCCTGGAAGTATTTTGATCACAGTTACCTCTTTCTCCCATTATGTTTGCTTTGAATAAGACTCCAACAATGGATCTTACTAATTCTAATTAGTTCTATACCTTTTTCGTGATTATTATACTGTATTAACTTTTTAAAATTGCGTTATAGCAAAAACACGTAAAATGAGGTCACGAATAATGATGAATATCTATAATAATAAGTTCATTTTTATAAAATACGTTATTTTAGGAAGATAATCATTTTAAAAAAATTAAATTTTACCAATTTTGCCACGTCAAGTCCACGTTTTGACTAACCCTTTATGTCTGCCAATGTCATGTTGCTTTTGCCCTTAGCACTTCATTAGGATCTAGGTGGGCATTCATTTTAAAGCATAAATTTATATGCTTTAAAGAGTTTGATGAATAATAATAATTTTGAAGAAATTATCTATATAGAAAAGGAAGTACAAAAAAATTTGCTCTTTCTGTTAAATGAACACTATTTCATAAGTATAATGTCACATAGAGCTTATAGAAATGTTAAAAAATTTTATATTGTAAACTAACAATAAAAATGCCCACTTCAGATTTTAAAAAATAGCACTCCTAGCTTTGTTTTGTGTTTATATGACTTTACTTATTGCATCATTGTTTATTTTCCAAAATAACTCTCACCAAATAAATGTAATAAGTAAAAGAATGTTCAAAAGTTGTCGATATTTGTTAAGTGTATTTGTTTCTGTGTTATATGTAATAATTTTTGTGATTACAGTCTATTTGTTGTTTTTAGAATTACCTGACTGATTGAGACTAATTGTTTCCTGAGTATTGGTTTCCCTTTGTTTTTATGTTTTTATGTTCTTCCCTTCCTATGTGTTGTGCTTTTTACCCATGTGATGTTCCAGGGCTTGAGTGAATTGGGGCTTTCTATAGATCATGATGAAGTAATTCTTCTCAAAGTAAGTCTAAAATTCATATAAATTATGTGAAATGTCTATTTTTAATGCTAATATTTATAATAATATTCTATATTGAAATATACCTTTTAACCAATACAGTAAATTCAGTGTTCTCCCCAGAAAATTTTATCAGGTGGGTGGAAAGATAAAATAACCGGGCGGGCAAATAAAATATTATGCAGTGGTGTGCAGTTTTTCGTATATTCAGCCGGGCGGTCACCAAAATCAGCCGGGCGGCCCGCCCGTTCAAAAGGGCCTGGGGAGAACCCTGAAATTATTTCTAATGGAAATTATAAGATATAATAAAACCCAGAACAAGAAGTAATAAAACTGCCTTCATCTGTTCTTGATAAAACAAAACTAATTTTGCATCACCTATAATCAAACAGAAATAGTAAATATTATAATACAGGATTCTCATGGGGTCAGAGTAACTATGGGCTTTCACCTAATTGCTTTCTGCTATGATTTCAATCAAATCAAGGCCAATTATAATCGTAGACTATGAAGTCCCAGTTTATAGCGTTAGTTGCTCATACTGAGAATACTGTATTTAAATTTAAAAGAAGTATATAGTGATTGCAATATTGAAACTATTACTTGAAGAAAAAAACTTCATCTAATTAAAGAAGAAGCTTCATTGTAGGAATCCCAGAAAAGTGCATTTGAGGATGATGTATGACATTCTAATAGAAAGCTAATGATACCTATAAACTATTGATAGACTCAAAATTGCCCTCGACGGAAAAAGTTCTGAAGATGAACAATCACTTGATTATGTCATGAATTAAAAGACAGTATTTATAGTTAAAAAAAAAAAAAAACTCTCTGCTTATAAAAGTTTCTTGAAGACTCCCTTAACAATAGCTTGCTTGCAAATTTAAAGAAAAGTCAACATCGGATTCACTTTAGTCATACAACCTACAATTAAATTTTTATTCACCAAGATTCCAACTTTTGATATTACTGCATATGTCCATCATTTATTTCGCTTGTCTTGGAACAATGGTCAAAATGGAGTGTCTTTAATCTGTCACACAGTGCAGCTGATTGCCAAAAAGCTGGCCAAAATTCGAAAATTCAAGTAATTCACTCCAAAATGGAATCTTAGGGGTTTTTGGGGTAGCTGATTACAAATTTTATGTCAAATGTATGGAAATTCACCCCTAATCGACCACCCCCTGGGGTATAATATCATGTATTATTTATCATAATCAAGTTACATATCGTTTTTGAGGGTTTTGGGGTCGCTGATTACGAATTTTCTGTCAGAATTATAAAATTCGAAATGACAAATACAAGATGGCGTCACCCAGGGCGTTTTAAACCCCAAGCAAGCCAACCTCACATAAGTCAGAGCCTTGAACTCGAAACAATGAAATCGAAAACAACAATTTTCAAATTATCACAAATTTTTTTTATTACAATTAAGAATTATACATAATATATAAAACAAGTGATTAAATTATAGTATAATATGATAATATCGATTGAAGTAAAGTACATATAAAAATAATATTACATTAAGAAATTTCCGTTGTCCTCAAGATCATTAACATCTATATTGGTTTCCGACTCAGAGGCTGAGCTGCTATCTACACTTTCTTGCTCTGTTTTTTCTCTACTGACAGATGGGGACGATAATAAATTAACAGCCTCTGCGGATAGAGATTTTAGCGGTTTAGTTGGCAATTTTCGACAACTCGAAATATAAGGATCAGAGGCTACTAAAAATCGTTTGAAAACATCCTCCATTGTCTTCTGTCTGTAATTCTTTCTAGCAAAGCTGAGGCGATAGATAGAATAAAATTTATTGCAGGCCTCCTGTGCATCTTCTGACTTACGGAAATTTCAATAAGATTAAATTTTTGACTGGGAGGTTTGGGCAAAGCATCCTTAGAAAAAAACCCATAACAATTCAAGTGGCAGGAGGTGGCAGCTGAATTTTGGCTTAATCGATAGTTAATACTTTTCCAAGTAACCTCCAAAAGGTTAGAAGACAGCATTCGACAGCGTTTTATTGTCATTTGATTTGAAAAGTCAAATTTTATTGGAAAAAAACGAAAAAAAGTACCCTTATTATTGTGCTGCTAAAAATTTTCTGTCAAAGAAATGACATTTACAAAATTTTTTACGTATTTTACTAACCTTCAAACGTACATTCCATTTGGTTTTATTAGATTTTCTTTGCTGCACGCGCTTTCACACGTTTAAAGGTTTTGCCGAATAACTACACCAATAGCTTGAAAAAAGGCCAAACTCCAACTGAAAATAAAGAAAGAATTTGGGGTATAGGAGGTTACTCTTAACCATTTTTAATTCTTATAGGATCCCTCTAGCCAACTGCATGCTAAAAAAATCTTATCTAGACACTTTTATTTTTCGAGTTTTGGCCAGCTGTTTGGCAATCGGCCGCACTGTGTGTCAGTTTAAATAAATTTTCAGTCCAATAGTCATTATTATAAGAAGAAAATTAATAAAGTTGTTTGGAAATTTTAATTAATTGGCTTATTTTAAGAAAAAACTGAAACAAAAAAGGGACATGTAATATTATTCTTATAGAACTAATTGATCAGTGGCGGCTCGTGCATAGGCATTATGCAACTGCAGTACCCCCAGTTTCACTTTCGATATTGACAACATTCAATATAATGGTCTTATTTCCCCCTTTAATACTGTCTTTATAGAAGTATTAAGTAGCTATACCAAAGTTTAATGTCAAGTAGCTATTCCAAAGTTTGTGGAAAAAATTACAATTTTCTGACATAGCATCCCCAGAAATTTCATGTTACGAGCAGCCATTGGAACTTATATACTGTATATACTCCACGATAGCATTAAACAAAGATAATTTATAAGGATTTATTAACAAAAAGCCAAATATGTTTTTATAATGCAGTTTCTTTATTTTTCTATCATGCTTTTAATAACTCCTTTATACAGGAGTAGAAGAATGATAGAATTTTATAAAGGTTTGGCTGAGAAATTAAAAAATTATTAATTAACCTGTTTCCCCCCACTAGCAAGAAATTATATGCCAGTAGATCTTATACTTGAATTCAGAGGAAACAGACTGGATCCAGTTGGGCTTATTCCTTTGTCTACTTCATAATTGTCAGAAAGACTAAATAAAATTGTCATTGTACTACCAAGATTTGAACTTTAATATGTAGAGTGGAGAACTTTATTTTAATGAAATATTTCATTATAATATTCAGTTAATATTTTGTTAAACATTTGAATTTTATTAACATTACATTAAAAAGTTCTTTTTTAAAAAATTTAATTTTTTTTCCCTTATAAAGGGTGAACCTGGAGAGCCTGGTCCTCCTGGTCCACCTGGCCCATCAGGACCAACTGGATTACCTGGATTTGATGGAAGAGTTGGATTGCCTGGTGAACCTGTAAATATATATCCTTGGATTATTTTTTAATATCAATGCAGAAATATTTTGTAGCATTTTACTAATTTTTATTTAATGTTTCAAAGGGACCTGTTGGTGAAGTAGGACCTCCTGGTCCTCCTGGTCCACCGGTAAGAGAGCATGAAGAGTTTTCAAGATAGTTTTCTTTCAATCATAACAAATAATTCTAATTGCCGATCTTCCTCCCACTTATAATAGGGCCCACAAGGTAGAGAAGGCATGACAGGACCTAAGGTATGAATTACAAATATTAAAAATATTATAAAGATAAATTGCAGTTATTCTTTATAAAACATACTGATATTAATGTCATTGAATTTATTTTCATGACTCTATGATGTGTATGGAATGGGCTGTGTATAACATTCCTATTTGAAATTCCACAGCAAATACCGTGTGTCTCAAAAGTCGCGTGCCATATGAAAAGTTTATGAATGTTGGCTTTATGTTCACACGGTTTCGCAAGCTTGTCGTTCATGTTCAAAATGACCATGCACCATGCACTCGAAGACAATGTCTCACATGATCCAAATTTTCTTCTGTCACGTGTAAAAGTGTAGCTGTGTAGGGTTTTGGTGATTCTTTCCTTTAAGTCATCCAGATTTTTGGGCTATGTCTGAAACACCTGTTGTTTCATGTATCCCCAAACGAAAAAGTCAAGTGGTGTAAGATCCGGTGAACGTGGAGGCCAACTGATTGGGCCACCTCGCCCAATCCAATGGTCCAGAAACATGTTGCTTAGTTTTTGACGAGTCATCAGTGCATAATGTGCTGTTGCTCCATCAAGCTGAAACCATATCCTTTGCTGGGTATTAAATGGCAGGTCATCCAAAAAGTTCATGACCACAGTATCAAGCAGTTCACCAAAGGTGTGTTGGTTTACAAGGTCATCAAAGCAACCAATTAATCCATTTGGCACACGACTTTTAAGACACACGGTACTTCATGAAAAAAATTTTTTGATAAAAGTAGACTAGTGTAGTAATCTAAGGAAAGTTTTCTTGAATTTGCACAAATGTAATGTTGCTAGATTATAAAGACAATTATATATGAAATTGCAGCCAAATTGCACAAGCAGAGGGGGTATTTTATCTGAACACTTTAACATTTTTCATAAACTAGCATTTTAATGGATAGTAAAGGTTGAAATTATCATACAGCCCTTTATAATTGCAAAAGATATTTCTATTTAAAATAAATATGAAATATAATTTGATAGTATAATAAATTTAAAATTTAGCTATTGAAATTACAAAAAAAAAGATTGCACAAAAATAATATTTTTTGACGCATATATGATGTTTATGTTTGTTCTTGTATATGTCAACAGGAGAAGATATTCAAAAAATTAGAGAAAATGAATTGAAATTTTTTGAAACTACAATATCATTATTGGGGCAATTTTGTTAATAGATGGAAAACAGTCTATATTATCAAAGCAAAGTAAACGATCCTGAAGGTAATGTTTTAATTTCAAACGTGATAGCCATGTTGTTTTCTGTTAACTCTTGTTTGGTAATAAATTAAGAAAGGTAACATCTGGAAATTAAAAACTAATCCATAAGAAAGCACAAGAAAACCAACTTCTTTTCTATTTAGGTTGTCTGACAATGGCTAACATACCGTACATGTCTCTAAAATATTATCTTCAGGAGTTTATCTTTTACTTTGATGTCCTTAATATACCTCTGATAATACTGCAATATTTCCTTTTTTTAATTATTATTGAAAAAACTGTTATTAGGGTGAAAAGGGAGAAGTGGGTTTTTTGGGCCCTCCTGGATTGCATGGAAAACCTGGAAAAATAGGACCTCCAGGACCACCTGGAGAACCAGTGAGAGCTTTGAGATGATACTTATTTATAAATGACTAAAAATCTACTTTAATGCATTTAATTCATTAATGATAAATATAGTCATTTATTTACTTTGATTATTCTACAAAACAAATCAGTAACTTTCTTTACTTCTTCTGATCCCTTTCCCAGGGTATATCTGGTAGAAATGGGACAGATGGTATCCCAGGACTACCAGGTGACCCCGGCCGGCCTGGAGAGCCAGGGTTACCAGGGTTAACAGTAAGTGACAGAATTAATTGTGCTTCTGTCCAGAAAGTGTCTGTCGTCTTTATGTTGTGATTGTTTTTACCATTGTGATTTTATAAAATGTCTCTTGTCCACTTGATAATGTATTCCTGTGTCAACCAAACTGCTGCTTTGTTTGTTGTCTTTGTGAACGTGTTGGTTATGGTGCGAGATATATTTTATTCTATTTGAAAGAAATTAAAGCATATAATGGAACAGATAGAAATAACTTTAATTTTTAATTTTTGTTTCATAATTCAACAAATAACAATGTTTGAATAAGTGTTTTATGTTGAAAATTGATGTGATGAGCAGGTTTATATAGCATCAAGAGTAGCTATCTACTCTTGAGAGTACTGAATTTCTAATAATCTTTTACTCCATAATAGTTTTTATAAATTGCTACGTATTTGAAAAAGTATCATAGAAACAGTTGTTATACTGTTTGCAAAAAAAAAAAAAAAATTTGATGGATTTTAAAGATTGAATTCATTAAAATTTTGACTGATGCGGAATTTCTTGTTTCTCTTTAGATTAAATGATTTTATTAACACTTACTAAAAATAATATTCCTTGAGCTAGGCGTAATTATAAAGGCATGAATATTAATTTACCATATGCAATAATCTTATAATCTAAATAATATTGCTTTAGTGTGGTCATAATAGCATCCTTTCAGTATTTTTTTTTTTTTTTGATTGTCTTAATTCGTCTGTAATATTTGTATATGTCATTTAATATTTACTTAAAATTAACAAATCATTTTTTTATGTTTGATTTGTCTTGTTAACAATTCACTGAAATGTTTATTGTGGCTGTTCTTTATGTTCCTTGTAATGAAAGCTAAAAAATCCATTTCATTTACAAACATTATATTTAACATTACTTTTGTTGATGTCTTCAAAAATAAATAAATAAATCAATAATATGGTAATAAGTAGCATATTTTCAGTAATTAATAAACATTCTTATCATTTGACTAAAAAGAACGCTTATAATAATAACTACATTTAGCATGGTTTTCTTTATATTGCCAAGTGCCTTATTTCTAGTGGGTACTTTTTTGGGTACTTTAGGGAGAAAAGGGAGATAAAGGTGAAAGGGGTCTAACCACAACTTTGGATGGCAATGCATTTCCAACTGGTTTCATCGAAGGACCATCTGGTCCTCCTGGTCCTCCTGGACCATCTGGACCACCAGGCAAGAAGGTCAGCATGCATATATTTACTTATTCGTATAATATGAGCAATTAACTTTAAACTGAAAAAAATAACATAAACTGTATATTATGAAATCTATAGCAATCCCTAATGCATTTAAAGATTAAGACTTCTATGAATTTGAATGATGCTTAGATTTTTTAAAAAAAATATATAAACGGCTTGTTTTGCAGTTAGACTTTTTCCATTAACTGAATTTAAAGAAATTTTGATTAAATATTTGGAAAAGATATATATCCATTTAAATAAGACATTACTTGACATATCAACATAAAATTGTAAATATAACTTAAACAGTAATTCCTTTTTTATTTTGAGCAGTAAAGATTAACTTTTGCTGTAATTGAATCTAAACATTAAATTCATTTTCTTTTTATGTATTTTCATTAATGTTAATGTGACTGTTAATCTGGCATTCGCGTTTTCAAGAGTAATGTTAATTGGTGGTTCTTATAAAATTTGCACAGGGTGAGGTTGGAGTACAAGGCCCTCCGGGTGTAAATGGCGAAAAGGGAGAGAAGGGAGAAAGAGGGCGCAGAGGAAAGAGGGTAGGCATATTATCCTGCTCATCATCAATTAGTTGTGACACTTCTGGTGTCTTATAATAATAAAACATAATTTTAGAAAATATATCTAGTAATATTTATTTTTTATTAAATGCTGTCTTATGAAAAAAGTTTTATGTAAATGTATATTTTTTTTTTTGTTTACAAATTATTATTTAATTTTAATTTTTGTTTGTATTTTTAAATTTATAACTAACTTTCTAAGTTTGCGTTTTCATTTATTTTCTTTTCCTTAACATCCCCTTCTCTGTGCCAAATATTAATGTCAGTGTTGGTCACCTTGTGTTGTTTATAGTAACGTATTAAATGTCTTAATTGTTTATGTACTAAATTTAACACACTGATACACAATCTATAAAAGTACAATTAGGTAAAAAAAAAAAAAATGCTTGGAAAAAAATTCAATTTGGAATTTTCAAACTTAAAATTAAAATTCATTGTTGAGATTCAACATTTAAAATGCTAAAATTCTTTGAAAGAATGTTTTGAGCAATTTAAAAAAAAAAAAAATTGAGATATGAAAAAGATGAGGAATTACAATGTTCTATATAAATGTTTAGTTATAAAGATTATAAATTATTGACATTGTAATTTTAAATTCCAGTAACTGAGTTTCTTGAACTCTTGAAAAATTCAAATAAGAAAAAAATTTTAATGACAATTTTGTAGAATATTTGTAGTGCATCCATCAGTTAGAAAAGCCTCCACATCCAGATCGAGGCTTCCGAGAGTGTAATCTCGGAAACCTAGCACATACATTAACATATTTCTGTCTGAACACATGCTACAAACACAAAATCATCTCATATTCTAGCAGATTCTCCTATAAGTTGCAGCAGGGATGGATGAAGGTAGCATCCCTGGTTGCAGTCTATATTCTTTTCCATTATTTTCTTCCAACTTAAGTGTGTAAACCCGAAAGCATTCTTTAACCCTTTCATTGTGAAATAATAAAATTTCACTGACATATCCGATATGAAGAAATTATCCACTTCGCACAGTATAATGAGAAGCTTTCTTTATATACGCTCGATGGGTAAATCCAGTTTCCACAAGTAAAAGTTAAAGAAATTTTGGGCAGATATATCCACTGTATGCATCAAAAATATTAAGTTGTATTATGCTCATTGATAAAATGTAGTAATGAAATAGGAAGATTCCTTTCATGGCAGAAATTACTTGTGCATTCAATAAGACTCCAAAAAAAAAAAAAAAAAAAAAATTATGACTTGCAAAATTTAAATTTAGGAGAGTTTGCTGAAAAGTGAGAACTCTTGTGGCATGTAAAAGAATGAAATGGATGCTTTATAATTTGAACATATTTTGTGTTTACATAAATTCGGTTTTAATTAATTTATTTATTTATTATTATTATTTTTTTTTTTTACCATAATTGCCAGTAATTGTTTATTAGCATTTTGTATCGTTGTTGCTTTTGATGTATTGTTTTCAAAGTTGAGTTTGTAATGTAATCCCAACTTTTCTGTGATTGTAATGATTATTGTCCAGCTTAACCTCTGTCATAGTCCCACTAACCCGATTGGTTAATGTAGCATTTCCATGTTTTGCTACCATGTATATGTTCACCTCTAGCTGTGTTATCTCAATTGTGCAACACGCTCTTGTTTGTGTGAACTGTGTAAGTAATATTTTACATAAATTAGACCTTGATATTTAATTAAACATAAAAATTCTTAAATTTTTTCAATTCATAACAAATATTTTTATCAGGGCAGACCTGGTTTATCAGGTGGAAATGTTGAACGAGGTCCCCCTGGGCCAGCAGGTAGCAAAGGTGAACAGGGAGAACCAGGCCTAAAGGGAGAAAAAGGAGACAGAGGCGAAATGGGATTACCAGGTGTTCAGGTAAATCCTGTAACTGTAATCTGAATATAATTTAAATAGCATTTTTATGTATCTTTAAAAGAAATCTTAATAAAAATTATTTTCTATTAATTAATATTAAAAGGGAATTTCATGGTTAAAAGCATATTTGCTGAAAGTTGGTTACCAATATGTAGATCAAATTCCAACAATGCAACTCACCAATAAAATATAAGAGAATAGGTAGCTTTACCATTGAGCGACCACTGAAAATGTTACTATACTCATCTTTGTGCCCTATTGTTAAAACCAAAATGCAGTATGAACATCTATCATTTTAAAAAATATCTTCAAAAACAGCTGTCTTTTAAAAATTTATAGTAAATCTAATCTGGTAATGTTTCGATGAAGAGATTAAATTCAAACTCTTTGACCTACATAATAAATTGCTAATGCTAATGGTGGAGATACCATTAGAATTCAGTTTTATTTTATTCTCATTCATGGTTTACTAGAGGGGAAGGGTACCTTAGTAAAAATTCATACATGCTCTCCTTCCTGTCCTTATTGGATTTGATTGCATATTGGTATTCACTTTGAGCAAATTAATTAGACCACACTTTATTACCAATAATTTTCCTTTACATTTTATTACATTTTATAAATTTTATTATCATCTATATATATATTTTAGTGTTTGTTCTTCTGTCTGATGCTTTATTCATTCCAAATTAATTGGGTAATTAATTTAATGTTTATTAATTCAACGTTAATTTTCCATGATTTTTTGTGATTCCAGTACACTATGTATGATTTCATAGGAAATCGTGTTTAATGGGAAACATTGGGTTCTTCTAGAGGATAAAATTGGATTCTTCTAGAGGGTAAACATTGGGTTCTTCCTTGTTGCTATACAAGGTGTTTACTAAACATATGGCAAAAATTCAAGGGGTGATTATTTGGGTTATTTTAAGAATCTTTTATCTTTTGGTGATTTTCGGAATGCCGCTTTGTTTCAAAGATGCAAAGCTATAGAGCAAGGGTCGGCAACTATTTTTATTACAGATTTTTAACCTTTTCTAAGATTTTTAATATAAAGTGTACTGATTTAAAATTATCCTATTTCTGGCAGCTTATTACATATTTCTAAAAAATCTTGCGGGCTGCATGGAATCCGGTAGCAACCCCAAAAGAAACCGGAAGCGGACCGCGGCCCACAAGTTGCCGACCCCTGCTATAGAGGTTTTTCGACAAAAACAATACTGATATCTTTTAACAATATTCTGATTACTAAAAATGGCTATTTTTTTGCATTCAAGCAAGGTTAGTGCAAATATTGGAAACACTATCAGTTTACCTGTGGATTTCCACTACTCCAGTGGAAAATATAAAAGATTTGAGAATCAGATAATTGATGTGTGTAATGCAATAAGAAACAACCCTAGTGTTTTTGAAAGAGTTTGGCAGTCAATGAGGAGAAGATTGGATTCATGCATCCTAGCTGGAGGATTTCAGCAGTTATTATAGATTAAAAAGCTTTATATGTAATATTAGGTAATAAAAGATTGTTTTTATTGAAAAACCTTTATCATCCTGTATCTTCAAAACAAAACGGCATTCCGAAAATTATCAAACAAAAGATTTTTAAGATAACCTAAAGAATCGTCCCTTGAATTTTTGTTGTATGTTTCATAAACACCTGTATATAAAGAGAGGTTTCACAATATATGAAGAAGAAAAAAAAGAATCTGTCTGTTAAATTTAATCTTTGTGTGGTTAAGAGTTTTCTTAGTAATGCTGATTTTAATAATAATTTAGTAATAAATCCATTTTACCAGGGATGGATGACAGATTTAGTAATAAATCCGCTTTCATCCATCACTGGTTTTACTGTACCAAAAAACTGTTGTACTTTTGCTATTACAGGAGTTATAAATGATCACATGTCTCAGTCTTTATTGTATATTTTTGTACAGAAAATTTTACAATTTTATCTTTATAGTTTGAAATTTTGTTTTGTTTAAAATGTGAGAAACCTTCTTTACAGTAATTTATTTGGGCATATTATAGCAGTTTAAATCTGTTATAAGTGAATGATATAAGAAGCAGTCTTAACAATTGCTTTGCAATATAGAAACCATTCAACTTAGTTTTGATATATTAATTCAAAGCAAGAATCCATTTTAATTTAGGGTGACACAGGAATGAGAGGGATGCCAGGAATGGATGGTACTAACGGAGATATCGGTCCTCAAGGTCCTCCAGGTCTGCCAGTAAGTTATTAAAAACCATTCCCTTTATACAACGTACTTTCTTTTATAAAATCATTTTTAGGAACCATTTACTTACATTGGTAATTATAATATTTAGTTAATTTTTCATCATTCTTTTATTTTATAACATTAATTTGTGTAATATATAATTTACTTATAATTGACTACTATATTCCATGTTTATAGGGTCATCCAGGATCCAAAGGAGAAAAAGGAGATAGTGGTGATATAGGTCCACCTGGTCTTATGGGTCCTCCTGGATTACCTGGGCCACCTGTAAGAAACAGACTCATTAATTTTCAAAGTTCATTGTAATTTTTTAATTACTAACTAGCAATTTAATTTGTTTAATGTTTTAAAAAATCCATTAGGGGTTAGTTAATTAGATAAAATTGATAAATTAATTAGGGTCAAGAAGGAAGAAAAGGAGAAAAGGGAGACAAAGGAGATATGGTAAGAAAAGTTTAAATTTTTATTAAATGTATATCAGTTCTAACATTTTTACAAATATTAAATCATAAATATAACAGGTAGGAGTAAATCATAGGGGAATATCAAAATTGAATTTTATCTACTATCCTCATAACTCGTTGATCTTTAATCTAGCAAATTAAGAATTTTATAACTAACTTAAATAAGTATTTTGCTGTTAAAACTGAATCTTTGATATATTTCAAAAGAGTGTATTAAACAACATTCAATAATGTCTTTCAAATTAATACTTATACTAAAATTTATAATAGATAAGATGGTAACATGTATCGTACTTCAGAAGATCATTGAGTTTATATGATTTATAGAAAATTAGTTATATAAAAATTATAATTTGAACAGCTGAGATATGGCATAGGATAAAAACCCTCACAGAACATTCATGAGTTATTCTTTAAAAGAATTAGAAGCAGAATATACATTCTGTCATATAAATGGAGTTTCTTGAAAATTTTATTTTTATTAAAATTATGTGATTGATATTTTGATCAGTGCCACAAATATTAATTAAATTAGATTAAATTTGAAAGTATTACAAGAATGTAAAGAAAGGATTAGTTAATCTCAAAGCTTCAACTTCAAATTGGTTACGAAGAAAAAAATGCATGGAAAAGCTGGGTGGAGGGGTGTGAACAAAAATCAAAAATATTCGCTTCCTTTAAGAGGCGATAGCTATTTTATAAAGGAGTTTTCAAAAGAAACAATTTCTTCTCTCGACCATTCCCCTCTTATAATCTCTTGATTGGGACATTAGTATAAATAAACTGAAGTAAATTATAAATATAAATCCATCAAAATTTTAGATTTTTTAAGGGCCAAGCAAATGAAAGCAGATCAATGAAAATAATTACCTCAACAGTATTTTCCAAAATTGTTAATACTTATGACACGAGGGTATAAAATAGTCAATCCCATCCTTGAAGAAGCATATGCGCTGCTGATGGAACCACATCTTTCCTGAATAATTGTTATTTTCAGTCATTTAAGTCATCTATGCATTTATTGTGATTGCACTTACCTAAAAAAGGTATTTCACAAAAAGACAAGCAGTGATAATACAGTTTAAAGTGTCTTCATGTCCAATAAAGCCAATTACCATTCTATCTTATATATGAATCAAACAACTAACCAAAGACATTACTTGGTATTTGATCTGACTTTGGACTGACAAATAGCACAAATAACTTGGGGGAAGGCCGTGGCATGGTGGGCTTTTACTAAAAAATAACTTCTGTGAAAGTTAAGCAACATCAGGATAGGTGACTCATCAGTGATTCACGATCTCTACCCCCCTCCCCCCCAGCTGCTGTGACCATCATACAGCAGTCGTTAATCCAGGTCCATCCAGAGACCCAACTCATCGATTACCATACGGGCTCTGGATGGACGTACTGGATTACAATGAATTAAAAAAATAAAAAGTAGCATACGGTAATTTTAATCCTTTTTCCTAACCACAAATTTCAGGCCTATCTTTATTAGATAGATAAAAATTTTTGGATAATTCTGAATGGGACATTCAATAACTTACTGAATTACAGAGATCAATAGATATGACTTCTTTGGTGCATGTTACCATTTTTTTGAATGAATGATTTTCATACTGAAATTTTTATCATTTCTTTCTACAACTATAGTTAAATTTATTATTAGCAAATACTGTCTTATGCATTTACTCTTTATTTTATAACAAATATGAGAAAATTATATAGTATTTCAAGTAATGTAGTATTTTCTCATATAGGCAATGCCATCTACAAGAAATTAATTATCCAGCTTGAGCATACATTTTTCCAGTAGATAAAATATGCTTTTACTGTACAAGCGCATTAGCATCTTGCATCTCATCTCTCTTTCTAATGTTATCTGTACAAGTGGGCATTCTTTTTCATATTTTTATTCGTAAAAAATTCAGGATCATAATATGGTTATGAAGACCTGTTCAAGTCATTTTGTAAATGTTAATGATAATATCTGCATGGCGTAAATGAAAAAACAAAATTTTTGCCGCTTTTCTTTAAGTCCTTTCATGAAAATGCTTTGCCCGTTTAAAAGAATAGTTTTCTCCATATTCATCAATACCTACTCTTTGACAAAAATAAGCTAATCTAGCTTGATGTCATGCTCTCAGTATTATCCATATTGCTTGAACCTTTCCCAACTTCGAATTGATATCAACCCGATTTCGCTATCATGAAAAAAAGTCAATGGGCTTTATTAAATAAGCACATACTTTAATAAAATTTGATAATTATTTTCTTGGTTAGGACAGGCATCTATATGGGTTTTTGACAGACATAATGTGAGTTTTACCAACAGTGTTGGAGGGTTTATTGTCTCTTTAAAAAAGTTTTACTACATTTTTAACAAGTCTTAGTATGTATTTGATGAATTATGAAAATGAAAAATTTCAGATATTTTCATTTTGGGAAATCAAATATTTGTAACCATTTTAGAACTCTATTAAATAGAAATGATAACAGTCCTTGTATGAACATTTTGGTTTTCACTGAAAAATTGTGGCTTGGAGAACACAAGTTGATGAGGGAGCACTGTATTATAACTTCATTTAGTTATTGTATGTAATCTTTGTCCAGATTTCTCATTGTTGGCATATCTTTTGACCCACCTTGCTTATGTTATTACAAGATGAATGACTCGGAAAAACAAACAGAGACAGGTATTTCAGAGATGATACTTTACTGTTCTTCAAAGTAAGCCCCCATGTCCACAATAGTTTTAGTGTTACATGGCGTGTGAAAAATCCTCTTTCGATACTGCTTGAAGCTCCCTCATCACAGCCATTTGAATATCCGGAATTTGAGAAATCTGGGTTCTTTCATTGCTAATTTCAAATGAGGAAACAGGAAGAAGTCCGGCAGTAACAGGTCTGGAGAATAACGTGAGGGTGGTAAGATTCTGGAATATGTTTTTGCATGAGGAATTGCTTACAGAAAAGCTTAAACCACTCGTACACACTTTTTCAAGTCACAGCGTCTTCACCATACACTGTCTTTAATATTTCGTGAGTTTCCTTTGCAGTTTTACACAATTTAAAACAGAATTTCCTATTGACTCTCTGCTCCATTATCAGTGATAAACACACTGCACTCTAAACACTGCCTCATAAATGTATGCCTGTCAACGACGGTGAAGGCACGTTTGGATATGTTAGCTGAGATACAGAAGAACACCTAGCACATATCGCCGCGAGTCGGACATTTTCCATTAATACATTAAGGGGTGATTCACCGAACTTTCCATTCTCACCTTGCAGTTCTCAAGCAAGAAATTCTGTAAATATACTTAAATATTTTAAGGAGGATTCATAATAGGTTGTAAAACAATTTTCTTTTAAATATGAGCAACTGTCGGATTACTCATAAATAACTCATGGTTTTATTCCCACCTCTAACAGGAAAACATCGTAGTTACACAGAATGACATGTGGGGGCAGCACTGTGCTGCCACCATATTCAGGAGTGTGCTCTAAAACCTACTATTCTTATGAAAGGAGCAAATTGCATTCATCAAAATTCAAGATGCACACAGAAGGAACACTTGAAAGTGTCATAGAAGATTTATGGAAGCATGTGATGATTTGACACCTGTATATATCCACTGATATCCAACAGTGGTTCGGTAGAGTCAGCGCTCCATATTGGCTATTCCCAATATCGGTATTGTCGGCAGAGTGGATTGATCATCCTGTTAGTGCCATCACTCAAGCATACGTTTGCCAAGTACATTCTTCTGAGGAAAGTTTGCCTATAGACATATAAACAAATGTCAAGTGAAATGATATTTCTGCTTCATCAGTGTTCCATATCCTTGGAAGTCACTAGCATGCAAAAAGTGGCTAGCAGATGGGGGGGGGGGCCCACAATTTGACTTAAATCCAAAAGTAGTACTGATACGGTCTTCCAAAATATTACTTATATGATCTGTCATGCTACAAACAGGAGGGGAAAGGCTTCCTTCATCAAATAATGGCAATAATTGAGATTTGAGCATGATGTTCAAGCCTGAGAGGAAATCCTAATTGGCTACTGAAAGTTTCAACAAGTACCCAGCAAACAAACCATTGCACTGATTTAGCTCCTATAAGTGGTACTACCTAGTGGCAGCCTTTGGTAACAAAATGTATTTTGGTGCATCATTCCACTTTTATCCGTTGGCGATCTATAGCTGCCAAAATGAACTCATGCGGTCACCATTCTGCTAAGTGAAGATCGACTGAGCTGTGGAAAAGAGAAAAAGTCAGATGGGACCAAGTCTGGAGAGTATAAAGTGTGGGGAAGAACAGCTGCCAGAAATTGTCCAATAACCAGAGACAAATGATTTCATGCTCTTGTTTTTCCACAGTTCAGTCCATCTTCACGTAGCAGAATGGAGACCGCATGAGTTCACTTTGACAGCTGTAGATCGCCAATGGATAAAGATGGAATGATGTACCAAACAACATTTTTAGTTGGATCGCCAACTAGGTGGTGCCACTTACAGGAGCTCAATCAGTGAAATTGTTCATTTGCTATGGACAAAAAAAATTTTTTTTTGAACAAACTCTTATTAAGGCTCATTTTGTAATGCTCATTGTTGCTTACAATTTCGAGGGCATTATTCTTTGTCATACAATGCCTAAGAGTTACTGTGACAGTGAGTACTGCTACTATCTGGAGAATCAGCCTCATCTGCGATTCATTGGAAATGACAAACACTTCTGGCAAGGCATATGTTTGCATCACATTATAATTCATATTATATCACAAGATAATTCATGTTACGTCACATGATAATTCATGTTACATAGTCAGTGGTGCATCTTAATGAATGATGTTGTGAAGTGCTGAGAACCTTCCTATAGACCAGCCATGGGTCCTTGTGACTAACTTGTTTTGGAAGATAAAAGATCCACACTGTGGTCATCGCTGAAGGAAAGTCATAGTGCAAACCCTTTATAATATGCCACAGAAAGGTCCCTACATGATACTTGGAAAACTGACCCTGCTGATTATATGAGAAAATTGCAAAAAATCTGGCAACATGTCCCATACTTAGCTGGAGATTATTACAAGGAATGCAGTTAGGATGACTAGCCATGATGAAGGAATGGCAAATTTTATTGGAAGATCAGTTTGATATAGTCATCAGAGGTTATATCCTTATTTCAAATTTTTCATTGTCCACTGAATTTTTAAATATTAAATTTTTTAAATAGAGAAAGTAGTATTGGAATTTTATGTTGACACATGAATATATTCACATGAAAAGTGAGTACAATTGAATTTCAAAACAACGGACTAATTGGGAGGGAGGTGATCCATTGATGTGAATTGCCAGTTGTTTCGAGGTATTGTTTCTCGCAGTATAAAACAATAGTAAATATGCAAATAAATCTTAAAAAGCTTCAATAAATATGTAAGTAAATGTACACGCAGTGCTTGTAATCAGGTGATTGACCCTACTGGCCGTTTTTCGAAACTAGCAGACTCAGTCCGCTATACCGAAAATCCATCCAAACCTTCTGAAATTTGTCTGTTGCTTCCGGAATCCGTTGTTTAAGTGTCCATTGATATGAAGTTCAACTATATATTCAGAACAAAGAAAAGTAGAGAACATTAAAAATTTAGTTAAATAGAAAAAATAATGACATTCTTTTTAAGAGTATATTTTTTTCTGATAATTTTAAATTCAAGGATAAACCATTAATTATAAATTGAACATTTCTTCATGTGCTATTCTTCCCATTATTAAAAGAAATTATGTCCAACAAAATTATTCAAAATTAAATCTAATAAACTTTGAAGCAAAATAAATTGAATTTTAGAACTTATATAACAAATTTTGAGTCTCCCACTTTAATTGACTATTCACCATTTACTTCGAGTCGACTTTTTTCTGATTCATTAATACTGTGGTTTCTAAAATCCAGTTTTCTCCTAGTATCCAAACCATGAATCACTGCTTGGACATGTGTTTCAAAAATTGAAATAAAAATTATTTGAAAAAAGCTGACGTTTTGGATAGACTATCCTTTGTCAAAGCAAAACACATGAAATACACCGGGAACATATGTGACATCTACTTCCAATGAATACTTTGCCTGAACTTCCAAACTTTTCCCCAAAAGTCTCCAGAATGAAAATTCACTTTCATTCTTTGCTTGACAAAGGATAGTCTATCCAAAACGTCAGCTTTTTTCAAATAATTTATTTCAATTTTATTTTATTCCAGGGTTCTTGTGTCTTGTCCTTCTTTTCTTTTACATCCATCATGTATTGTTCAGTTACATTATATCTTCATTTTCAATGTGCTTATGCTAGTTTTCTATTTTATTTCATTCGTTTTGTATTTGATTGTAAATGTACCATAAATGGATGAAGGAACATCTACTCTTGATGTACTCTTTTACATTAAATTTGTTGCACACACTGTACAGCAGTAATATCAACTTTTTCTTTTTGCTGTAATATTAAATATGAAGATGGAGGAATTAAAAAAAAATACTGATTTCAAGAGTAGACCTTAATTTTTTTTTTATTTTAACCCAATCTTCTTATTGGTCACTCCTGCTATATAGCAGGTGTTTTCAATTTGTATACAATTCATAATCTCTCTACTCATAATAACTCTATTCTATGAGATTTGAAGACAATTGTTATTATAGGGTTTTAATATCGTGCTGAATTCATTGGATGAAAACAGATGGTAAATAAATGCTCTTCAGATTAAATGTTTTCAATCTTCAGTATTGTGTGGGATATGTAGGGGTGATTGGTTCTACAAGTTGATGCAAATAACCTCATCAATAACTGAATATTCATTAACTTAGTAGTTTTCAGAAATGAATTACATTCGGATACTGGTAGGATCACTGTAAATAGGGCATCAGTGTGGTGATTTTGCATATTTAAGCAGAGCTTGTCTTTATAAAATGACATTTTCTACCTATTGTGTGTTTATATTAATTATGTTATATGAAAAGAAAAGTTACTCTCAATATTTTAAAAAGAATGTTTGAAGAATATTCTAAATGAAAGAAGGCTATTAAAAAGCTGAATTAGAAATTAAACAAATATGGCTACTAATGAAAACCCTTATATTTTTCTTATAGCCTACTGGGGGTACACATGTTGTACTTAGAGTAAGTTTATTAGGGATTTATGTTTCGAAGTACATTTTGGATGATAACTGAAATACAATCATCATTAAATTAATAAGAAAAGTGGTTGACCATTTAAATAAGCATATGAAGTATATTTGTTCATTTCTGCAGGAAAAAAGAAAGAAATTTTTTTTAGTTTGTTTTCTAGCACCCAATGATTGCATTTATCACAGTTATTATCCAACTTATTTTGTTTCATGCATTCATTTTTTTCTTTATTCATTTTATCTTATTTTCTTTTCACTTTTTGGCATCAACACCAGAAATTTAAAAACGTTAAAAGAAATCAGGTAATTAAATCAGAGTTATTTGTTAATTTTTATATTTTATTATTTTTTTTTATTTTTATATTTTGGTTTATTATTCTTTTTTTTTTTGTTTTGTTTTTTACTTTTATTTTCTGAAAGTTAGAAAAATAAAGAGTCAACTTTAGTTCAAGCTTTTCTAATATTTAACAGAAAAACAAAAGTAATTAAATTTAATCAAAATAAACTTTCCATTTTCTCTTCTCTTTCAATAAAATGTTTGTATATGATGATCAGTATTTAAAATAAAAAGTATCCTTACTAACATCTTTAATTAACTTAAATGCCCATGTATAATTGGTAAGGAAAACATAAAATTATAGTTTACAATGATGGAAAATTAACCTCTATAGCCTTTAGAATTATACAATTTTTAAATTTGTTTAAGAAACTTAAACAATTACAACTGAATCTAAACGTATGACCTTTGTTATGTAGATTTTAAAAGTATGTTTCAAAAACAAATTGAATTTCTATATATCAAAAACAAATTGAAATTTAAATTGCTCTTAATCATTTGAAGGTAATTAGTGTTTGAATATGCAAGTAAGTTTCATGGCCAATATTATCAAGTATTATTTCAGTGTAAAATTCTGATATATATTCTGTTACTTTTGTTTAATTCAATCATTAACCATATAATCTTATAATAACCATGATTTAGCTAAGATTGATATTATAACTTGAAATTTTAAATGCATAAATTATATCCGTTTTGATAAGGAAATAGCCTGTAGAAAAGCCTGTCAACATGGAACATAAAACCGCACTTATACAAACCTTACAAAAAGCCACAATCCTAAGCACTTGTCACATAGTAAGGAAATTCCTACACCCTAGACGTTAATACTCCCATAATAAGGAAATTCCTACACCCTAGACGTTAATACTACCATAATAAGGAAATTTTCCTCTTCCCTGCATTTGAGCCCCTTGGTCTTGGCCCTCTCTTGGGCCTGCCTCTGATACTTGGCATCCAGATTTGATCCGAGTTCTATACTCTATACAATAAAAGAAAACGTGAGCATGGTACAAGAAGTGCACAATAAGTCAATCAGAAGCGCTTCCACAAGATGTACATCTTGTCTAGTCGCTTCAGATTAGTTAATTCTTCACTTCTTGTGCTATGCCTATGTTTTCTTTTTTATAAACACATGCCAGTCTGAAGTCTCTCGAATGTGAAGAGAGACTTATAATTGAAGAAAGATATTGTTTTCAGGTGCATTCAAAGATATGAAATTTACTCCAAAAAAAATCTTAGGATTTAAAATATACCGTAAATCAGAACAGAATTGTCCAAAATAATTTTTTCTCATAAGTCGGGCTTGAAATGGCTTCCGACCGTAATTCAGATCACTGTAATAAGGATAAATAATAATAAAATAAAAATAAAATAAAGTAAACTGAAATTAAAATAAACCACAAAAGAAAACCCCAGGAAAAATACAAACAACTTTGATTTCCATTTCCCCTAAATTAAAAAAAAAAGATGAAATTTAATCCGTTAAGTAATTCATTTGTACTAAGTTGTAACATTTCCATAAAATGATGTACTATTTCATCACAGAACAGGAGGAATAAAACTTTTCACTTGCTAACTCTAACTCAGGTCAAATTTGGTTTCATTTGAACCAGTGGGTATTGCCAACACCTCCTAGAAAGAAAGCCTGCGCACTGAAAATTAATATATTGTTACATCATCATAAAAAGGCATTGTTAATTGCATTTCTACCAGTAATAAGCTCTAAATTCTGACTTCTTATGATCATGTAACAATGTATGACGTTTCAGTGCAGAGGCTTTCTTTCTAGGAGGTGTTGGTATTGCTGAATCCAAAAATATTAATCTTTACCCATTGAGCTGCAGAGTTTGGTGTTTTTAATGAATAAAAAACTCAAATACAGTTAGGGAGTTATGTTATGTATATGAGTTAGGGATATATGTCACATATACACATAACGTTCCCTGTGAGCTTGCTGGTGATTCGAAACAAGCATAATCCATCGAGAACAAATACACAAAAGTTTGTTTTCAATTTAAATTTCTTATATAGTATCCTATTCCTTATAGGGATAGACTTTTACAGAAAGTGAATACACTATGTGAAAAGCTGTAAAATATGCTTTTTGTTATGCTTGAGTTTTTAATTGAAGTATAACTTTGTCTTGATGTTTTATGCTTATTTCAGCTCCCGTCAAGTTTCCAAGGTCCTATTACTGCTTGTGTATTAAAAATTATAGCTCCCTCACTCATAAATTACTTTAAGTTTTTCACCTATAAATTCCAAAATCAGCAAATAAGATTGGTATTTTTTTTAATTTTTTTTTGGAATTGGCAAAATTACTCGTTTTAAATGATACAAAAAATGGCATGGGCTAGAGTTATCCATTGGGAATATTTGCTATTCAGACATGCATCAATCAGTAATAGATTTCTTTGTATTTTCTTAGATTCCTGGTTTTGTTTGTTTACTTTCTTTTTTACATAAATGATTAAATATTCTTGTATGTACGTATATAAATTTTTTCAATATAATAAAACTGTTGGCTTTCTGTATCATATCAACAGTCCAGTAGTCCCAGCTATTTGAAGCATTTTAATAACTCACTATCTAATTTTAATATTTTCTTACATTTACTTGTTCGTGTTAAGCTGTAGGATTGTTGGACTATTGATTTATTGATTTTTGCATAGATTATTTTATATTTGTCTAAATTTTTATTCAGTAAATTTAAGTATTTTAAGAAGTCTATAGATATTTGCTTGATTATCTATGTGTATATTATTACATGTTTATTATTTTATATTTTAGGGTGAAGGAACAACAGAAGGCAATGGAGGAGATGCTGTAAGAGACTTTTAAAACTCAATATATAATTATGAAAGAAAGTTAGTTAATATGTCACAAACAATCATTAAAATTGAAACGCCAAAGTTAAACTTAGAAATTATATTAATTTCTCAACACAACATATTTCATTATTAATACACATATTGAATTTTTTTTCCCCCGTACTTAAGCCTCTTTAATAACCAAGAAATATTTCTCAACAGGATAGTGTTTTAGCAAATGAGTCACTTGAAGGAAACCCATGGCTATCAGATGGATGGTCAGGAACTCTGTTTGCTCACAAGAAGCGTATAATAGCATTCTGTTCCACTGATCTCCTCAAGCATGCTCACCCTATTAAGCTATTGACAACAGCCACTAATCGTGTTTATGCATACCATACTCATCCTTTATTCTCTGACATGCTGAGACCTAAAAACACTTACTGAAAACACATTTCCACTAATACAGATATTCCGAGTTTGTTTGTGACTTACTTTCTTTCCCTCATAGATACTATTACTATACTAAATTACATTCAGCAAATTAAATTAATTTTAACTTGTTTGAACCATTTTTTACAGGCTATTGGCCCTCCTGGTCCTCCAGGTCTTCCTGTAAGCATTAATGCTCTTGCAATTTGTGACCAAATTTTCTATGTGAAATTTACATTGCTAGTATTAATAAATAAATTTTATTAATGATACCTTAGATGTCATTTAAATGAAAACATATTAAAATATGAAGATTGCTATTGATGAACAAATTTTTTTTAATTTGAAAAATATGAAATTGAATATAAAATTATTAGGGTCCTCGAGGATTACAAGGGCCTCCAGGAATCAAAGGTGATAGAGGTTTGGATGGACAAAAGGGCGAAGTAGTAAGATTTAATCAATTTTGGTGTGTTGTTTAAGGTTAAAAATCAAATAAGTCATTAAGATCGCTTTTCTAATTATATTTTATAAATTTATTAAAATTTTTTACATTGATGAATATATATTTTTTTATTTTTAAGGGAGAAAAAGGTGAAAAAGGAGATCAAGGTCCAATGGGATTACCAGTAAGGGCATATTAAACAAGCATTTTCATTTAATCTGCAGTGTACACCAACAGCCATTTACTTTTACTATATTAGCAAAGGAGGCAATCAAAAATTTTAATGTTGAAATATAAATGATGAATGAGTATTACTTTAAAAAGCTTATAAACTTTACAGTCTTCTAGTATTGTATTTATACAAAGGTTATTTTGAGAGGGAAAAAAAGATTTAAAAATCAATCGGCTTGAGATGTAGTTAACCTCACTCATTTTTAACATTCAATGAAGTATGATCACACTATTGTGAATAGAAGACCACACTTTGCCTTACTTTAGCATGACAAAATTCTGTTCCATGGTATTGGTGAATTGTTATAACAACTATGAAAATGGATGTTTTGTATTCCATTAAACACTTGTAATGCAAAATGTTTTGATGATGTTGCATTTTGTGTAGATATATGAGTTTTTAGTAAGCAGCATTGTTATCATTATTCTTCTCTGCATAGTAAATTTATTAAATGCCTATATTAAATTTCTGTCTTGGAAACTATTCACTGATAGTTGATATTAGTCACTGTCAATACAAATTCTTTATCATCAGTTGTCAAAAGTAATTAATTACATATGACAGATCATTTAAAGTTGAAAGGATTCATTTTGAATAAATGATGATGTTGATATTTTATGGTTACCTTCAGAACAATACAATTGAATAGAAACATAAACACAGCTAAATTTTTAAAAGATAGATTTCCTCCCTTGTCAAGTGATTTTCAGTCTCATCAAGATTATTAAATGAGGGGTATATTAGAGTCATTCCCTTTAATATACCTCTGGTTATATAAATGTCATTCATTTGAAACAGACTGTTGGCTCTGATCAGTGGTCTTATAAAATTTATTCCTCAAAGTTAAAGAACATATTATATTCCTTTACAATGTATAATGTGACGTTCAGCATTGAAGTATGTGCCCCAATGTTCAGTGAGTTAGTAATATGATATAATGAACATACTGTATATCGGTGAATAAAAAATTCCGAAATGGTGTAATATCTCGAAAAAATACAAGTCTTGTCAAAAAAAAGAAAAAATACATGTTAAATATTTTTTGAATGCTATTTTATAGTACCAAAATTAGCCCTCTGCACTTCTTATTGGAGGTGTGGTGGGGGGCAACTTTGAGATTTCAAATAGGAACCCCCAAATTTTTTTTTTTTTCCAGATTCTGATTCTATGGAAAAAAATTACATTTTTTAAAAATATCTTTTGTGGATGGCACTATAATTTTAAAAAAGTCAAACTTGTGTGAATATCTCGAGAAGTCCCCTTCAAATAAAAAAAAAAACGTATCCAGTAATCTATGAAAGCTAAAATATTTTTCACTTCACTTCCTACTTTTTTTCCTTGCAATTACAGTGCCATCTACCATACAAAACCCAATGATATGAAATTTGAAGAATCTGAATCTACAATAAAAAATAGGGGTTCCCATTTAAAATTTAAAATTTGCCCCTGCCCACCCCTGAATAAGGTAGAATCTGAATCTGAAAAAAAAAAAAATTGGGGGGTTCCCATTTGAAATTTCAAAAACTATTTGACACGTATTTTTTTCATTTTTTGACAAGACATGTATTTTTCAAGATATTAGACTATTCTGGGACTTTTTATTCACCCGGTATATAGCATTTGCATATTAAAATATCTAATTTTATATGAAGCATTCTCCTGTTTATGTTAAGAATATAATATGTCAGATTTTCCAAAGATGCATCTAAATGTATTGCCCTATAATTCGCCATAAGCACTTAAGAACCACTTCTTTGCATACTTAGATCTCTGTGGAGGATAGTGCAGACGCATCCCAAAATGATTTCCATGTTTTGAGTTAATGTACAAGCTGAGTCCTTATAGTCTTATGGTAGTTGTTCGGGCGAAGTGTTGTGGCTCAGGTCTTGAATGATCTACATCAGTATTGCAATGTCATCTTGCTCTCAGTATATTGTGGCTTCAGTCTGTGCTTTATTTGAATAGCCCTTAGAAATTTTGTTAAATTTAGACATACATTCTTGAAAATAAATATAAATAATAAATAATAAGAAATTGTAAAAACAGTCAATACTATCACTCGAGTATTCTAATATATAGCTGCCACTTTGTGGCTGGCTAATGATGTTTTGTTGTATGGGTGGAATGTAATTGATAAAATACATGATGGATTGATGCACTCCACTAAGTTCATTCCTTCAATTTCCAAATTCCTCCAACTTCCAAATAAATAAATTATTCAAATGACATTATTGATTGTTTTTACAACTTATAATTTATATTTATATTCAAAAAGAATATATATATAATATAATTATAAGTTTCAATTAATATGTTAAATTTATGCTTAAATTTAGAAAGCTTTTAAAGATAATACATGTGCATTTTAAGGGGCCTATGGGACTGAAAGGGGAAACTGGAAAACCAGGAGAAGGCGGCAAACCAGGTGTAATGGTAAGCGTTAAAAATTAAAAAAAATAGATCAATCTTTTTATTTGTAGGACAGATATAGAAACATTATTTTGTTGCAATAAGATATCTAAACAAGTAGTTTTTTTTTAGGACTAATTTTTTTTTTCATTTGTTATTGATTTAAATTGTAAGTATATTTATCTTTCCTGATATAACAGTTTTATTTTTTGTAGTTATACCAAGTTTACTAACAATTTTGTGTCAACAATCATGGATAAACTAACTGGGTTGTTATATTTTGGGAAATGATAATCACAGTGACCCAACACAACACTGATATTTGGCATAATAATAGTTCTCATTTTTCTTTTACTTTTCTTTCTAGTATAGCATACTAATTTCTCTATTTAATATAATATGGTGCATGGATTTTAAATATTTTATTTCCTACTGTCTATCTATAGGGACCTTCTGGATTGGATGGAATCAAGGTGCGTTCAACAAAACTGCCTTTTTTTTTTTTTTTTTTTTTTTTTTTTTCCATTTATTTCCTATTTTGAAATGGAATATTCCAAACAAATTACTTTTGGAAAGCTGTCTTGCATTGTCTGTTTTATTTAATAGACTATGGAAACAAAGAAAAATGTCTTCGGAGAAAAATGCATATGTTGATTGCCTAATAGATTAAAAAAAAACTAAAGATGATAGTACCAGTATACACTAGTTAGTACAGTTAGCAGCTTTAAAGGAAACGCAAAGCAAATAATTGATTCTATTTATTTTTCAAAATATCATTCTTTGATAAAAAAATACAACAATCACACTTGAAATTTTGGTTTTCTTCTATAATTTCATTATAAACCATGACTTTGAAAAGGGACAAACACCAACCACTTCAGCATCTTTTCCTACCACTGCTTTCCATTTTTTTCCCTTCCGGATATGATGTTGAGGGAGGTTAGGTCATACAGCTTTTTACATTCCGCTTCCTCTCTGCCATTTACAGATCATTCTCCCAATAGTGTCTCCTTGTAAAGTTGAAAAGTGAAGTTCTTTAATAGCACGTAAAGATAGTAAACTTGATGAAATATGCTATGTCTATGATGAGCATTTTGATGAACGTTTCCTCTTGAAAATTTATAAACATATAATCGATGGTAAATTCCTGGAGATTTGAGAGAGGAAATTGGATGCTATAAATTAACCAACGATATCCCCAAAGTTATCATCCTATTTGACCAAGAAGCTTTCTCCAAAAACAGCTTCGCCTCTAAAAGATGTAAGAACCAATCTCCAAGGGAGAAAAAACGCCGCATAAAGGAAACATTTTTAGTTTAATATTGATAACATTTTTACTCAAGAAGAATAGATTCTTAGGTCACAAAACATCTAAAGAGTAATTTTTCACTCAAAATTGATGGTTAATATTACTTGAGATGAGATAGTATTATTGAATCTTCATGGACCCATCCAATATAATACAAAAGGAACAAATGTGAGACTAATTGGAACAGCGAAAGCTGAATTGAACCTTTCCAACAGTGCATGTTACTTCATTCATTAATTCACATTTACAAGCAAAAATTTAATTGAATATTCTAGTATTATTTTCTGATGAGAGAACTCTCTGCCAAGACAAGTGCATCACATATTTTGATGATGGTGAAAGCATCTTTCTACAACTTTCTCTAGCCCATTTCATAAATGTTGTTTAGAATGTTCACAATGTTTAAATAGATCCAATGGTTATTTAAGGATCTATCCTCAATATGAAAAAGATAAAAGAGAAAGGATAGATGCATATTCCAGGAAAAATTTTCTCTTCAAATTAAATGAAATAAAAGTCAACTATCTAACCAAAACACAAGAGGTTTAGAATTGAAAACAACAAAAGCTCTTTCTTGCTTCATAATTTTCTTGTAAATGTTGAATACATATTTAGCATAATAATGTAGAAGTTTTTTGCTTATGAAATTGGAATAACCATTTCAAATAGGAAATGAAAATTTCATACATTCTTCTACTGAAATCTAAAAGTGAGATATGTTTACTTATACTTTTATTTAATTAATTATGTCTATTTAATTATTTTTGCTTGTTGACAATTTTCTCAGTAGCAAAATTAAAGTCTGGCCATGGTATAAGTTTATTAGATTCAAAATTAAAAAAAACAGAGCATATGCAAAATAATGAAGCAAAAGGAAATTACAGTCAACCCTCTGAACAATGGGGGGGGGGGGGGGTCTAGAAATTAAGGCGTCGACTACTATGGTCATTTTGTGCCTTTTATGCAAGTTATATCTGTACGCAGCCCGGGACAAACACAAACATCCATGCCCACGGCGGGATTCGAACCCACAGCCAGGCGGACTCGAGAACTAGAAAGCCTACGCCCTAGCCCTCTCGGCCACCTGGCCAGCTCTGAACAATGGAAACCTCAGGAATACTTTTTGTGTCCATTATGGGAGGTGTCCACTATGGAGAAATCAAATTTTTATCACTTTTTTTAATGCAGAAACAACAAAATATTCATAAGCTGCATAATTATAAAGCATTGCACAGTGACAATGTGCATTCTGATTTCTACAGTACATAAATTACATTACTGTATTGTATATGTATAGTTCATTACATACACAATCTGTACTGAGCTCTGTGCCTGATAAGTCTTATATTTTAGACTGATTGCTTTTTTTCACATAAACACTCTAATATCTTTTTTTTTTTTTTTTTTTTTTTGCATATATCATAATAGATGCATGGCTTGCATCAAAATATCAAAATATCCTTTCTTGGCTCTTAACAATTTTATAGTGTGTCCTTTCTTGGCTCTTGCGTTTTCACCATTTGTGGAGGTTGTTGAGTACTGTTACATGCATCACCATTTCAAGCTCTTCGTCTTCCATAGATTTTTCCTGATTTTCAAGAATATGGAAATTTACAAGATCATTAAATCTGAAGATTCTTCAACACTTCAAACTTGACTGTCCAAGTCGAGATATTCCTAAAGTGTTATGTTGTCAGAATCCCTTATGAATCTTGACCAAAAGGTAGAAACTTCAGATAGATCATCACAATTCTCAGGAATGTGTTTACTTGAGTCCTGTTCTGAATTTTGAATTCAGAAAAATACCCATTTGAATTACTTTCACCAAATCGCAAACAGACATCGGTTTAGTATTCATGGTTTACATTCATACTTGAATTAATTACTTAAAATTAAATGGCTTGAGGTTTTTAAACTATTTAGGAGGCCTTGTTTGGCTGAAACCCGATCTTTTAAATCATGTAATGTCAAAATCCTGGGTTTTACCTTTAGACCATGCAGAATTTGAAATACTTTTTGTCCCTGTCCATTGTGACAGGTCTTGCTACTGTGGAATGGCCTTGAAAATACTGTCCATGTCCACTGTAAAGAGTGGCCATTATTCAGAGGATATTAAATTATAAGAATTTTTTTTTGGTTACAACATTTTTGTCCATTGTTTAGAGGTGTCCTTTATTGAGAGTGTCCATTATAGGAGGTTTGACTGGATATAGTTACTTCAGTAATTTTGACTTAAGTGAATTATTCGAGCTTAAATCATTTGAAACAGATCTTAAACTATTTCAGCATGATTTACTTTCAAGTGCATTACAGGTAATTTTTTTTAATACAGCTTCATTTTATGTGTTTTTTGCTAAAATATGATTTTACAAAAATCCATAAAAACTGCATGAATTTCAGCCCACACATTTACTGTATTTTTAAGAATTTTTTTTTTCCTTTACTCTCAAATGCATCACCCCAATGAAATTACCCAATTATTTTCAGATATTCAGATGTAGAATGTAAATTCTCATCCCATTCACTAGCTTCAGATTATGAGGATACCCAAAATTAATTCCTTGTAAAACACCAAATGTTAAATACACAAGATGTAATTGTTGACACACAAATTATCATTATCCATTTATCATTCATTGCCCTGCTAAGACCTTGCATCTCACAATTTATAACATATGCTACAGTCCCTGCACTAGCTTAATCTGGATCTAGACTGAACCAAGTTTAGCTATAGCTCATGAAAGCAATGAAGTTCAGTGTTTTCCAAGAGAAAGTGTTTGATCCATTTCAAACTAGACTTCCAAATTACATTTTCTTTATTCCTCATATTTCTCTTATATTTATCATTCAAAACCTGATCTAATCACATCTACTGTACCTAAATGTTTATTATTATTCCCATGCAAAAAAATTTCACTCATTTGTCAATCTTCAGAATAACACTTTTTCTTTCATATTTATAATTTTTGCATAAATTTATGGATTCTCTGTCTTTGAATATTTACCAGATCATCCATAATTTATAGTCCAGCTCTTCATAAATAAGTAAAAATAATTCTACAACAGTAAAGTAGATACAATTGGTGCAGTATTTTAATATAAGGTGGCCTAAAACCTACCCACCCAGATCATTCCAATCTGTCAGCTATTACTATGGTAAGTTAATTGTTTGAAAATTGTGTGATATGTTCATGGCATCAAGGCATTTTGTTTAACCTGCTTTTTTGTATCATTTGATAGGATTGATACAAAGAGCCTCTTACACCACCGAGCACCCCTTTCATCACGAATGAATATATTTGGGCAGCTGAAAGTCCCGAACACGAGACAAGCTTTCCATTTGACTCCAAACTTCAGCTTCACTTGGAATGTTCGTCTCACCTATTCTGGACTTTCAGCTACCTGAATGTATTCTTCGACAATGAAAACCAGCTGCTTGGTGCTCTGGGTGGCCATTTCTTCAATCCTAAAAATTGATGCAAAAAAAAAAAAAAAGCAAAACACGTTAATACCAGGTTCACGTCATACAATTTTCAAACAATTATACTTAGTAGTAGCTGAGAAATTGGTGTTTAATCTTGGTAGGTAGGTTTTGGGCCACCCTGTATGTCTATAAGACTGTTGTTTAATTATTTGATTATGTGATCAAATTTATTAGACTTAAAAAATATAGAAAATTTTAAATAGGGTTTTATTGTTATTAATAAACTTCTATAGATCAGTTCATTTACAATGCAGTTTTGGATCAATTGACCATTCATATGGGTGACCTATAATGCATTTCCATACCAGCTTAAATTTTAGTAATTATATAATATTTTTACTCTGCTTAAAAAAATAACATGGTGATTAAAAATATTTTTAATATATTTATTTATACACTTATCATGACTATACAGCATAAGGTTTAGAAACATTTACATTTTTGATGCATGATCTAATTAATGAATTTCTATATGTCAACATTGCTGTTTTTGTTGTCTCATGCTGTACCTCTGTCCAGCATCTGTATTCTGTGATCTAAGTTCTGCTACAATATAATAGTGCTGCCAATTTATTAGATGTAAAACTTCTATGACCTATGAACAATTGTGACGATGCCAATAGAAACATAGCCTCGAGGAGAAAATCATTTTTTGAGATAATATTAATATAAACATTGTTATAAACATTGTTTATATTATTATTATCTCAAAAGAAGATTTCCCCTCCAGGCTATGTTTCTATTGACATCGTCACAATTACTTATTATTTTACTAGAACTTATATTAAAATAAAACATTTATTGCATCTTAAATTTTGTTTGACACCAAAATTATAACTGATATGTATTAAAATACTTATTCACTTGAAACTTATTCATGTAAAACATTTGAAACCATTGCCAGACCCAAGATACTATAAAGACTATAAATATGCGATGATAATGTATAAATACTATCTACAATGTACTGTATAATATTTTAAGTTGATTTAAATAATAATAATAATAATAATAATAATAATAATAATAATAATAAT
>JAHWFO010060970.1:871814-886557 GCA_023313115.1 Rhysida immarginata
TTTTTTTTTTTGTTTTCACCTTAAAATTCCCCTGATACACTTTATCTACTGTTGTCCTGTTCATTACTTTCACACATGTTTTCTTCTCTTTGAATATCTCCCAGTCTCATTTTAAAACAAAATTATTTTTTTGGCATTCCCATTCCTCACATAAATTACTGATACTGAAAATATCATTTTCAAACCTATAATGAAAGACAACATTATTGAGAAATCAAATTCTCAGGCAAGTTAGCATTAGAGGAAAGCATAAAACCCTCACATCCACTCCTGATAAAACGTTACTGAGAATTCAATCATTGTTAATGGAATAGGACTAAAGCTAGGAATGGCAGTGCAAATTTCAAATTATTTGGAACTATAATTGTAGGACTTAATTAAAAATGATTTGAAGAAACCCAAATAGGACAAATTGATTTGTTTTCATAGATTACCTAGATAATGAGTACTTTATTTTAAAATATGAATGATGTTTACATTAAATTTTTGTTGCTTTATCTTTGCTTTAACGCTTTATTTGTTTATTTTTTAGGTTGAAAAATACACATAAGTTATGTGGTAAGGATATTTTCCAGTTTTTTTCCCTTTAAATATATATAAATTGCATTTTACTACAATAAGTTTTCATTTTAACAGGAAGAAGAAATGAAGATTTCTTGAGAGATCTATTGTACATAGTGTACTTATATGTGCTCAGTGAATTCACACACTACTGTTATGATGGTAGCAAAGAATTTAAATAACATGGCAGTAAAAGATAATAGAATAACCAGCAAAGATGGAGTTCACCTTACTGAGACAGTAAAATGTGTTATAGTTGTAATGGAGACATGATTGTTGGATTAACCAAAAGCTATTGGAATTTTGTGATCTAGTTTGACATTCTTATAAATGTTACTTGATGTCAGGTAGCAGAACTGTTCTACAATGTGAAAGAATAAGCATAAGTTAAAAGTGATGAGTGCTTAATGACAATTAAACCAAATAAACCACTAAGGACCTGAATGGAACTATTAACATGGAATCCATCAGAACTGAAATATAAAATATGATTTTTTTTTTTCCATTTTTTTATTTTTTTTATTTTTCCTAATGAGAAGATTGCATTCTAATAATTAAGAAAAAAAAAATTCCAAAATGAGAACAAAATTATCTACACCTACCATCAATAAAAAAAGACAGTCTGTATATTTTTAAAGTGTACATTTAAATTGTGGTAAATGATTTTCATGATCCTTCTTCTTTCCATTTTTTTCTTCACATGAAAGTGACACAAGTTTAGATTGTTTCTGTGAAAAGGGGAAAAAAAAGGCAACCATTACCTATAGTTCCTAAGCACAATTTCTAAAACTTGTATACAAGTTCTGCAAATCTATTGGTCTACAAGCAAAAATAATACCTTTAAATATTATTTAAGTTAAATAAAACGAAATACTTTTCAAGTTTACAGGAAGACTTTTCCCCTCATTTCAAATTGATACTTTCAGTAAATTTAGAAATATTTCTAACAGTTCCAAGAAGAAAAAAAATTACATGAAACCTGTCTTCCGCCTACATAATGAGTGGAAAACCTAAAGGATCCCATACAAAGCATCTTAATAAGATTACATGCAATCATTAAATAAATAAATAACAGTTGAATAAATGTTAAATGATGAAATGATGTAAAGCAATGATTAATGTTATTTGTTTTAATATGTATTTAAGGGAAAATGATGTAGAATATGTTAAATAAAATTTTTCTTAAAATGAACATCCACCCTTTCCCATTTCCACAATAGAATATAAAATTCGTCTCACAGTATTACAAAAAACGAGCAGCTGTAATTAAATACATTTCAGTGCCAAGACCTCGTATTCTTGTATTTTTTCCAAGTCCATTGTTTTGTATGAAAACTTTCTCCTTATTATTTTTAATATAAGGCTATATATAGATGTTAATAAATAAAAATTCAGTATATGTATATATACATAATCAAACATAATTACATGACTTCATTTGCACATATTGTATTTATTACCTTTTGAGTCATTTGCCATTTCTTATAGATATTTTAGCTTTTATATGCTTTTGTTAATCTTAAATGTATGTGAGTGTTGTAATTTTCTATAATTACTATACTTCATTAAAGAATCAAAAGAATTTTATCATTAGTAGTGATAATTTTTGCGATGTTCTAATTGAAAGCTTTATAAAAAGGAGAGAAGTTTACAATTTTTCTGGTAATGTTGTCAATGTTAAAATTTTCCATTACAAATATATACAGCATAACTCGGATAATACGAACTCGGTTAATATGAAAACCCGCTTAATACGAAATTTTTGGTCCCGGTCTCGTTTGTTTACTTTCCTTGAAAAATTACCCTCTTAATATGAACTGTTTTTTTCGAAAAACCCGGTTAATACGAAAAAAAATTTGCAAAATAAATGAAGATTTCTTACTAAAGAACGATTTTAACATTCAACTATGATTGGATAAACAGTGTAGGGCAGCAAATATCCCACAAGCTACACTTTTGCAAATATGAGACGCCATTTTTGATCCTGAAATTTTGTTTCGGGAACATGCAAGAGAGAAGCTAAAGGTAAAGGAAGCTTTGGATACAATAAAAACTTACCTAATGACGAAAGAAGTATCAGCGACAATGATTTTAATGCTTTCTTTTCTTTGAATGATTTAAGCAGTCGCAAATAGAGAACTATTTTCATAAATTGTAATTTTTGGATGAATAAATATAATTATATATAGTAAAAGCAGTTTATTTACAGTAAATATTCATGACTTATGACTTGTTTCTATTGTTCCTGGATAATATGAAACCCGGATAATACAAAAAAATTTGTTGGCCCCCAACGAGTTCGTATTATCAGGGTTATACTGTAGATTTTTAGCCATTGTAGTCATAATGCCGTTCTTAGCTCTGATAGACTCTTCATCCCTGATATTAGTTGTTAGGCAATACACTTTATTTTTTTATAAAAGGGCTATTATTTCTTCCTAATCATTTCTTTCCTATGCTACACTTTAATCCAATTTCACATATGTTACTTAAATCATTACATCAGCGTTTCTTAAATTTTTTGTCTCGCAACCCACTTTTACACTTAAAAATTTTAAAAGATCCCCGGATGTCCTAATATGTTTTATATATTCCATGTTCTATTATTTTTAAACATATGAATACGAATATATTGATACTTAGAAAATTTTTTAAATAATTGAAAAAAATTAGTCGCCCCTCAAATTTTCTGCAACTCCCACTTTAAGAAACACTGCATTACATGATAGCAGATTAGATTTATTAATTACCATAGATCTTTTGTTGTTTTGGCTGAATGAATTAGATTGAAGATCAAATACATACAGTAATATTATCGAGCTTGAAGGATTAAATGTGCATGCTGTCTATAATTTTTTAAAAGTGGTCTTTTCTTATTAGTTTGAAATTAGGTATTTTTTACATATTTTTTTTTAATTGCTATCAACTTGAACCAAAATTGAATTGACAGTAAGTTAATACAATTAAAGATGGAATTATTTTCAGGTTGTAAATAATCTTATAACTTTTAAATTCCAGGAGACTATTGTGCTCCAAAATCTCTCTGAACTGTAAGCAGGGCTGTTTCTATATTTTTTCTGGGGCTCCTGAGAGTTAGTAAATATAAAAGCAGTCCCCATGAGTTGGAGTCTTTTTTTTTATTAAAAAAAAAAAAATTCTCTTAAACATTTCTCATTTTATGAAACTATCGTGCAATTCAAATTTTTGCGAGGCCCTCAATGGCGTGGGGCACTATGCTACCGCACTGCTCATACATCCATGAATACAGGCCTGACAGTAAGATCCAAACATACATCGAGTTCTTCTTCCCTTGATACACTTTTTATTTATTTATTTATTTATTTATTTATTTATTTATTTATTTATTTATTTATTTATTTATTTTTGAGCCATATAAATTGCATGTTGAATAGCTAAGCCAGAGCAATATTATATATTAATAACCATTTTTTTATTAGTCTTCTTCATTTTGATCCTCAGCTAATCTAACTATCTTGGCCCCTTACCAAACATTTATCACCAATTTTCATGCTTTTGTGTTCTTTTTGTATTATTCAATTACCTTAATGGGTCTTATTACCTAGAGCATTAGCCTAAAAAGGAGTTCCACTCAGGTGAGAAACTAGGAGCTAACAGAGAAAATATATGGGTGGTATGATCCAAGTCAGGATTTGAACGATGATTTAGGCATGGCGATCCAGAAGCTAGCCTGTTACCTATTTTGCCACCTGGGCAAGCATTTTCATGCTTCAATCTTGACCTCAACCACTACTCTGATGTTTAAAATCCTTTTTCTGTTCTGCTGCTGAAAGAACAATCAATAAGAAATTAAGAAATGCAGAGTTTGTTTTTCTCATGTAGTTTCCAAAAATATTAATCAGTTAAACCATTACTTAATTTAAATTACATGTATAAGGGTATTTTTCAATACAGTTGGCAGTAGCAATATACTTACAATAGACCTCCAGCTATGTTCGAATGGTTGTGCCTACATATAGTTCAAATGGCAGTTCCATTGGGCGGTCTTTATCTCTATACTGATCAGCCTTCTCCCCCTGCAATGTTTTCATCTCTTCAGACCGTTGTAAAAGACTTAAGAGATGGTGTTACATCTTTGATCAAGAGGTACAAGTTTCAGTCGAGAATGGTTCACCAGCTTTTTGCAGATGGTACAAAACTTATCAGTTGGGATCACTGCTTGAACAACATGGATGACTACGTGTAGGTCCAACCGTTTAACCAGAGCTGAAGTCTGTCATAAGTACTGTAACTTTCAGGGTATAATACGCAGGGGGGGAAAAATAAAAGTTAAAAAAATCATTACTAAATATTATAAAATGTAAATCTTATTTAATATTCTGATAATAAACACAATGAAGATACGATTTAAAAAATATAATAATAATTTATTTTTTTTTTGGGGGGGGGGGTCAGGAGGGAGGGTCAAAGTGGGCAGAGGGGTGCATATTATATCCCAAAAATTACAGTATATTGTTTCTGCCAAGCTATTCTTATTTGGTCAGCTGTCCTGATCTATGTTTCATGTGTGCAACCTTTATATTTACCTAAGTAATGGCTACCATATCTCACCTTGCCAAGCATTATTGACCCTGTTGTTGACAAAGTGTTATACACTTTTTGGTTTGAACATTTTTTTTTTTTTTAATTTTTGAACATTGCACCATTCTTGTAAACATGATCAATGTTTATACAAGAAAAGCCCAAACTTGATGGTAGTTGCAGAAATGTGGGATCCAGCTCATTGGCACTGCCTATCATGTCAACTTCGAAATCACTTTCTTGGTTTGTCCATCTTGTCCATTAAATCCACTGCACTGCAATCATATGATTACCATTCATGTGTCTTCTAATCAGAGCTGTTCCTTCTACCTCAAGGGTGAATTTAATAAATTACTACTCAGTTTATCTATGATGGATGCAAACTTAATAGTTTTAAAGAGTTAACTGTATTTGATAATGTGCAATATGGTGATAGTCTAATTATTATTTTTTCAGTTAAAAAAAAAAAAAATACTTTATGCAAGCATGTCTCTATAATACTGTATTTTTAAAATCTGTTCTTAATCTATTGAATTGGGCACTTGGCCCTTCAGTTATCTTAAAAGTAGATAAGCAAGCTGCTGCCTAACACTTTCATAACCTAGCACAAATATACCGATGAAAGCTGTGGACAAAAGGTTATATGTTTTTATTTAATATACCTATATTGTCTGCTATGTGCATTAACAAAAGTGAAGGAGTAATAAATTAAATGAATTTAACCCATAATTACTCGCATTAAATTTAGGCTTAATTACTCAAACAATTTCATTATGAACTGTTCTTTTTACAACAAATAAAAATCAGAAATAAACTATCAACCTCTCACTTTGGTAAAAATGCTAAAAATTATTGGTAGTTACAAAAATAGATGAAGAAAATGTATGGCAGGTTCATATTACCCACGCATGTAATTAAGGGTTAATGAATAATTATCACCTATTGCTTTATCTATTATCTTGTTTATAATTGTGGAATTTTAAATTTTATTATCAAATGATAATAAAATTAGAAATATCTCGCTGAATTAATCCTAAAATGATAACATCTGGGAATTGATAAGAATTTATACTACTGTATTTAAATTCACAATGACAGTTTATTGTTTTATGTAATCTTTTATCAAATATTACATTAAAAAATATACGATCGTGATAATTTTATGGAAATTAAAAACAAACTGAAAAAGCTCCAATAACAAATGTTTTTTGATAGTTTCAATAAGTTATATTTTCAATTTTCAATAAACTTTATGGAACCATACAAGGCTGTTTAAAATGAAATATGAAAATATTAATAATCAAATAATGGAATTCTAAATTAATAAAATTAACGAAAATCTTGCATGCCAGAGATATAGCCTCAAGTCCATGGTTTTTGGGGGCCCATAATATCAGTGGCTCCAAGGAGTGAAAGAGTTTTGAATCATAACTTGCAATGCAACAAATTTGCAATTGAAGTCACTCTAAGAATAGATTGAAAGTGCTGTGTCAAAGATGAGTGAACAGAAAATGAACGTCATCATAAGAAAAAGAGGAACAGCGGTAGCACGAAAATGCCAATTTTCACTTTATGAAGACAATTTTATTAATTAAATAATAAATTAAATCTAAACTTTTCAACTGATTTTTTTTTATTACACTTAAATAATATTAATACGCAAAAAAAAATTAGAGTTGAAATTTTTCCATATAAGCAAATAAGTAAGATTTTCTTGGATTTTGAAGGTAGGGCAGCATTTGAAGTTAACTCTTCTCTTTGACAATGTATTTCATTTAGATATCATTATGTTTTAATAGCAAATTATAAACTGCCATTATGGATGCATCCTCCTTGAGGTAGCCAACTTATATATTTTTATCTCAAAAGGTGGACACTATCACCATACAATTGAATTTTGTGTGCAGAATTCAGAAGAGAGATGCCATTTTATTGTTTTCAGTGTGCCTTTAAATTTGCCTTGATTGTATGTCCAAAACGTCATTTATTTTCCACTTCCACTCAAAATAATTGTCCTTGAAGTTGCAACTCATAGTGTGCCATTCAAACTCTTCTGATCTATTTGGTAAATAGGTTTTATATCCAACAGATTCAATGATGATGAATGCAATTTTATTTCTGTTATAAAACTAAGCTTTTAGCACCTACTTTTTCAGGCACAGATCTTTGAGATCAGTGCTCTAGTGTCCCATTTATAAATCCTTACCAATGATTAATTGAAGAATGGAAGTTAAGATAGGAAAGAAACCTGAAGGGGAACTTGACATATCATTAGAGACTTTCTTCTTTTAGTTATCTTCACTTTTAAAAACAAAAACTTCATTATTGCATTGCAGTTCTTTGATCGTTGACTCTTGTCCATGAGCTGTCATCTTCAGTTCAATCTTAATAAGAAAAGAAAATATAATTTTTAATTAAAAAATGTTTATGCATGTTTCATTTATTTATTTTCAATTGATATGCTGAGTTTTGTTAATAAAAGGACTGATGTCAAGAAGTTAACAAATATGACCTATTTACAAAATCTGCTATATTCTGTCTCATGATAAAAGCAGTGAACATATATTTATTACCAGCATATGTTACTTCCAGTCTTTATGAATTCTGGACCAAAGGAGTTGAATATACAAAGGCATAAGATCAATTAGCTACCCCTCCCCACTCCCCTTGGAAAAATATATGCCCTTGGGCAGCAATACAGTGTGCCTAGCTTCAGTGCAAAAAAAAAAAAAAAACAAACCTGCCACATAGGTGGAAGCTGGCATTAACGTGGTCTAAGAATTTGCTGATGGCATGAATTAAAGCATCCTGGTTAGTGAACTGTTTGCCCCCTTAAGAAATGGCGAGATATGTGAACAGGGCCATACCTAGGGCTGCAGTGCCCCCCCCCCCCCCCTGCTAAAGGAATAGGGCCAGCCTCCCTGAAATAAAATTCTGAGTATAGCCCTGTATGTGAAGTGTGATGGGGCCAAGACTGTGAGAAGTGGGGATGGGGGGGAAGATCTCATACCTCAAAAGAATTGGTTTTCTGCATGCATCCATACTGGATCTTGTGACATTCATCCAGCTGACACAGCACACTTCAGTTGTGATTGTTTTGCCATGCAGGAAAAGTTGATAATGCACAGTCTTCACAATCCATCATACAAACACACACAAAAACATCTATATCAGGTTTGGTGGTTCCCCTTCATTAAACCACTATGCTATGTTGTCTTGAAGCAAACATTTTTCCTCAATCCTAAGGATCCAATGCATGTTGTATTTTAATCAATCGTATTTCTACCAATAATAACCCTCAATTCTGACTTTTTATGATGATGTAACAATGTATGCGATTTGGTGCACAAGCCTTCTTTCTATGAGGTGTTGGCTATACTCTTTATCATAGCTGCATGGCAAGTGGCTGGCCTAAGGCAATAATCAATTTGCAGCAACAGTAAGACACCCTGAGTCTTTGGAGAGCAATGCACGTTTCCATATGACATATCCGTGTTGTTCATTATGTTCTGTGGAACCCATGCATCCAGTTTTATTAAGCCTTTCCCCTTGCTATCAGTTGTCTACAAACTGTCACTGGTGATTTGAGTCAACACTGAGATCATGTGTTTTGGATGCCAATTTTTCTTCAACTTTCTGCCTTAACTGTAATGTGTTAACAAACCTAGACAACCAGCTCTAGGATTATGGTTGATATCATCAGACTGAAGATGATATCACAGAATGAAAACTTGAATGGATATTTATAAGAGAAAAGGACGAGACACAAAAACCCTGGAATGCAATAAATAGTTAATAAATACAACTGAAAAATAAAATAATAATTAACAAATAACAAAAAAATAAATATATAAGTATAATCAAAATAAAACTAAAAAATCAAATAAAGAGCTGACGTTTCGGATAGAGCCTATCCTTTATCAAAGCAAAAAAGGATAATTCTCTAAAAGCAAATAGAATATTAGAGAATTATCCTGAAGTTATGAAATTAGTACTAACGGACGGGTTTATATATAGTTTGCATGGGGAATAGTAAGGCGTTATTGGCTGACAAACAAGAGAACAAATGAGATTAATTAGACGAACTGTTGGGATAGGACAAGACGGAGGACAAATAGGAAATAATAAGGGGGCGGCGAGAAAAATGTAATAGGATGAAACATATGAAAGTGAAATATAAAAACGTTTAGGAATGATAACTTGAAACTCATTGCACTGAAACCCCACACTTTGTTACCATTCATAACTATTTCGGGAATATTACATCCAGACAGTGAATTCATGCAAAATCAATAATTTCATATCACATTGTTCCATGATGCTGTAAACTGCTTTGATCTGACTCATAGATCCAATGGTTATTTAACATCTCTGACACCAAAAAGGTAAAAAGATGGCTATGAATTTATAAAGAAGCACAAGATATTTCCAATTTAGCAATGCAAGAAATTAATTTTATTTTTCGCTGATGCATTTCATAATACAGTAACTACAGCTTCAGAGCAATGATTGATGTTAAGTCATGTGACTCATTCATGTCTGCAATTTTGATTTTCCAGAAAAAAATTATATGGAGTTGCCATTATAAATTTGCAGTTGTGCAAAGGGAGCACTGTATTTTGGACAAAGAATCAGGTTAAAATTATGAAATATAAAGAAAGCCAATTAGATTTAGCAATTTTTAAAATTGAAGAATTTTGATTGGATAAGGGTCTAAAATTGTTAAAGAAAGGATCTACAGAAAACATCGAGAAATTGGGTCATCTCTTGATGGCAGATAAATAGATAGATTCATTTGACCAAGTATGTTTTATGATTCAGGACAGTAATGATAAAATCAATCATTGTTGAAATGCATCGTAGAATGAAAAATAATGCCCAGTATTTTTATTGTATTGTTATATTTATAGAATGATACAAATATAGTTGTTTTGGTTTAGAATTTTCCTACCTATCTTCTCAATTTTTTCCAATCCCCAATTTCTTATTTTTATTTATCTACTATTTTATTCTTCAGCCTATCATCCATTTCATTAACTACTTTAAGTGAGTTTAGAAAGAAAAAAATCCTGTGTCCTGAGATCAAATAAAAGACCATAATGACCAAAGATGAGCATCTGTCATGCTGCACTTACCACTGAGCTAATGCAGACCCAGGAAAAGCAAATACATACTTATAGGCTATTAAAATTTCTTTGGTTACCATAACGGCAAAACAAGGTTGGGTTAGGTTAGGTTAGATCAGGTGAAAACCCAGTTTTCAAATCTGGGCTTTTTAACTATGATATTACTTAATTATATGATTTTATCTATTATGGTTCGAAACAAATATTACATAAATGAGCCAGGTACCTGCTCTGCTATGAGTGCAGGTTAATTTAACGAAATTTTTAGTCTGAGAGGATGTGGCTGCAATTTGATGGTGCACCTGCTCCTTCGATGTTGATATCTCCAAGCACCTGGTCAATAGATTTCCTATCATTGAATTGGAAGGCGAGACCCTGTCCCATGGCCAGCACTGACTGCCTGTGGGGTCACATCAAGTCTTGGTGTTATGGAACTCCAGCAGAATATGATGCAATATTGCTTGCTACGATCCAAGCTAAATGTCTCCTTGCCATTGAACGACACAAGGAATATTTGAAGGAATGCGGCAAAATTTCATGTATCATTGTAATGCCGTTGATTGGTGGTGGCATTTCAACTCTTGACCTGAGGTGTAAGTTATCTACAAATAAAAAAAAAAAATCATTTGCTCTAAAAACAAAAGCATCTTACAAAAATATTTCTCACACATATTACCCGTTCAAGATCTCATGGTGCCTGAAATATGCTTCTTTGACCATTGATTCCCTATCTCAAAATACTCAGGTTAATAGTCCTCTACCAGCTGTAGGACTTTGACCTTTAAGTTTGAGGTACCCTGTATAACTTATGGAACAACAACTTATCAGCTAGTCCCTCCATGCAGAATGGAACTGAACTGAATAACAACTTCATAACTTCAATAATCATTCTGCTTCTTTTGACTTTTCTTCTTTTTGTTGAGCTACACGAAAACGTCTTTATGCACTGGAAAACAAATTGCTGAATCTTCGTTAGCGCCAAATTTTCAAACAAAACTTCAATGCTGAGCTACATGCAATGAATAGGCAATGAAAATTCTCTTGCTGGACTTTTAATAACACCTGTGTTTGCAATATCTTAAGTTAAATTGATATACACCAACTGGCCAGATTATTATGACCACCTGACGTTTGTAGGCAAATTAGCTATGAATTCATGCTGAATTTGCTAGAGGCCAGACCATTATAAATAGGGAAGCAGGTTGTTTACCAGGATAATACCAGTGATTTGTTTCTGAAGATATCGGTAAACAATGCGATTTAACAGCCTTTGAACATGGAATGATTGTGGGAGCTCAGAGCCATGGAGCAAGCATCAACAAAACAGCTCCATCCGTTAAATGTTCAAGAGCAGCTGTTGTAAAAGCATTTAAAGACTGGACTGTCAGACAGAAAACTGGTTATGAATGTGCGAGCTGTGGCTGTCAGCGAGTAGTCAATGTTTGGGCAGAACAAAGAGTGACAAGACTGGTACAAGACAACAGTGCATCAAATTACTGCTGATCTTAATCAGAGATCCTCTTAATGATCTCTGAACGCACTGTTTGCTGTACACTGCATCATATGCGTTGTGGAACCCACAGGCCTGTTAAAACACCTTTGCTGTCTCTGCAGTTAACAAGAAAAAATTCCCACAGGAACACAAGGATTGGACAGTCGAGCATTGGAAAAAAGTCATGTGGTCCCATGAATCACATTTCCAGTTAGCAGAGTGAAAATTTGGTGGAAACCCTATGAAAACTTGGACCCCCCTATGCAAGAGTACAACCCTTCAAGCTGGTGGGGGCACTGTTATGGTTTGGGGAGTTTTCTCCTGATATGATTTTGGCCCTTTAATTCGTGTGGAACAACATCTGAATAGCATTACATACACAAAAATCATTGCTGATCAAATTCATCCTATCATGTTGATGGCGTATCCCAATGGAGATGGCTTCTTCCAACAAGACAATGCGCCATGCCATGGAGTGTGCAGGATTGGTTTCAAGAACATGAAGGAGACTTTACCTTGCTTAAGTGGCCGCCACAATGTTTATAAAAAATTGTACTTGAATATTCATCTGACCAAAAATAGAGAAGCGCATGTATATTAATGCAAATTCATGCTTATGTCTAAGGAAAAAAAATATATCTAAGAAGCTTATTTGGTATTCTTTATTTAAAAAATAAACTAATTAAGAGACATTTCAACAGAAGCTTGACTCTTTGTTGGTGTACAATTGTCTGTAGCCCTGATTCAAATTATCTTATTCCTTTATTTACAATACTCATTTCCAAAAAAGTTGGGACAGTGCAAAATATATAGAAAAAACAAAAAGGGATGATGTAACAAAACTTTCTCGCGAATACAAAATAGCAGATACGTTTATGAAGTGACATAAATATACTGTGTGCACTAAAACATTTTGTATCGTGGCCGGGACGTTCATTTTGAATGGGGGTGTTGCAACACGTTCCAAAATAGTAGGGACATACATTGTAGAAAGCGCCGTTAGTAATGGAACCTTCCGAAATGTTCGGGAATAATCTAGAATGATGACGTCGTACTACATTCCGTATAAATAACAGTTGCCATCCGTCGTTCAGGTAACTTATTCGGAACGATGGGTCAAGGCAAGCCAGTTAGCGAAGATCTTCGTGTTCGAATCATTCAAGAATTCACAAACAACGTTTCTCAGCGTGCAATAGCCAGAAGATTTAACCTGTCATCATCTACAGTACATAATATTATCAAGCGCTACCGAGATAGTGGTGAGATCACAGTTCGGAAAGGCCAAGGTAGAAAACCTATTCTGAATGCTCGAGCTCTTCGGATCCTCCGAAGTCACTGCGTCACGCATAGGAATGCTGCGATTACGGACATAGCCACGTGGGCCCGCGATTTCTTCGGGAAGCCATTATCGTTGAATACTGTACGCCGGTGCATCCACAAATGCAAACTTAAGTTATACTGTGCACAACGGAAGCCATACATCAACAAACGACAGCAACGTCGCCATCTGATATGGGCTCGAGCCCATCGCAATTGGTCCCAAGCACGCTGGAAGAACATATTGTGGTCCGATGAATCAACCTTTACGATTGTTTACGGAAATAATGGACGCCGTACACTCCGGACCAAAGACGAAAAGGATATTCCCGCGTGCTACAGGCGTTCGGTACAGAAACCACAGTCTGTCATGGTCTGGGGCTGTATTAGTGGCCATGGAATGGGAGACTTGCACATCTGCAATGGCACCGTCAATGCTGAAGCGTATATACAGATCCTGGAACAAGCTATGGTGCCATCTAAGAGGCGCCTGTTTGGACGACGTCAGTAACTATTTCAACAAGACAACGCCAGACCGCATGCAGCGCGCATAACTTCTGCATGGCTACGTCAGCAGCACATTCGTATGTTGGATTGGCCCCCTTGCAGCCCGGATCTGTCGCCTATAGAAAACGTTTGGCGTATTATTAAACGAAAACTACGACAGCGACGACCCCGGACAGTTGAACAGCTGAAAACCTATATCCAACAGGAATGGGACAGAATTCCGGTTACGGTGTTAGAAAGATTGGTGTCATTGATGCCCAGAAGATTACAGTGTGTCATCAAGAGGAGAGGTGACGCCACACCGTGGTAAACGCCGTGCTGTCCCAACTTTTTTGGGAGTGTGTTGCACGTGCCCAACAGGAAAAACACCTGTATCTTTCTTTAAGCATATAAGATATGTGATCCCATGCCTAATTTATCGTTTATGTATTGTAATGCGTTGAAATAAAAGGCAATACAATAATCCAAAGAAATGTGTTGGAGTTCTTCTTATATGTTGCACTGTCCCAACTTTTTTGGAAATGAGTATTGTACATGAGAACTGCTTTCAGAGTAGGGATCATTCTCTTGAAAAATAGCCATAGCAATTCTAAGTGGTTAAAAGCATCAGAAAGCACTGCTCGTGTCAACACTTTGACTGGCACTCTCTCATCTTCATCAGCAGACATCTTTTCCTAAAAGTTTATTCTCTACCATCACAGTGTCTTCATTAGAAAGATCCATCTGAAGACCAATTAACATGACGGGTTTAGCAGTGCCCATTAGCTAAGAGCTTTTTTTTTTTATCATAACTGGCTAGTTTACATGAAGAGTCACGATAATAACCGAACACTGTTGCATTTTTTATGAAATTTTTGGGAAAGGAAATTGCATTTTTTGGCAAAACAATCGTGGTAAGTGCAAAACAAGCGTTGTAAAATACCGAAACAGTGGGTGTTTGTGAGTGCGAAACAATATACTGCAAAATCTTGAATAAAGGCAGGGTATTCCATTAAACGTCAGTCTCGATTAAAGGCCGGGCATTTTTTTTTTAAAATAACAGCAATTAAACGCCGGGTCTCAAATAAAAGAAATAAAAGCCAGGTCTGATTGGTTATCGATTATTTATGAAGTCGATTATAGCTCGTCATTGTCAAGGTTGTTATTCTTCTCTATTCAGTTTAGTTTTTTTGTTGGTTTT
>JAHWFO010060970.1:886657-903582 GCA_023313115.1 Rhysida immarginata
TTTTTTTTTTTTTTTTTTTTTTTTTTTTTTTTTTTTTTTTTTTTTTACTACATTTATTTTACTTTAAGTACCTTAAGTAAGTTACTTCTTATGCTCAGTGGTGAACATGGAATCCAGGAAAAGAAAATCATACAATGTAAAATTCAAACTAAAAGCCATTCAGCAGGCCAAGGAAAAAAGTAGAGAAGCCGCAGCTCGATTGTTTTCAGTTTTAGATTTTTTAAATTTTGTGATAAACACCGGTCTCGATTAATTGCCAAGGGGGGTCAGGACCATTGTGACAAATAGACACCGGGCCTCTATTCAAGGTTTTACGGTAAGTTGAAACGACATAAGTTGGGGTCTTACTGTACTGCTGTACTGATGGGATGTTCATAATGATCTCCACTCTGTGTATATTAAAAGAGTTAACAGGTTTACAGAAATTAGGCTAAACCATGGATGAAGAGGATAATGAAAAAATTTCTAATACTATATATTCAGTCCTGATGTTTAGATAGTTGGAAAAGTCATTTTTCTATTATTTTTACTTTCAAAGTTATGAAATAATTGCTCATTGTAATAAAACCAATTCTAATAAAAAAAATTTTTGATTTCTCTCATTCTGACAAACATTATGAAATACAGAGGTTGAGTCAAAAGTAGTGGCCAATCACCGCGCAAACTTTTAAATGGGCACCAGACAGGAACCACTCATTGCTAACCTAATGGTCTTCATCCAACAATCAGCCAGTTGGCAGATGCCCTTGCAAAACCACTCATCTGGTTTCTGGGGAAAAAGTCACGCACGGAGTCTTCAACCTCACTGACATTGGCAAAGCGCCGTCCACACATGAAGTGCGCCATGGACCGGATGAGATGGTATTCGGCAGGTGTCAGGTTGGGGCTGCATGTGGCAGAACCTCGATTTTTTCCAGCAATTGACGACACACCTTCGCCCATTGTTGTGCTTGCACGGGCGTCAGCTCTTGGGGCACAACTCGGCAGCTCCTGTTGACCTTTCCCATTGTGTGCAGATGTCGAACCACACTAGACTGTGATGTCCCGATGTCCGCCGCTAGTCCACAGGTGGTGCTGCCTGGGTTGGCTTCCAATCGTTGCCATAGGGCTGCGTCATCCACTTCTTTGGGTCTTCTTGGCGCATCTTGGCGCATCTTCCAGGCCCATGTCTCCAGACGAAAAGCGGGAGAACCACCGTCGTGCTGTCCATTCATTGGTCACACCCTGACCTTCCACCCTGCAAATTTCGGCAGCTGCTGCCCACACACTGGTCCCCTTTTTCCAATAGTGATGAAGGAGCCAGCGTATCACCAATTTTTCTGCCATATTTTTGAGCTAAGTGAGAATGTAAAACCTTTGTCCTCTAACTCCTCCGACACCACTTTTGCTCAATTAATATTAGGACATAGATGGTTTTGCAGTATTTTCAGAAAAATCGATCAAGCCATCGAGGAATAATCACCAGAAAAAGAATTTTCTCTATGATTTGCTATAGAGAAAATCACGCCCTAAGAAAAAATTCTTTTTTCCTCTAAAATCGATTCATCAATGAAAAATGAAATGTAAACATAGAAAAGCGCGCCAAATAGAATTTTTTCATTGAATATACGGCGAAGCCCTGTTCAGTTTTTTTTTTCGAGAGCAAATTTTCAAACGCTATTTTTCGAGTTCTAAGAATTTTTTTGGACAACTTTTTGTAATCAGTAAGTGCTAGAACTTCTAATCTACGTATGAAAATTAAATTTGAGATTTTAGCTGCAATTTTTACCGAGGAATTAACATTTTCTTTTTACATAGGCATAACATTAGTGACAAATCTCATCGATTTTATCCATTTTATCGAGTTCTTAGATGTTTATATCGACTAATTTTTCACCAAAAATTGCTAGTATACACACTCTACGTCGGAAAAGTAAGTTCGAGGAGAAGTGACAGACCATTTGTATGATTTTCCAAATCATCATTACCCTCCAACTAATCAACTCACTCAGCTCTTTTATGCAAGTGCCCGTTGGCACGCGTTGCATACCTATATCTTGTCTCGGCTTCAGTTGAGAGTGACGTCACGAGTGAAGCGGTTACAGTTCGCCCGCATGAAGAAATAGTTCGAATAATTTTCTGTATAAAAAGTTCAAAATTCTTTCTGAATCATATTTCATATTTTTCTCCTCGATATAATAATAAATCAGCGGATGGAAAAGCCATTTGACGGAATTTAAAAAAAAATAAAATGAAATCAGTCTGTAGTCGAGATTATTTGATTGTAAAATGGCGGCCTCTCTTGTTCCTGCGTGAAAGAGATGTGTCAGAAATGAAAGATGATCGAGTTTTCACGAAGAGGATTAAAATACTTTAAACATTAATTTAACCTTTTGTCAGGCGCAATACTGTTTGTCACATCTTCAGGTGCAATGAGCCTGTTAGGCACATTCCATTAAAAGATCTATTTGTAACCATAAAACCTTTTATTTTTTAAATCATCCTTCCATTAAAGGACCACGTTTTTTAAGAGTTTTCTGTTAATTTAAAACGTAAGAGTTATAAAAAATTGACAAATTCACAAAATTTACAAGAGCAGTATAATTGAAAGGAACAGTGTGCCTGATAGGCTCATTGCACCTGAAGATGTGACAAACAGTATTGCACCTGATGGAAGGTTAAAAAAAGATGTAAAATACAGTAGATCTTGGTTAAATGAATAAAATAATTCAATTTAGTGAATCAATTTTGAAAAAATACATGCCTCAGAAACTTTGCAAAATTAGTTGCAATGCGCCTGACAGAACACTTTTATCACTATCCTCAATCAAAAATTTTTGATATGAACTAACGGATATGTATGAAAAGGTCACTAAATAAGAGACAGCTATTCAAAGTTTCAAGTGTTTCTGGCATCTAGGAGGGCGAAGGCGATCTATAATAAAAGAGCTGTGCCTATTAGATCAGTTGCGCCCGACGGAGGGTTAAAAAAATGATATCTGATAGACACCATCTACTTTTGAGAAGCCGCGCGATTAAAGGATGGTGTAACGTAGCATACATAGCCTTAGAATAACTTATTCTTTTAACGGCGGAAGGATACGATGTTGTGCACTATGTCTGGTAAGGGACCTCATTCCATGACGTCACTCTCAACTGAAGCTGAGACAGGGTATAGTTACAGTGGCTGACGTAGGTGGCACAATGTCTATGGCATTCAAATTTGTACCAACGTTTCTTCCCACTCTTTTCTCTTAATAAACTGCGATATACCCTTGTGGTAAATGGTTTTTCGCCCAGAATTCGTGAAACTCTAATCCCCCTCCTGAGTCTGCCACTACTTTTGACTCAACCTCTGTAGTTGCTCATTGTAATAAAACCAATTCTATTATTTATTTATTTTTTTTGATTTTTCTCCTTTTGACAAACGATATTAAAAAATATATTGTTTCGCTCACTCCCCTAGTTAAAGGGAGGTCTTTTATGATATTCAATTGAAAACAGTAAAATAAGCTTTCATCACCAGTTTAACTTTTTAGGTAATAGATCTTTTATTATCAAGATATTTTTTCCTACGATCGAAGGGGAAAAAAAATTCGTTTAGCAAAAAATTTCAAAACTTTCTCTGCAGATACTTCAGTTGTTTTTTATTTTATTTATTTTTTACTCTAAAAGCTTAAATTTAAAAACTAATATCAAATACTACATTTGAAATTAGAGAAACAATTTAAATTGAGATCCTATATCAACGGGTTAATGCACTCTTTCTAAAAATACCTTCTTTTTTATCGAGTTTGTTTGTTTTTTGTTATTTTTTTTCTTTTTTGACAAAGAGTTTCAATCGTCACTGTTCTGTTCATAAAACAAGATAATTTTAAAAACAATAAAAATAAAAGCCTTTACGAAACTAAGACAATTTTAATCATCAAAACGATATATTACAGATTAAGCTGATCATCACAGATCCATATTTTTTTTAGGTTAGAAGGCAAAACAAAGAGAACTCCTTATGACTATTTCTTGGCATCTCTGATAGCATCGTTATAGAAATATTAAAAAAAATATATATCAAACTGCTTTTCCTCCTTGATTATAAAAATAAAATAAATGAGAAAAAGTGGGTGGGTGGGGGGGAGAACGCCAACGTTTCCTGTCTCTCATTCGAGGGGGTTTTCTCACGTTCGATCGTTTATCTAGATTCGAGGTCAGAAACAGATTTTTACCTTAGTTGCTATTAGTCACGTACGTGACGTATGACATTGAAAAACGAAATGCCGGCTGGGCTTCCTGTTCTTGATCACGTCAGCATAGGCATTTTTTTTGCAATTAACTCAAATAAAGATAAAATCTGACGTAAAGTTTATATTTACAAACATAAACGCCCTCGACGAAGATCTCCACTACGCTTTTTTAATGAATGCATTCGTATTTATTATTAATTTTCTTGCCTTTTTTTTAATCGGAGGAAATCGTTTCAGGTTTTGCACATCGCTGAAGGTGACATTGCTCGCGAATATTCTATTGAAAAGACTGTGCCTTTTCCCATTGGGTGTAGTAGTTGCTAAGGCTGAAGCTGAGCTTTTCCATTGGCTCTCTGCAACATCTGATATTTAATAGGTAAACCGGTTACCAATGACAGTCTACCTATATTTTGTCCGAGAGATCAGCTGTTATTAAATTGATTCCTCCGTTACTTCGATTGTTGCCGTGGTGAGCTCGTGACTGTAGTTTCTTTTGTGCGAGAGAGAAAGAGAGATGCGCCCGTGCAGAAATTTAATATTGTTTAGAGTGGTGCTTTAAACACGAGACAATTAATTTAAAACGCCGTGTCATTTTCCGTCTTTCTTTCATCTGAGTATCAGCTTCTTAAAGGAAAGACTTGCTCGACTGTGATAAACTCTTTAAGTAATAATAATAATAATGTCACATAATTACTCTTCGGATATCCATTTCCACGATGGATTTATATGCAGTATCCACCGAATGCTGGGAAAAATTGGAGATATGCTTCATCACCAGAAAACTATTAAAATCCCACCGGGGATAGAGATGGCCATAGACCCGGTGCAGCAGTGGTCGAATTCGTCGGATTGCCTCAATTTAGGTAAGAATTTTGTTCGCTCGTTCTTTAAAAACGATATTTTGATGCAGTTTGCTTCAATCTATCTAAATTCCATCGAGGAAAATTGGATAAATTTACTTGGATATGCTTTTGATGCTCGTGTTGACAGGCTCGTTTTAATAATGCAGAGTGCGCTAGTAATTAAAAATTCGAGAAATTTCTTATTTCAAGTTATGACACGTTGTTTTAATTTTTAATTATTATTGCAAATTGTAAACCTCATTACGCGGAAGTTAACTAGTGTAATGCGCCGACAATGTCGCGAAATATACGAAGCAAGTTGCATCATGCGTGACAACGCGTTGACACATGACGCGCTTCCTTTTAATTTTAATTTTTCCTGCGAGCAAGTGAGTTGAAGAGTAATTCCTTTTTCTCTTTTTATTAGATTCGCCGATCAGTCACTATGAAGACGATGACATCGTGGAGTGTTCGCAGCTGGCCGAGCTGATCGAGGAGACGCTGAAGGACGCCAAGCACGGTGCCCTCTGCTGCGGCGAGGTGCTCATCCCGACGGACCTGACGTTGAAGGTGGCGCGGGATATGATGCGTCTCGCCGAGAACGAGCCGTGCGGCCTTCGCGGCTGTGTCCTCCTGCTCGATTACGAGGACCAACTCGAATCGAAGCGGATCGGCCGGCTCCAGTATGATCCGACGGCCGTGCCCACCTTCGAACTTTTTCTCACGTTGAAAAAGGACTTGAACAGCTGGCTCAATCTTCGCTATCTTTTACCCTTTCGTGGCTGCTTCAGGAAGTTCGGCAAGAAGTCCACGATCGTTGTCAGTCCGGGATACACGTTAATAAAGCGGAAGCTCTATCGATCTTCGCAACAGTCTTGACTCTTTAAATTTTTTTTTTTCCACCCTTCATTTCTTTCGAGCTTTGCCTTAATTCTATTTAGGCGTGGCTATACAAAATAATAATGATGATAATAATAATAGTTGTATAAAGTATTTATAAATGTTTCAGCCGTATAGTTCAAATATTTAAATACCAAAAAAGAAGAAAAAAAAAGTTTTCATTCTAGTAATTTCTGTAACTTTCTTTCCATATTTGTTTAGTCGCCTTTTCCCCACCTTAATTTGAGAAGAGATTTATGTATGTAAATCTTTATTAATCTCCAACAAAAGAATGAAAAAAAAGAAACGTTCCTGTATAAAAAGTTCTGCAAAATCTCTCTATTGTACTCATGACACTTTATTCTCCTTCTGTGATTCCTCCTCCGCCGACGAGAGCGTTGAACCGTGGCAGGCTGCCAAGCCGGAATTTTTAATTTGATGATTCCTCAAACGAAATAAAACGTTACAACAACCCGTTCTGTTAGTGCGAGACTTGACCTTAATATATATAAAATGAAATATCACTGCCCTCCTAGGTAATTTGTACTAGATGAAAAGTTTATTCCAAGAAAGAAAGAAAAAAAAAATCCACGTTTTGGTAATGTCTCAATGTTCATTCCCAACTGCAATTTCGAAGGCAGCTTCTTGTGTGCGAACTAACTTTTTTTTTGCAGTGGACCAGTCATTCACTGTTTTTTTAGGATGCGTGGTGTATTTGTGGTTCCTTTTCGTGATCAATTTATATTTTTCACTATTTCAGAATAGTTTGCAGAAATAGAATTCTATACAAAGAGATTAATTCAGCTTTAGATTCATAAAGCTTTTGGATTTAGCCCACCTGTTGAAGAACCAAAACTGCAACTCGTTTATCATTCGAAAAGACTTTTTTAAAAACTTGTATTTAAAAGGGGAGCAAATTTTTACATTTTAAGAACTGACGAACTTTAATTTTTGTCATTGTTGTCTTTATAAAAAAAAAGTTGAGAAACTTGTGTGTTGTAGGATTTATTAATTTAATGTGATGTTACGTCAACGTTTTAGTTGACTTGCCGAAAGGTATATTTGTCTTTTACAATTTTCTTATATTTTTCTTTTTTTTTTTAGAAATTGTATATTTTTTTCATATTTTTTGTATGTATTTTTCCCATTCCATTGATTAAATGTGAAAAGCAGTTAAATGTGTTCATTTATTTATTTTTAAATTTCATAAGTTTAAAATGTTTAGCATTTTAAATATAATAGTTTAATATAATTAATATATTAATTAAAAGATATGAATATAAAAAGGTATAAATATAGTTTAAATGAATTACTAATTAAAAGAAACCAATCGCGGACAAATTAAATCAAAACAATGGAAATGTTCGTCTCTTAACTAATGAAAACCTTTCGTTCGCGTTTCAGATGCGAAGCACTACCATTCAGCAAGGGCAATCCTTGTATCAATTAGCGACTTAATTTATTTAAAAAAAAAAAAAAATTGCTCCAATAACATGGTTACCGATTCGATATTTGAAATTAATAATATTCGGCTCAAATCTCATGACTTGTTTAATCCCAAATCATTTTCCGCCTCCTACTTAATAACTTTTGGAACTTATGGTCTAATTTACTCTCCACTTGGCCTTCAGCTTAGTTAATTGACTAGGAAGAGAAGAAAGGGTCACGGATGAGGAACTTTTCCCCATAAATGCCTGCATTATAACCGGTAGAGAAGGGGTTCTGTTTCTGTATCTAATCAGCAGGGAAGAGGCCTTGGGAGATGTAGGCATTGAATGGAAACGACCTTTTTGCAAGTAAAGTTCGTGTATGTATTAATAGCTCGAATTAACATAAATAGCTCTGGTTTCTTGTAAAAGAAGATATAAGGGGGTAAGAGAAAGTAACGTTATACGCCGAAGGGGGTGTTGCCGGATTGCGTTCCATTATGTATCGGGTGATAATCGGGTTGATAACACGATCTAGTGATAAATGACACTGAGAAGAGTATTGAATTCTTATCAGGATTTCTAATAATAGTTTTGACGTTCACTGATTTCCATTGCTAGATAAATTCTAATCGGTTTTACTAAGCTATCATTGGAGAAGATGAAAGAAATTTCAAAAAACCTCAATTCGCTTTACTAAATATATTCTTCAATAAAATAATCCACTTTACGGAAAAAGAAAGTTTCCTTGGGCGTATAATAATAAAGTGAGGGGCATTTCGAGTTATTTTTATGTTGAAATGCTATCAGAGTGTCTAATGAACCAGGTCAACACTTAAAGCCGGCTCTTATCATCGGTACGAAGAAATAGCTGTCAAGCGAAAAAAGTCAACCAGTCAGCGGCGGTGATCTTCGTTTAGAAATAGAAGTTGAAACGAAAGAACACTCTTCAGGGCCGTTTGAATCCTTCGTTCAGGCTCCTGTGAGTTTTAGGATGGAAGGACTTTTGAGAAAAAAAATAGATGAAGGTTAAAATAAAGATGAAATTAATGAAGTGGAGTATAACAAGAGATGGGATATTCGATATTATGTATGCCGGAGGCGCAACTCGGTTATCCGGAATCCGACCTAAACGGAATAGCGTATAAAACAATTTCATAAACGGAAATTTCCCGAATAACCTTAGTTATGATAAAGCATTCTAGAAGTGCTGTATAATATAATAAAATAATTAAAGCTGTATGGAATTGTTGTTGTAAAGCTATCATTGATGGTAGAATCTTATTTTACAAAAAGTGATTTTTTTTTTTAAACAAGCCATATCCTTGCATTTGAACATGTACTATAAGTATCGAATCAGTTTTCATTTTTTTGTATGATCTTAAAGGTAAACTCTATGGGAAAATGCGATCTAATTTTCCCCCCACTTGTTTTTGTGTGCACTTGTCCACGAATGCATATGATATCTTTATTTTAGAGTTTCTTTCAGGTTTTCAAGTTGCGGCACAATCTTTTTTTTTTTTTTTTTTATGATAACGATATCTAAAGGCTAAGCCGTGTGCATTTTCCAAATAGTGTGAGGATAAATGAACTGTATCATCCAGACCATAGACCTTAAATTGTAATTTCGCAAGTCATTTGTTTATCAGGGAAAGTCCGTGATTTCTCACCTCCCCCCGGCAAACTGGCAAAGTAGAGTGGGCACACTGTTATTCAAGAGTAACGAAATACCCTTTATTTTTACAAAATGTTTTATTAAGAAAAATAACTCGAAAAAAGTGAACATTAGTGCTTCCAGCTAATATTTCTACACTGCATTTTGAAAAAATACCCAAATAATGATGTACTTGGCGCTCCAAGAACCTGTCTCGATCTCCAAAAATTTCAATTCTCATTCCAAGTTTTCGTCAATGCCTTCAAATTATGCTGATATTAAAATTTACTAAATTTCACATTCACACTTCGCATACCCGTAACTTGCAGCGTATCCAGGATTTTATTGTGGGGAAGGGGGGGGGGGCGCAAGTAACAGAATTATATGGCAAGGTGGTTAATTTCGGGTGGTGGCTGTAGCTCCCTCAGGATTTTTTCGGGGGGGGGGGGGGGGGCTGAATATAAAAATTTTGTTCAGATAGGGTGACAGTAGTAGTATAATATTTTTAGGTAATATCACCGCCGGATGTGTTGGGCCCCCCCCCCCCCTTCCCCTTCTTAGCCCTGCTTCTCCGCATATCTTCCTGAATGTTCCACAAGTTAAGCAACCGTCGTCTGTGATCTCGTCCGCGATAACGCTTTCTCATGTTCACAACATGTGTGCTAAACAGCAATGCCGATTCCAAACCCCTTTCTACCCCTTATCGCGAATGACGTCCCTTGCCCCAAAATCATAGATACCGTATTTCTTTAACTTTCTGGCTTTAACTTCCTGGGACGCTGGGATTAAATGGGGGCGGCTATTATTCAAAGAAATACGGTATCTTTCCCCTTTTTTCAACAGGCGAGATTTTCGTTAATTTTATGCATTTAGAACTTGAATTGGAAATTTTTATGCAAGCATAGACCAAGTTGCGTGTGGCGCATAGCGATTTACTCATGCTTTCGGACTTCCATAGAAATTTTGGATGTCCAGCTGATTACCTTTCAATCACAAATGAATAAATTAGGCTAAGGATTTATTGAAATTATTTAATATACCGCTTAGCGTCTGAATCGTTTCATAAAGAAAGAAGAATGTTAAAGTTTACTATTCAAAATAATTATTAAAAAAAAAATTATGAAATTGTCCTTAATTTTTTTATTAAAGACCCAAGAAAAAAAATCTTTCTTTATAAGTTTTGAATTACGCTAAGTAAAATTTCATTTATTTTTGACATTACAATGAGTTAAATGTGTACTACAATAAGTACCAGTGATGAAGTGATATTTTAAAATAATTCTTTTTTCCTAGAGAGAGAAGGCGCATTCTTGATCCTGTGACAACACATTTTAGCAAGTTTTTCTTTCCAATTTCGGTTTTTGCCCCCCACAAAAAAATTTAAATAGATTAATTTTTCCTGCATGTCTATGGAGTTTTGTTTGCGTGGAGCAGTTTGTGACGTCAGAATTTGTTTTGTCAATAAGACTATTTCTTCTAAGTGATAAAACTTAAACTTCCATTTTAAGAGTAAGGGTGGTAAAAAATGCTTCATTTTTCTCTGTACTTATTTTTTAATTAAATAAGGATCCATAGTCAATTCATATGTATATATCTTTTGTTGATATAAATCTTTACCATTGCTTGACAGTTGTTCTCTATATTAGGATAATTGTATATTTTTTATGGCACACATGTGTCGTATACAAAATGGTAGCCTGCTCTGTTGCTATGGAGTGAGGTCACTCAAACATCCACTGTGATTGGTTGCTAGGGAAAGACGTCACTCTCATGCATAAGCTCTATTCCACGGACCTCTTCTAATCTCTAATGCGAGAGAAGGAAAAACAAATTGACTCAAATGTTAAACTCAAAATGCTTTAACAAATTGAAATCACAAATCACGAGATACTTGTATTTACTCAGAAGTTAGAATGGTTTATATACAAATACAATGATAACAGCGATCTAGTCTCAGAGAGTTATAAAAGAATTAAATTCCGTTTTTTTTTCAACCTGTTTCAGACAGGTATGCATCAACGGATGCGACGCTCACCGGATACGCATGCCGCCATGTTTGACTTCGACCGTCCTCAAAGCATAGTATTAGAGGTTAGGTTAGAGTCGCCATGCCGCCATGTTTGACTCCCCTCTAATACTATGCCTCAAAGTCATTCGAAACCATGGAGGTAGGAATAAAAGGTAACAGAGTCCTACCTCCATGTTCGAAACAGAGTCAATAAAAGGTAATGGTCCTTGCACGCCTCCAAAAATTAGTGTTAAACACTAGAGCCGCCACCAGGGTAGTACCATTCTACATCTTTCATGATAGCGCGGCAGTTATCAAGCAAATGGAAACGCATTAAAATTGGGCAGGGTTTATTCTAAAATCTTAAATTTTAATTCTATTTATGCTAGTAAAATGTAAATAAGTAAATATTGTATGCTTTACTCAAATATACCCCCTCCCTTCATCCGTTCTTGATAAAACATTATGTATAAAAAAAGTAAATATTTTAGCTGTTTATTTTAGAAGTAACCAATTACGAAAAATAGATAATAACCCAATGTTTTATTAATTAATAAAATAAAACTAAAAACAAATTGGATCTCATAGAGTCACTTTAAAAATATGCTTAAGGCGACACCTTTAAGAAAACATTGAATAAGAATATAAAATTAGTAGAACATTTATAATTTAACGTTTTTTTGAAGGATTGACAGAAAAACTTAAAATTGGAAAAACGTTAAATGGAAGTCGTTAAAAAAAAATTAAAAAGAAGTTAAAAATGATTGCTGCAGTTTAATTATATACAAAATACTGTACATAGAGTATACATGTCAAAAATGTGGACCAATACTTACAAATTTAGTTAAATTTAAAAAATCGATAATTTTAGCCAGTCATATTTTTTTATTTTAATTTCAAAAAGAGTCCTCTCAATCACTGAAAAGCTTTTAAGTGCAGTTCTTGTGAAACATAAATGCCATCCTCAAACAAACGCCGCAGTTTTTATTATTATTAAATTAATTACCAATGTATTATTATTTTTAAGAAATTTTTATTATTCAGGTAAATTTAAGAAAGTAAATTTTTAAAAAATGAAAAAGGAAGCAAGAATGTAAATCACAATGTAAATTAAATGCATTTACGCCGCACCCTAAAAAGTTACATTAAAGTGAAATAAACGCCGCTGCGACATAGCTCTTAACTTGTAAAATAACTTGATAGGCAAAAGTTAATTTTTTTATAGTTATTACTTTATTCATTTCATCTATAATGCCCTTTTTATTTATATAAGAAAATTTTGACAAGCAGCGAGATCGCTGGTATAAGTCAAAAGCATAACTGGATGGATGGATGGATGGATGGATTTTCAGCCTGCATCTCCCCTTTTATCCAGGAGACTAGCTGTTTGGGATGAAAGAATGATGGTGAAATAGACAAACACAAACATCCATGCCCTCGGCGGGATTCGAACCCGCGACTCGCTGGTTACGAGAGCGGAAAGACCTGCGCCTTAACGCTCTCGGCCACCGAGCCGACCAAAAGCATAACTAAAATATAAAATATTAAAAAAAGAGAAAACATAATATAAAATAAAAATAGACGGTTTACTTACTTATCAAACCCGCTTTTCCGTTAGGGTCGCGGGGGCAGCAGCCCTATGGAGGATCTCCAGCGATCGCGATCTTACGCCATCAGGCACATGTCCTCTCTGGTAATATCCAAGCGACTCGAACCCAGATTCTCCATGTAGTCTAGCCACCTGGTTTTAGGCCGACCCCTTGGTTTCTTACCTACCGGCTTGGAAAATAGCAACTTCCTAGGAAGACCAGTTTGCGGCGTCCATATCACGTGGCCATACCAGCGCAACTGATATCTCTCAATGCAGAGAAGTAGCGGCTCAACACCCTTATTGTGCTGCAGTTCACTCTATCTAGTAGGGTAATACCTGCCACACTTCTCAGAAATCTCATTTCGGCCGCTTGTATCCGCGATCGCACTCTTTCGGTCATTACCCAAGCCTCATGACCATAGATGAAAATGGGGGCAAAGATAGATTTGAAGACGGAGAGCGTGGCTTTGTTACCCAGCTCGCGTTTCGTTACCACGGATCGCCACAGTTCACGTCTGACACAGCTTGCTGCATCGATCCGAGCATCCAATTCTTTTTCCTGCCGCCCGTCACTCGTGAATGCAATCCCGAGATACTTGAACTTCTCCACCTGTCTCAATGGAGTTCCCTTATAACATGGAGAGCGAATGAGCAGGCTGTCTTGAAAGGACCAGAATCTCAGTCTTAGCCACACTGATCTTCATCCCAGCCTGTTTACATTTGGCTGCAAACCAGTCTAGTGTATGCTGAAGGTTAGTGCGAGAAGACCCAAAGACCTCTCCACTAAGCAGTCGCCCACACAAACACGCTCATCGCCTCGCCTGCCCCTGTCTATTCAGTCCATAACGGTAAAGAACAAGAGGGGCGACAGTACGCACCCTTGGCGGAGTCCAACACCCACGGTGAACGGTCTTCACTTAATGCCATTTATCCGGGCAAACATCTCAGAGCTTTCGTACAGAGACATGATAGCAACCAGCCCATCCACTCCCAACGCCTCCTATAAATAAGGAACAGCTCTATCCACTCCATACTCTTGCAACACTTGCCGAGCTTCTCCCGAGGAACTCTGGTATATGCTTTTTCGAGGTCCACAAAGTAAGCGTAGATATCTTTTGCATACTCCCAAGATTTCTCTGCTTCGGGCAAGTCAGAAACCACAATGCTCCTCCGACAGTTTGGAATCGACTATTTCCCGCCCTGTCTTAAAAAGACGGATTAAAATACAAAAGAAAGAAAAAATAAATTAACATGCCAATGTATTTACATATTTAAAAAAATTATACTTGTGTTTATAAAAATATTTTACGCATATAATTTTTTTTTTTTTTTTTTTTTTTTTTTTTTTACATTTTTACCGGTTTTTAACATTGTCGAGTAACATTTTTAATATAATCAGGCAGAGAAAGTAAAAAGTCTCTTCCCTTTTTTAGTGTTTACCATATTCAAAAGTATATTATTATCATATTATAATTTTGACCGGAGAAAATTAAAAAAAAAAAAATTGTTATAAATTTAATTAAAATAATTAATAAAAAATTCTTGTAAATGAGATTGACTTCGTCCCAAAGTCTATAAAAACCTTGACTTCGTCTATCGATTACAGCGGCTTCTGATGGATAAAATATTAATTTTCTCAAGTTGGTTATCGAGTGCAAGTCCTGTTGGAAGCAGGCAGTTTCGGTTACGATTCTCAGGATGATCAGTTAGGAACAGATGCGATTGGTCAGTAACTCAACTTCTGCTTAGTGGACAACTTCCGGTTACGCACTTTCAAAACATGGCGTAGTTGTTATTTATCGCTAAATGTTCTAAATTTTTCAATTGTTTTCCAGTAAATTATTTGGGCCGCGTTTATGCTGGAAATACAAATAAATGGATCGCTCTACATAAATATAAGTATCTTGAAACTCATTCTCCAAGGAACTCTTGTTCTTGCGGGGGGGGAAAAAGATCAAATAAATGTTGGGAAAACTTATTGTCATTGGGGCGATTTTTGGTATGTTTTCCGTTTTCTTTTTTTTTTTAAATCCATGTCTGATTTGAATTTTATCTTGTCAATGATTTTTCTAACAAATCTTTTTTATTAGCAGTTTCGTTTAGCGTAGTTTTATATAACTCGGAAGATGTGGATGAAATAACCGAAAGTCTAAATTCCTTCGTGGAAGAAACTGCACTGGCAGAAGACGATGTTGAATCAATTTCGTCGGTTACTGCTGGTGTTGTCAAAAATGAAGAGAATCGTTTAAATTTAGACGACATTTCCTTGGATGAAGATTTAATATCCAAATATAAAGTTGACTCTGAGAAAAATGCTACGGAACCCGAACGAAATAACACAAAAGTGACTGTAGTAACTTGCGTCCCGCGAACTGTTGAAAACAACCCCGCTGTAAAGGTATATTTAGAGTAATTATGATCATTAGGAGAACGCAGGGGCGTAGCTAGAGGGCGATCCGCCCCGGGCGGCACCTATTAAGGGGCAGCCTTTTTTGGCCACCTCATTGGGATAGTAGAGCTGTCTATTTTACTGTTCGTCTTTACTGTCTGTTAGCATATTGTTTTTCGAGGGAAAGGGGGGGGGGTGATGGCAAATTAAAAGACCATTGCTCTAGCTATGCCGCTACGGAGAACTTGTTTTTATTTAATAAGCTTTTTATTTATTTTTTAAAATATTTTACAAGAAAATAAGAGGGTGTTCAAAAATATCATCAGGTTTCAAATGTTAATAATTCGGAAGGTTGTCAAATTAGTTCTTTCATATTGAGATAGACAAAATTCAATGCATTCTTTTATTTGCATTTTATGCAGGTTATAGATACAAATTTCCCACTTACATTCAAATGTAGTTTAAGTCGTTCCCGCGAGTGGCACCAGGATAGCACTCATTCAAAATGGCTGCTGTACTGAACATTCATCAGAAGCAAAATGCTGTGATCAAGTTCCTTTGCTGTGAGAATGAGACAGTGGGAAACATTCACAAAAGGTTGAAAAAGATGTAAGGAGATGCAGTTGCCGATTGCAGTTAGTCAGTGGGCAAGCAGATTATCAGATGAAAGAGGCCACGCCAATATTTGGTATTCATACTACACGGAACCGCCATTAATTCTGACACGTACACTACTTTGCAATGAAATTGCCCTACCCACAAGAAGTTATCCCATTGAGCCAAAAGTAGGTATACAGCAAGAGATACACTTGAACACACCTTTATTACGTTACGGAGTCAAGACGTGCACTCATTTGTACAGGGTGTCCCAACGGAAAGTGGCATGAGTAGATTGTGGCACCACCTCTAGCGGCGATGCATTGTTCCAGCCACACGTGCTCAACTGGAGATAGGTCTGGGGACCTTGCGGGCCATGCCAGTTAGTTGACATCATGCAGACATGCCATGCTCATGTTTGCCGTGTGCAGTCTGGCGTTATGCTGCTGAAAGATTGTGCCAGGTATGTTATGCAGAAAGGGCAGTAATACGGGCTGCAAAATCTCTGTGACGTACCGTGCTGCTGTCAGGGTGCCTTGGATGGTGACTAAAGGCGTTCTGGTATCATAGCCGATGGCACCCCAGACCACGATCCCGGGTGTTGGTCCACGATGGCGATATCGGATGCATTGTTCATTGGCACGTTCCGGTGATCTATGCCACACCCATCTGCGTCTGTCGTCGGTGTCCAAACAAAAGCAGGATTCGTCGCTGAAGACCACGGGGCGCCATTCCATTCGCCAGCCCACTCGTTCACGACACCATTGCAGTCCTATCGCGCGTTGCTCAGGTGTCAAAGGAAGACACAACAATGGACGCCTGGCAGACATTGTCACGTTGTGTAACTGGCATGCTATTGTCACTATTGACACTGGAGCAGTACCGGGATTAGTGATGTTGTCTCGCAGTTGCCACAGAGTGATGGTTCTGTCCACTAGCGCTGTTCGCAGTATCCACCTATCAGTACGAGCTGACGTGCTTCTCCGGGCCCCAGAGCCTGGTCTTCTGGCATGTGTGGCTTCCTCTCGCCATTGCCTCCAACATTAGCCTATCGTCCGTGCGTCCCACGACACAAGGACAGCAATTCGTCTGGTTGACCATCCAGCCTCGGAAAGGTCAATAATCCGACCTCGTTCAAAGTCCGTTAATTGCGTGAACAGTTGTCGTTGTATCTATGACCTCCATAAGTTGTAAGGGTGTAGAATAAAGAATAAATAAAACAAAAAAATGTGCATTAATTTTGGAATGATCCTCATATGTAATCATGCTCAACTTCATAATACAACTTTGCGCAATGGCAAATGCCACACTTGACATT
>JAHWFO010060970.1:903592-924509 GCA_023313115.1 Rhysida immarginata
ACTTCATAATACAACTTTGCGCAATGGCAAATGCCACACTTGACATTACTTATCTCAAACCCCCTAAACTAACTTCTTTTTTGGCGATACGTGCCTCCGTACAGGGTGTTCACAAAGTCCAGATCCAATTTCAAAAAAATTACATTTATTTGTGAAATAGGTGTACAAGGGTGCAGTAAATGGCAAAATTCTCAAAATTTCATCTTTTTTTGTCAAAAGGGGGGGGGGGGGTGGCATGCTCAAAGAGCTAAGTTTCTGTTACCCTTGCAGCCAATCTACCTTTGAGGGACTGGCTGTTCTCTCCCAAGCCACCCTAGAGACCTCTATCGACAAAAAAAACCCAAACTTAACAACATCCTCTTTTGAATGTGAGAGGGCCATTCACCTAAAATAAACAATTCATGTGCTACAGCCTTTGGAAATCGGATCCGGATTTAGTGAGCACCCGGTATAACGATATCCGGTTGGAACCAACCTTGATTGATTTGCGGGGCCTCCTAGCGGGAAATCGTGTCACAAAGTCACATGCTGTCACATAGTTCAAACAAATCTAGGGGAGTTATGTGGATTGGAACAAGTAACATTATTCTGGAAGAATATCTGGAAACTTTATCACATAGTGTATTTTAAAATGCATTCATGTCTTGCTGACTTAACTGTAAAGTGGAGCCATTTCTAAACGAAAGTTTTATTAGCTTGTCAATTTTTGACTTATTGATTAAAGTTCTTTCTAAATTAAACAAAATTTTTCTTCTTTTATTATAGCTTGTAAATAATTCAGTATTATTGAACATCATAGTGCCAGAATCTAACATCACTGCTAATGAATGTGTATTGGTGTTATTTTATGCACCATGGTGTCACTTCAGTGCAGCGGCTGCACCTCATTATAATGCCTTAGCAAGAGTCTTTCCATCTGTACACGTATTAGCCGTGAATGCTGTAAAATACAATAAGTAAGTAAATAATAATTGAAAATTTAATCGATTAATTTCAAGAAAATTAAACAAGTGTGAGGGTAGGTCAAATGAAAGTGGCCAGCACGATTATACAAAATAAAAATATATTAAATATTTATCCCCATGACCAAGATGGCCTAATTATTTCTTACTCATAAAAGTCACTGGCTTGCTGCTGCAGAACGTCTCTAAATGCTGCCTGCACTTCATCGACAGACATGCAGCATAGACCTTTCATTTGTTTTTTCAGATGATTAAAAGTCACAGGGCGACAAATTAGAGCTAAGGGAAGGATGCTTGAGTGGTCTGCAGTATTTTGCTAGTCATCCTAGTCATATGGGGCTGTGCATTTTCATGGAACAAGAAGACATCCTGTGGCAACACTACAGACAATTTGTTTTTGATGGTATTGTGTAGACATCCCAGTTTGGCACAATGACGTTTAGCATTGACTATCTGTCTTTCATCAGTTAAGAATTTTACAGCGCTACAGTGTTCAATTTCTAGAGTGTTCATCAGAACACACAAATGTGATTTATCTGCTGCACATTCAATTCATGATTACTTAACCTTGCGGCTTCACACGACTTCGACACCAGCAATATTATTATTATTATTATTATTATTATTATTATTATTATTATTATTATTATTACAGTTTGTTCATATAATAACTATGTAGTTTACGTTGAAAATGTTTACACGTAAAAATGCACTGAATGTTTTGGCACTGATAAACGGCTGATCGTAATTCATAGGGCAGGTCATTCCATAGGGTCACAGGGAGTGTTATAGCGCTGTATGGAAAACACTTTGCTTTATATGACACAAATGCCACAATTACTGAACGAAACCATTGTGGCATAAGATGGGTTGTCTCACTTTCATTTGACTCTCCTTAATACTGTATTTACCTGATTATAAGATGAATCCACTTTTCCGAGTTAAATTTTTGAGAAAATTTTTTTTTTAATGAACATAAAAGCAAAAGATATTTTAATGAATATATTTAAAAATTAAAACAACTTTAATGGAAATGTATTTTGATTTCCAAAAAAAGAATGGTACCATGTTGATCCATATCCTAAGCTTGAAAATTTGCGGCGATATATGAATGGGAATGATATTTTTCCAATTTCTCGAGCACTATTGTAAAATCTCATGTGATATTGTTATGATCGAGAATGTCAGTAAATGGCAGCACACTACAGCTGAGGTGAAGGATTTTAGCATTAATTTGCAAATGTTGGTGTAGATTGCGATTGCGATTTTAAGACGATCCCCCCTTTTATTGGGCCTTACTTGGATAAAAAACCTTGGGGTCTAGGCTGAGCTCATCGACAAGCAGTCGACTGTCGACAAGTGTCGATGGTCACGTGGTTAATGGCGCATTTGTCGATTCGAGCTAGCAAGAACACGACTTGTCTACAGTGGCTACAGAGTCTACAGTGTACAGACTCTACACCGTCGATTTTCGAGTATAGACTTTGACCATCGACAACTGCCTACAATTCTGCCATTCTTGTCTACAATTCAAGAGCAGTCGACTATACACTTGGCAATCGTTATTTCAGAATTTCGCAACAGATTTCTTATTAAAATCTTTTTTCCTTCGTTTCCGGCCTGCAGGCTAAATACACACAGCTCAAGGATATACATTTTCTAAAAATATTAACAAAAACTTGTTTAAAAATATTTACATACATGAAGTACTCTCTTGTGCTACGAAACTTGAACTGTGAAAATAATAATATAGTGTGTCTACAGTTATGTGTTTATGTATGTATTTATGTGTATACATGGATAAATGTTTAAAATTATGTGTAAATGTGTGTAAATTTGTGTATAAATGTGTAATATGCCACTTATCGACGGTTAGATTTTGTCGAGATCGACAGCTTGTCGATGAGTTCAGCCTAGACCCCCTTGTCTTATAGTCGAGTAAATACGGTCTTATAGTCGGCTCATCCATGTCAATCTACAGAGTACCTGTGGCACAAGAGTGTAATCTTACACCCAAATGTTGCTCTAAAGATGCTACGGTATGCTGCATTAAGATTGGAAGTCACATCGAACCATAACTAATTTAATTGGTTTTCCCCTACACTACTCTAGGTTGTTGTATGTCTGTAATGTTGTATATGCTCTATGCATATGTGTGTGTGTATACATTATCATGTCAATGAATTATGACCAACATCCCTTCAAGGCACATGCATGGTTCGCCCCAACAATGATTACACAGTGCAAAATTTGCATAACAGGCTGAGAAAGCTTTAAAGCTGGTGCATCAAATGGCAGGTGCACGAGCCTCAAGATGGGTAAACGTCCGGATTTGACGGACATCCAAAAAGGGATGATAATAGGCCATTGCAGCAAGAGTGGCACCATCTCAGAAACAGCCGATTTGTGAACTGTTCACGGTCTGCTGTAGTGAAGGTGTACAAAGAGTGGACAGCAGAGACAGAAATTGCATCCCAACGCCATCACTGTAAAGGGTCACAAGTTATCGACCAGCGAGGTGAGTGGTGCCTACGACGACTCGTAAAAGGTGACAGGAAAGCCACAGTCCATCAACTGACCACCAGATTCAACAGTGGTGCCAACAGACGTGAATCCGACATTACCGTCGAAAGCACCCTGCTATGGATGGGCCTGAACAGTCGACGCATGGTTGCTGCACCCATGTTGACCAGGCGTCATCGTCAAAGTCGCCTAGACTTTGCATGTGAGCACCGCCATTGGGCCACAGACGAGTGGGCTAAGATCGCCTTCTCCGACGAGTCAAGGTTTTTGCTCCATAAGATTGACGTGTGGTTGCGAGTGCGTCGTGAACGCCATGAAAAGAGACTGCAGGAGGCTATTGTGGGCCAGAAATAGGCTGCTGGGCTTAATGTGGGGTTAATGCAGGAGGCTATTGTGGGGGATCTTTTGTTGGGAGCAGTTAGGTCCACTGATTTGTCTAGAGGGCAATTTGAATGCCTGTGGTTATCTGTCAATCGTAGCGGACCAGGTGCACCCGTACATGCTCACAATGTTTCCCCAATGAGATGGTGTGTTCCAGCAGGACAATGCACCCTGACACAAGGCACATCTCCTTCTGGATTGGTTCGAGGAACATTCTACTGACTTTCGAGTGCTCCCTTGGCCCGCTAATTCGCTGGACATCAATCCAATCGTACATCTGTGAGAGCACCTTGTTCGCCATGTACGGCAGCTGGACCCTCTATCTATGACTCTCGAAGCTCTATGGAGAGCAATTCAAGCGGAATGGACTGCCATACCATCAGACACATGCCGCGCACTTCTTGCGTCCATGCCACGATGCCTAGCAGCAGTTATAACTGCGAAGGGTGGCTACTCCCATTACTAAGCGGGTGGTCATGACAGTGTATACTCTTTAAAAGTAGAAAAACGTTTGATGAAATATTCTATTGTATATCAAATAAGTGATTGTTTTCTTAAAATATTCCTGACTCTACATTTGTGTTTATTTTATTTTTTCTTCTCTTTAATAGCTTGAATACAAGATATAGTATAATAGCTGTACCAACTTTAATTCTCTTCCATAATGGTCGACCGATATGTAAATATAATGAAACAACTTATACTTTAGAGAAATTAGTAAATTTTGTAAATAAACACACAGGTTGGTATTAAATATTTTTGCTAATTTTTATTTTCTTTGCATGAATAACTTGCTCCCAAGATTTATCATCTTGGGTGAATGAAGGATTGATATGAGGGAGGTTCAAAAAATTATACAAGTGAGGCTTATAATTATACAAAAAATTATATAAAAAACGTAACAATGATCAAAATCCTTCAAAGTACTCTCTCCCGATATATATGCAAAGTTGTTGCCTTTCAAGCCACTTATTAAAGTGCAGACGGTAGTCTTCTTCTGGTATAGTCTGTAGAGCTGAATTTGCTGCTTGCGAGATCTTGTACCTGATGAAATGGCTTACCGTAGGGAACAACCAGAAGTCGCATGGTGCTAGGTCTGGAGAGTAGGCAGAATGGAAGAACTTGTATTTTTTTTGCTGTATTTAGGGAGCAACAGCCTTCGTCTTGTGGGCACTCGCGTTGTCATGCAAAAGCAAGGTTTCTGCTAGTTCGAACTGTTGGGTGCTGCTGTTTGATTTTGTTAATTAACTGAGACAATACAATGTTTTTCTAGTACATGTACTGTCATGTAATTGTAAGACTCTCTGGGCATACAGTTTACAAGCAATGCTTTTAAAACACTGAACAAATGCTTTTGGGATCTAAAATCTGGCCTGAGCACCTGTGATCGAGGATAGTCTTCCTCTACTCAAACACAGTTTGCTGTTTTACTAGGGGCTGTGTAAAATCAGCTCTCGTCCTCTTTGACAATGTCTGTAAGCCTCTTAGAACTTGGAGGGAAAAAATGGAGCAATTGTCTAAACGTCGGTCAATTTGTGTGGTACTTACTTCGCAGAAATTTTTTTTCAGAGAAGGTGGTCGTGCAAAATTTTCTCAATACTGCATACTGATATACCAACAAATAGGCCTAACATTATCATTGAGATATGGGGATTTTCCGTGACTAATTTATGCATTATCATTATCTGGTTCACTGCGTCTGTTGGTCGACCTGAGCGAGGGTCATCTTGTAAGCTCAGCCTACCCTGTTTAAACTTTCAAATCCAATGGGCAACAGTGTCAAATGAACAAGCACTACTGCCATAAACAGTGAACAAATCTTCATGAATTTCTTTTGCTTCATGCCCGAGTTTGAACCAGGTAAAGAGTAGAATCTTTCTTTAGAATACTCCATAGAAAAAATGCAGCGTGATTTACTATGAATTCGAACGGAACTGATTGCGTGAGAAGAGGTGCATGTCCATTGTTGAAACTTGCAATATAGATAGCAGACGAATATATCTTTAGCGCCACCAAACGTCAATTTCGTACATCAATGGCAACATGAAAAAATAATTCACTCGCATAACTTTTTAAACCCCCTCCGTATAGTTCTTGTAAATAAAACTATACAAATTTACAAAGATACAATAATATTAGAGAGATGTTGTTTAATGCTATAAAGCCTTGTGATCACTTTAGCTTACTATTATCTTCATCCAACATTGAAGGATGACATTTCTTTAAAAAAAATATTAACTACCCAGTGAAGGATGGTCAAAAACGAATAGGTTTAGTTATGGTTTATTATTGAAATATTATTATTTTCTTGGTTTAAAAAAACATCACGGAAAAAGCGAGTGTTCTCTTTCCTGTGCATTCTGATTGGTTAAAAGGGTTGTAATAGTTAACGCATGCATCAGTTCCCTCGACTGACCGTGAAACGGTAAAAATCACACGTTAAAATCACTGGTAACGATAACAGGTTTCGAGAGTAGCGTTTGTGAAAATCACTGGTAATGGTTTCGAATATTCGAGAGTAGCAGTATTTACCTGTGAAATATCACTATCAGTGAGAAAGTCGCAGGTAGTGAAATCACGCTCGTCACTGCGCAGGTTAGTTGTGAGGGTGTTGCCAGGTGGCGCTGTAGGTCGTGATGATATCTGACGTAATCAAAACGTCTTCAGAGCACTGAAAGCAGACGATAACGGCGACAAGGCAGCGATTTTAAATATTTCGATGTTTAAAATACGACATGTCCCTTACAAACGGAAAATTATTTAAATTAAGAAAGAAATCAAAGAGAGTTCATTTCTATTTAATTAATACAAGAAGTATTGTTAGTCGGCCATGGTTAGTTACAAGATGACGACACTTGCGGATGCTCTCTTGCCATTTGAGCATTTGTTACGAGATGGTGTCACGGGTATTTTTGCCATTTCAAGTTTGCTATGGGTGTGTCTAAAAAGTCCGACTGGTCGCAATTAGCTTTGGACTATCGGTCGCGTTATGAATCAAAGATCGTCCGAATTGGGAGAAAATTTAAAATGAATAAAGCCAGCTACGTATCCCTGCATCGTTCCCGCGTTGATCGGACATAGTCAAAATTTTGAGTCAGTCGTTGTTGGCTCCAAAATGAGCTTTGTGACATGCTTTGGGTGGTCAAGACCGGTCGGACTTTTTAGACACACCCTAAGGGAATTTTGCTTGTTGTCGCATCTCGTAAGATTAAGGGTCTCTGGTTTGCACACTTCAGTGTTAATGGTCAAAGATCCAATAAAATTCAGTTACAAGATAATTACAAGGCCCATGAAGATCTATATAGTTGTTCTATTTGATGTTTCTCAAGAAGATAAGTTCTTAATCTTAATCCTTAAAATATCCAGATCTTGCTTTTTCTCAGAATAATATATCATTTGACATTAATAAATGGGATCATCTTACATCAGTCTCTCATACAAAACCTTAGCCATGTGACTGTTAGATAATAATTATACTCGTGTGCCATGTGCCTTGCTTTCATCCCTACTTCAGTTTCGACTAGCCTTGCATTTTAGCTTATAGTCACTCATATATGTATTTGCAAATCACTAAATCACTTACACAATTTCAGCATCCTTTAATTCATATATGAGGGTCATTTACAAAGTAATGGCAACTATTTTTCCAGTGGAATCCCAGACCGTGATCCACATTTTTCAATATGCAGCAATGACATTGAGACATATGGTACTTATTGATCCCACTAGATGGTGTAGATGTTCAAGGACTGAAGAGGAAGGGATGCACGAAAGTTAGTTGGTTTTCAACTGTTGTCAAGTATGGTTGTGAGTAGGCTAGAACAGCATGCATTCGTAAAAATAGCAGTGCTAAGCAGTCAAAACACGAGGGAATGTCACGCACAACTCATAGAAGCTGTTGGAGATCGAGCACTTCCATACAGAACTGTTGCAAGGTGGGTAGCAGCTTTTTAATGTGGATGAGTAGCAAGTACTGACATGAATCGTACAGGATGCCCTACGGCTGTTTGCATTGATGTTTCTCGTAATGTGTCAGTGCCCATTCAGACTATTGTGCTCAACATTATTATGGTAGATAATTTATTTTTGATTTTTACTCTTCTCCCTTGTCTACTATACTTTCTGAACATCTTTAGTATAAAGTTTTTTATGATCTTGTGGCCTTTCAGTTTTGTGCCAGTTTTTTTTTGCCAGGTTGAAATAATTCATGTCCTCCTGCACCTGTTCAAATATGTGCTGCGTGCGCAGATGTACAGCAAAATGTGATGAATGCGTCACATTCAGTTGTTCCAGACTTTTAGCGGTCAGACGTGTTCCATAAAACATGGTGCTTTCTTTACGATCCTCAAACAAAAAGACAATCGTCCATATGAAAAACATGTTCATTCCCCCAATCACAGAAGTTCCGTGCTGACTGCTCCAAAGGAAAGGTCATGCTTGTGTTTTTTTTTGTTTTTTTTTTTATAATTGAATCTCCTTACTCACTTGACATGGCCCCATGTGATGTGTTGAACACAGAGCTGAAGGGGCATCATTTCCCTTCAGCGGAAGAGATCAGCTGGCTGTGTTGGAAGCTCTGAAGGTTTTAAACAAAGGTCTACAGCATGCCTTCAACAAAATATATGAACTTTGGCAAAAACGTATATTTGCCAAAGGGCATTACCGTGAAGGCCAGAGTACTTAAAATATCCTGTGTCCCATACTTTTTTTTTCCGAAGCAAAGTTTGGGAATTTTTTGAACGTACCTCATAAAAACCATCATTCCTTTTTAGTACATATCTTGTAAATGTGCTTAAAATTTATTCTGTGTTTATTGCCAATACTATAAACATTAAAAAAAAATATTTCTAACAATAAATTTTTGTTTTAGGTCTACCACCATTAGGGCAAATCAATGTGACATCTGCTGATTTTGAAGGCCCATTAGCCAGTGAAGCAGTTCAAGAAACTGATTATGTATTTTGGATCTCTTGCGTGTTCATACTACTTTGTTGTGCTTTAGGATTTGCAAAATCATCACTTTGTCACTATATTTTAGAGAGTATTCATAGTAATTGGCAAGAAGCAGAAGCACAACACGAACATGCAGACTGATTTAAATTGTTTAAAATTATTATTATAAAAATATTTGCAAATATAAATTCAACTTCTTTGTCTGAAAATAAATTTTGAAAATCTAATTGCTTGTTTCTGTTACTTATTTAAGGAATTTTAAAGACAGTAAAAATAGTAAGTGAAACTTGATAGAGATATACTGACTGGTAGACTGTGCTTCTTAAGTCTTGCACAATTATTAATTTTTACAAGTGAAATTTATATCAAGGAAAATTAAATAAACGAGGGTTTTTATTTATTTTTCAAGATGGGGGAGAGGGAGCTTCTCTTATTCAAATAAAAATAAACTGAGTGACCAATTTATTATGTCCACCTATGACTTCATGCAGTTGTCGCTAGAAGGCTTATAAAAGGGAAAGCTTAGTGAAGATTTGGGCAAACGAATATAATTTGACAGACATTGAATCTGGGATGATTGTAGGAGCTCGGAGCCATGGAGCAAGTATCAGCGAAACTGTCGCATTCCTAAAATGTTCAAGAGCAGCGGTTGTTAAAGTTTTGCCATTGAAAAACTGGCCCCAACGTGCAACTTGTGGTTGCCGCTGACTATATGAATGCCAGCTCTGAGGGGAGGGGGGTGCAGCTGGTATATTGTTCTAGGGCCCATGAAGGGGAAAAATTCTTAAAATATATATAATTGTTCTGGGGTCTTGTTATGCTCTTGGTGGCCTTGGTGAATGCTCGGTTGGAACAGTGTGTCCAAAATTGTAAAAGAAACAGAAGGGCAATAGTGCAAATTACTGGATCCTATCAAATGAACGTTGAATGCACAGCATACATAGTAATATCGTCCAAAACGACCACCCACGGGACCAAGCAAAAGTGGTTGTTAAACTCGGGTGGTCATTATGTCTAGGTTCAATCAAAAAAAATTACAAATCAAGAACATAATTAAAAACCAATATCATTATTTCTTTATAAAAGAACCCAAGTTTCTTGTTTTCACTTTCTTCTCCTCCTAGTGACAATTAAATCTTAAGAATGGTTTTCGAGCACATCCAGGAAGTTTCTATAAAGTCCGATCGCCAAATGGCCGATTCTGTCCGTTTGTGCTTTTAGACAGTTTTGATGATAATTTTTCGAAACTGAAACTTCATGATTAGCGACTACGATAAAAAACATTAGATTATCTAGACAGCTAAAGAGTTGAATTTCTTGAATTTCGCTTGCCATTTTGATTCCATTTGACCAAGTAGAGCCCGACCTTGAAGTGCAGTCTCGCGAAGCTGTCGTTATTTTTGGACAGGATTTTTGCAACTGCACTGGAACGGTTGCGACCACTCGGACCTTATGGAAACACCCCCAGTGATTTTAGGGTAACATTTGCTTCCCCAAGACGGATATAGTAAACAATTTCAGTAGACTAAAAGAACTAGTTGCATTTTTGTATATTTTGACTGGATCCACAGCCATCTAGTCTCGCACAACTGGCAAGTGCTCTTCATCAAGCATACTCTCAGATTCTACAAATCGCCTATCAACATCTTGTGGAGTGCATGCCAAGAAGAATTGACGCAGTATTAAAAGCAAAAGGCGGCCCGGTGAAGTGCTGAGGAGGTAGTCATAATAAATTGTCCACTTTGTGTATTATCCGAGACTCAAAGATTATTAATGCTGAATCTTTGATGAACAGAACCTTATTAAGAACACACTAAAAATTTATTTTTTATGCGAAAAATTTATTCATCAAAATAATCCCCGTCACAATCAATAAAACCTTACCAATTAGTGAGTAATATGTAAATCCTACATCAAAGATAGAAATCTTTGGTTTTGGAAATGAAAAAGTCTTGCGATCTCTAAACTGTCCTGTGTGCATATGATTATCCAATAAAATCCGTGGAAGTACGGAAGATGGGGCAAAGCTTCCCATCCAAACTGCATAATCTTTGAACGGGCCTGTAAAGCTGTGTGGTCTTCAATTATCCTTTAGCAGGTTGTTGTCGGAAGAGTTTCTGATGAGTCCCTTGGAGCATATCCCAGTATACATCTGATGTGATGATTTGATCTTGCTCTAAGACCTCAAAAGTGCAGGAGTCCAACTGCTGTTCAGAAAACAGCAACACTTTCATTGGGTAAAACAATGAATATTATCGTATGTAATGATTCGGCCCAGCAAGGCTCTCAGAGTAAGGAAGAGCAAGTTGTCATGTGTTACACTTTATTCGCTGCTGACAGGGCATGGGAAACCCATTTATCCAATTTTTTACGTGTCTTTGTATGGGAAGATGGTTATGCATAGTTTCCTCTGCCACACACATTTGACTGGCTAATTCAGGACAGGTTTGGCGTGGATTAGCTTCAATAAGTGCCTTCAGTGCATCTTCGTCAACAGCAGACAATCGTCCAGAGCGGAGGTTAACTTCAAGCCCGGAAATTCGAAAACCAAAACTGAGCTTTTCTTGTCGACGAGGCATCCTGTCCACACGCTTGATATACGCACATTTCGGCATGCCTCGGTTGCATTGTAACCAGTTTGAATTCAAAAAGCAATGCTACTCGAAATTTGACTTCAGTGGTCATTATAGCAGGTTCTCATTTATTTAAATCTCTTCTCAAAGGAATAGGTGCGATAATGCAAATCATTAGGGCAGAGCTATTTCTGTTAAGGGGTTCAGATGCTCTTCATTGTAAAAGATCAGGTGTAGAAATACGCAAGAACTTTTTATATATGACCTGATATATTCTAACAGGTAATTCAATCCGTTGTGTTTAATTCCATAATATATTTTTAATATTTAATTATGATAATTTCTTAACATAACACTCAAAAGGATTACCAATGCAGAATTCAAATTGTTATGATGTTCGAAAATATAAGCTGCATTTTTAATTCATTACATTAGAAACTTCGTTTATCTTGCAATTTTTTCCTTATTGAAAATAAGCCGGATGAAAATTAAACAAAATCCATGACCATCATGCACATTATTTCAAAACTTTGACCAATCATAACTGATTTTTTTTCCCAAATAATGCAAATCAGGACGGATTTTTACCGTTATTTAAAAGAAATGTAGCACGATTCATGTTAATTAATGAACTTGTTCGAAAATTTTAAATTTTATTTCTAAATATTTGCATTTCTTTTCGTCATATACTTTTTTTTTTTTTTTTTTTTTTTTTTTAAATTTCACACAAATCATTAATATTGATATTCCAGTCCGAATGTGACAACTTTTTCATATAATCTTTTTATCTCTTGATTCTTTGTTGACTAAGCAACCATTAGATAAAGCAGATAAAACTGAAAAAAAATGCTGTGATGTTATGATTAGGAACCTACAATTTATGAGCGATTTTTAGGAAGGCCGGCTAATTTGGTGAGATTATGTAGCTATAAATTAGATCGTAGATTATGTAGCTATAAATTAGATCGTACAGAGTTACTCCCTTCTTTTCCACCTGCTGAATGATGAGAGCTTCGCCCTCGAAAAGCGCTTCTAGGATTAGGTTGTATTTTTCTTTTTACTTAATTTTTGTTGTGGTTAAAGAGTTGTTATTTATTTTGTCTTTATAGATCGTACAGAGTTTTGTGTAAGTAGCTGAAACAGTAAGTCATAAAGAGGGTCAAATTTTATAAAAGTAAACGTTCTATTTGACTAACATATAATCATTTCCATGTTTCAATTAGTTGACGATTATATGAGGTTTGAAAAATAATGCATGTATGTTTATTTTTTTACTGCATGTAACATATTCACGTTAATGGCGTTATAGCCTAGGAAATAATGAGCTAAATATGATTGGGATTTTTTATGGTTGCAAATTTCAGTATTCTGACAAATAATGGCATTATTTATCAAAATATATGTAAAAAATAGGGATGTTCTTCTCGAATGCATTGAAAGATTCATATAATAGAATTATAATATTATACAATTCGAGTTAAAGAAACAAAAAAATCATAACCCGTTGTTGGTTTCGCATTAAAAACTACCTTTTCAGTTGTTAATTTATTGGTTTTATGTCATTCATTATAAATCATCATTTTTTACGTTAAAATCAAAAAAGCAGAAATTAAATTAACTGCTGTAGTTAAAATACAACTTATTTTTAAATGAAGAAGAGTAGTCTGTAATTGATAATCAAAGGTTTTTAATAAATTTGACTTTTATAATTTATGTAGTTTATGTTTACATTCCATCTGATAAAGTTAAACAGATAACTTTTGTTGACATATCATAAAATCGTAATGAGAGTACTGCTCATATTGAAAGTATTTTTTAAGAAAATAATGCTCGGAGCATTATAACTGAAATTTTTGGTCAAATCTTTGGTCATGAGATTTTAAAGGGAAGAACTAACAAAAACTCCTCTCAAATACGACTTACTACTCAAAATTTCTGTCTGTTTGCTCATAAATTATTAATGCTCACTTTAAATCCTGATTTCTGCCGTCACTTTCAAAATGGTCACTTTGGATTTGTACATACTAAAACCGTAAAAGTAGATTATGTATTATTGCTTGTAAATGTATACTATCACTAAAATGATCAAAGGAATTTGAATTTTTCACGACGGAATTTCAGCTTTCGTTTTCGGCTCATCTCTCTAAAACAGAAAATAAATTACAGCATGTTTGAACAACCTAACTTAGACTAATTTCGTAACTACACTTAAACCAATTTATTACTTCTGTTAAGTACTGAATCTTAATTTTAATTGAATTGTGAAGTTCTCTTTAATGTGGAAAATAATTTTGCTTGCGTCAGTCAGGGAGTATACTATCAGTTCGGTCCTTTGCCGAAAAGAAGGCATGGATCTCTCTCGGCTTGTCCAGTGAGTAGTGCCGAAGGCTCTTAAAGGCAAAAGCGTTGCAAGGTCCCGCTTTTGCTTGGAGCCCGCTGTACCAGGGCAGCGCGGTCAAAAAAACCGTCTGAGGCGCATAGAAAGTCTGTTTCAATGGGCAGCCAAATTGGTTTGATGTAAGGTGCCGCCACACAAAAAATTAAGCACTGGATAAAGAAGTAGCGCAGACTGCCTGGAATCGCCATTTTGGAAATTAAAGTTTAATTTAAAAATTCCCTTTTTTACTTGAATCTGGCATGCTGTGTGGTCAGTGCCGGATTTGGGTACAAGCTAAATGAGCCATAAGTGAGGACTAGTGAGCCTCAGGGTTTCATATAGCTTAGGATAGTTTAGGGCCTTGTCAAGTCTAAATCTGGCCCTGCTGGTAATAGGTTCAAAATGTCGACTTTGCACACTTATATTATCCACTAGTTTATTAAGTATTTCATGGCTGCTGAGAGCTTTTCATTGCAACCCCATTATTGTAGAAATAAATAAAAAGTCTTATTACAACATATTTCATCTTTTATTTTATATACGAGGGCATTTCAATAAGTAACTCACAATAATTTTTTTTTGGTACATGTATAACTTTACTAAATATTGAAACCAAACAATACCGCTAATGAGGCTACAGACTTTACCTAAGCTTATTTTTCAACATAAGAACCAAGTCGCTCAACACATTTCTCCCATCATGGCACCAATTTTATTATACCATCTGCATAAAACTTCGTTTTCTGATGTGAAACCAATTGACATCGCCGATTTCACGTTCTCGTAAGAATCAGACCGTTGCCTTCTTCATGGGACCAAACATGAAATTTCGGTTTCTCATGAACAATGGCGTATGCTGTTCCGACCGAAATGCTAAATCGCTCTGCCAAAGTCTCCAAATGAACCTGTCTGTCCGTCCGAATTGGTGCCATGATGTTGCAGCGGTCGTTTTCACGTTCGTTTGCAAAAAAAAAAATACCCCACGAGATGTTAGAGCGATCTAGGCAATCATCACCTACTCCAATCGTTTGTGAATTTCAGTTGAGCCCACAGTAAACGAAGAACACGTCGCTGCTCTTCGATAGCAGACGAAGACAGCACGCACCATTTTTGTTTCGCAATTCACAATTTTGCCCAAAGTGGAACAGCAAGGTCGAGCCTACTTTTCTGTGGCGTGATATTCAAACGTTGTTTTACCTAAATTTCAACCTCTTTGAATAGGTACCATAACAAATAATTGTGCGTTATTTATTGAAACGCGTTCGTATTTTCCTAACACCGATTAGTAAAAGTTGACAAACCCTAGGGCAGATAAACAATACAAGATCATTACCTGATTTCATAAATTCACCCTAGCTTTAGTTTTTGACATATTGTCACAAAACTTTGCAGACATATAGAAAAACTCAAAAAGTTTTTTTGTTGCAGGTTTGCTTCTGATTTATACCAAGAGAGCACAGCAGTGAGCCGTTTTGTTGTACTTGAGTTTCATTCATATCAGTCTCTAACCCCTTGCGATTTTTTTGTATGAGGTTATGTGAAAGATGAATGAGTGTTTACGCCTCCTCTACCAAGAAACCTACCAGAAGTGAAAGCTCTCATCAAGAGTGCTTTTCAAAAGATTGATAGGATGCTTCAAAAAGTGTGGGATGAACTTAATTATACGCTTGACGTCTACAAAATCGCTAGAGGGGCAGATATAGAGCACTTGTAATATGAATTTATGAAATTGGGTCAATCATTTGTAATAACCTTGTATAAAATAACTAGTGAATTTTACATTTCGAGAAAAACCAAAGCTTTCATCATCATTGGCTATTTTATTGATGGTTTACATTTACAAGTCCTAACATTTATGGTATCATCCACTTCAGGGGCATAGCAACATTGTTCGAACTGTGACCCCATTCAAAACATGAAATACGGGCCCCTTGACAGTCCCGGTCCCTGGTTCGACTGAACCAATTGGAATCGTGGTAGCTATTATGCCCCTGATCCACTTTCACGGCAACTTATATAATGATCCCAACAATTTTTCCATTTTTGGAAGGTCATTGAAGTTTACAATCTGCTGCGATTGTGCTTGGATCAAAGCACCGCCTTTTCATTTTAGGAAACATTGGGAAGTAAAAAAAGATGAAGAGTATGGGTCATATTATTTTTTTATTAGGAAGTCCGTCATTTTGAGCGCGCTGTGTATAATCGCAGTTATAGCGCAACAACCAGTCTCCTTTTTTCCACATTTCAGACTGTTTGCGCCTTAAAGTTTCCTTCAGTCGTCTCAAAACCTCGTCGAAAAATTTCCCGTTGACAGTTTGACCAGGTGGGACAAACTTTTTATGCACCAGTCCTCGAATATTAAAAAAAATGATCAGCATTAACTTTATACTGTGAACTAGAGCACTAGAGATGCACCTATTTAGAGCCTTACTGTGAACATAGCATTTTTTTTTTTTGACTGCGAGAGACGGTGTCTTCCAAAGATTAGATTGTTGTTTTATTTCCGGGTTTGATTTTAAACAGACACAAAATTTTGGGGTTTATGTGCATTAAGGCCATGTTCGGATAATTTCATTTGACAACCAGCATCCTCTTATCACGAGTAGTTCTCGCTGGAGTTAGATAGCATTTTTTGGCATCTGTTAACAGTTACAATCGCCCCTTGCTCTACTTGCTCGTAGACGACTTTGCTATTGCTTTCTTAGAATATTTCCATATCCCGGCACGCTTTGAGCATGGAAAAAGATACATAAAAGGAAAGTTCATAATAACCGATCTTTCAAATAATCCCTTATAATAATTGTGTGAATTCTCGTTTTTAGATATAAAAAGAACTGAAGGAAAAATTACAAATTTCCAAATATGAAGGTGATATTCTTATTATGTTATTTTCTAATGTGCAGTTATTATTGCTCAGGTAAGTGTGTTTCATTCCGTTAACAGCTTGCAAGATGTTTCAAACTATCTAATTACTTAATAATAAGATGTATCCAACAGAACAATACAATATCAGGAATAGATGTACTCTTCATTTATCCCTGATAATATTTATTCTATGCACTATGAATTTCGCTAATCATGTCTGCTAACCCCTATACACCGTAAAAAGCACAATTGATCAATCACGACATATCACTATTGTCCAATGGGTTTAGTAAACGAGGGATGCATTTAAATAACCAAAAAACAGAAACTGTGTTTTCCCCTTTTGATAAGGAACAAGAAGTAACTGCACATAAGTTCCTGGGCATTAATTTGAAACCTGTCTTCAAATCCGGTTTCATCTTGAAGACTTAACAAAACAATTGAATAGGCTTTCAATCTTAATGAAAAAACTGCAAGAACTCTTACTGAAAAGAAATTCATAATAGTTATAATGTCTAAAGTTTTCCCAAAAATTAGACTTAGTTATGGGGCTTTTCGTTAGTCAAATGTCAATAAATACATATTATTCGGATCATAAACAGCATACAATAAAAACTATACATACCCACTTTGCCTTATATCGGGTGTTCACTTTATCTGAAGACATTGAAATATCTCGAGAACCACACATCGGATCAAAAAAAGTGTGGAATGAAAAATGTTCGTCTCGAAGGGGGACATCTAATGATACCAAACTCGACCTCCCACCCCCATCCCCTGGAGGTGGGGGAGGGAGGAGTTAAAAAATTTAAATGGGAACTCCCATTTTTTTATTGCAGATTCGGATTCTCCAGGAAAAAATACCCCAATTTGACCTACGATTCGAGTCATTTCGGTCACAGATGGCGCTGTAATCGACAAAAATCAAAATGGGTAAAAAATCGTTGAAAAATGGCGATATCTCAAGAAATAGGTATCAGATCAGCAAAATAAAATTAAATGTTTTTGATATTCTTACAAATGCTACTTAATGACACCATAATTGTCCACCCTATGTCCGAAGCCAGATTGACGCAACTTTGAACGTTTTCAAGCATGTGCGACCACGACGATGCGTGTTTTCGATCTATAATCTATCCTTTTTACCATGTGTACATTATACAGGGTCGAGTCACATTATTATGACCAACCCCTACGTTTGTCTTCGGGGTTGCCCAGCCGAGGAATTATGTCACGTGTTGGGAATTGGTTAGGTGACTATATAAGGTAGGTTTCCACTATGTTAAAAACATATCACTCATTGGTAAGAAACGTGATTTAACACATCTGGAAAAGGGGATGATAATCGGCTTTTGGGCCAAGGGTGGCAGTATTTCGGAAACCGCGCAGTTTGTGAACTGTTCTCGTGCTGCTGTAGTTAAAGTGTACCATAACTGGGAAAATGGGACCGTTCAGAATAAACGGTATGGGAACTGTGGAGCACCACTTGCCATTGATGAGAGAGATGAAAGTTGGCTGCGAAGGTGTGTGAAGGCCAACCGAAGAGCTACAGTGTACCAACTTTCTGTTCAAACCAACGAGGGTGCTATCAGACATGTCTCTAAAATCACAGTACAGAGGACCCTGCTACCTTTGGGCCTCCGCAGAAGACGGATGGTCACCAAACCCATGTTGACGAAGGTTCATCGCCAAAAACAGCTTCAATTTGCCCAACAGTACAGAAACAGAATCACTTCTGACTGGAAAATGGTTGCCTTCGCCGATGAGTCACGATTTCTGCTCCACAGAAATGACGGCCGTTGGCAGGAGAGGCGAGAATATTCCGTGAACAAGCATCCTGCAACCATTGTTGGACGAATTCAGGCTGGTGACGGCAGCGTCATTGTGTGGGGAGTGTTCTCATGGCATTGTCTGGGCCCACTGATACCTGTGGAAGGCGCTCTCAAACGATTCTGTTATTTATCCATAATTGCAGATCAAGTACATCCATACATGGCGATTGTCTTTCCAGAGAGGGATGGCACGTTCCAGCAACACAATGCGATGTCTCATACGGCTGCAATTGTTCGGGGTGGTTTGAGGAACACGACCAATTGTTCCAAGTACTACCCTGGCCCCTAATTCCCCAGACCTCAACCCAATCGAGAACGTTTGGGATCATCTCGATGGTCGTGTGCTTGCGTACCACCGCGTACCCTTCAGCAGCTATCGGATGCTTTACAGTCTGCATGGCAACAGCTACCAGTAGAAGCCTGCCAGAATCTTATTGACTCACTCCCACGCCGTCTAGCTGCTGCCCGTGCCGCTAAAGGCGGTTATTCGGGATATTAGCTGGTGGTCATAATAATGTGCCTCGACTCTATATATTGGTGCTTCAACCGAACGCAAACAATATTAAACATGGAACAAAGGGCAAACTGTTTTAAACCCGGAAAAACCCTACGGAAACTCACAAGTTGATAAAGCAAATGTATGGTGAAGATGCACAATCTCTTGCACGTGTTTTTGTATGGGTCGCTAGATTTCGTGATAGCCGGGAAAAGCTGAAAGACGACGAACACACGAAATCCAAAAATTGTTCGAATACAGGAAGGGACCGAGTAGGTGGGAGAACTTTTATTAAGTGATCGGCGAATGATCCTGAAAATGACGGAAGAAGTCTTAAATATTAACCGAGAAACAATTCGCCTACTATTGACAAGATTTGGGCAAAAGGAAACTGTGCACTCGATTTATGCAATATTTATTAGCAGATGACCAGAAAGGAAAGAGAGTAGATGCTTGCACGGAATTCATCGCAGACACAGATGCCAAACAGAATCTTCAATTTTAACAGGGGACGAAACCTGGTGCTATCAATAAGACCCCCGAAACAAAAACGACAGAGCATGGAATGGCGGTCCCCTTCATCCCCTGAAATTAGAAATTCCGGTTTGAAAAGTCAAGAACAAAAGTAATGCTCATCACTTTTTTTCTGACTGCAGTGGCATTATCCATAAGATGTCTGTTCCGCTTGGACAGACACTCAACAAGAAGTACTACAGGGAGATTTTGCAGCGTCTGATTAAGGGAATCCATCGAGTACGGCCACAATTTCATGCAAAAGGAAATTGGTTCTTATTGCACACAGCAGTGCTTGTCAAGGAGTCCTTAGCCATTAACGGAATTATGGAGATTTATAGCTCTCCCTATTCCCCAGGTTTGTGAGAAGACTCTGAGAAGATTCCGAAAGTGCAGAGAAGCTTTGGTGAGAAGTGACCAAATTGCATATCTATGAACAAGGGGTCAAAACGAAAACTGCGAATTACCAATCAGACGTTTTAGAACAAGTTGTTAAGGCCCATGTCTTGTAGCAAGACTCAGCACCCGCCCAGAAGGCCAAAACAACACAGCGTTAGTTTCAAGAGAATTTACCCGATTTCATTGCTGCAGAACATTGGCCCTCGGGAAGCCCCGATCTTAACCCCTCGACTATCGCCTTTGAAACATTTTGGAGGAGTGACCTATATAACTGATATCTCCATCTTCAACACACACACAATTTACAAAAGACATACACTGAAAAAATCACTAAATATACGGATCTTGCGCACGAAATAAAACGCCTTTGGGAGGGGGGGGGGTTACCAGAGTACACATTGTTTGTATCGTTCTTTCTGCCATTGGGATTATTCTACACACATTACACAAAAGCTTGTCAACACTAAATTTAAACCCACAATTATACAAAACTTTACAGAAAGCCACAATCTTAAACACTTGTCACATAATAAAAAAATTCCTGCACCCAAACGTTAATATTCACACGAGCACGTATTATTCCGTTCCTTGGGCTTGGCCCTCTCTTGTGTACGCCTCTGGGACTTGCCTTCTGGGCTTAAGATTTGGTTTTTCCAAAACAACAACAACAATAATAATAATAATAATAATAATAATAATAATAATAATAATAATAACAAATATAAAAATTAATATTTAATAAAATTTGAAACCGTTTGAGATAGCGATAAACGAATTGTATATTTGTAATCGTTGTGGAATTCTGCATCGAATTAATAAAATTTCATGCACATTTTCATTTTCGCCTAGTTTGATGTTTAAAATTAATTCGTTATTGTTGTATACATCTTATAATTCGACATGGATAATATTGGATCTATATGACGTGTACATTTTCTTTTAAATTAGCCCTGGAATTTTTAGATCCTTGTGGGGGTCAATCTATAACTATCTGCCCAAAAAGAGTAGACGTCTTAGAGCTAACCGAAAAAGGCAAGTTTTTT
>JAHWFO010060970.1:934509-958379 GCA_023313115.1 Rhysida immarginata
ATGATGCATTTTTTGGATATAACTCAACTTTGGCATCTCTTTTTAATTATCGTTAACCACATAATATGATCAAAATAATTCGGACAACTCCGGGAGAGTAGTGGATTCTGTCATTGTAAAGCTGAAATGGTAACATAGGAAGAACTTTGAACATGGAAAATATATTCGTGAATTTCTGCGATATTACATCTGCCCTGTTCAACTTTAAATGATCTCTTTATGGAGTGCAAATGGGTAGAGGCTAACATTGTACATCCGTGACGTATTTCATGGGGACTGGCATGAGTGCTGAAGAGGGTGATGAAGAATAATCGCATGGAATCATCAAAAAACATTCGCAACATTTTTCAAGAAGCCTCCGGATGCAACGCCTGTATCATGACAGTTTATCAAACAGCTCCAAACTTTGGGTTTTCGTGGTCCAGCAGTCACATATAAAACCTACTTCAACGCATCAATGCCAAGCATTGCTAACAGTAGTGAAAAGGTCGACGAAAATGCACCCTTGAGCAAGGCGACGTGTCTTAGGGAGCAATGAATCATACTAAACTGTCTCAGTGTTTCTTAACCTTTTCAACTGCTCGCATCCCTTGAAAGTTTTAAAATTTGTTCCCGCATCCACTTGCAAAAATATCAAATTTTTATTTAACATGGATGGGAAAAAATACATTTATCTAGTATATAAGCGTCTTGATCATAATGTCGCGTACTGCTGGTTAAGAACACGGCACTATCTGAAACGCCGATGAACAAGTGTGGGTGTAGAGAATGCCAGGTGAACAGTACTTACCCGTCTGCATTGTGCCACTGCTAAAATCTGAGGCATAATAGTTTGGGCTGTTTTTCATAGTTCCCGTTAAATGCACTGTGAACACGGAAACTTATCTCCATGTTTTAGACATTTCCTTGCTGCTTGCATTAAAACAACGGTATGATGAGGGCCCATGATCTTGTTTCCTAGGGTCTAATTGCATTGACTTTCATCCAAGTTTACATCCAAGTTTGAAGGGTTAGGTTAGGTTAAGATGAGAATTAGTATGGCTTAGACTGGTTCTGATCCTTTTAAGACACACTGCTCAGTGTGCTCTCCAAGTTAGGGGAGCCCCATTGAGAGATGCGGAGAATTCAAGTATCTCGATACTGCATTTAAGAGTGATGGAGGGGGAGGGGGGGTGAGCAGGACAGAATTGGATGCTCAAATCGGTGCAGCAAGCCGTGTCAGGCACGAACTGTGGCGATCCGTAATAACGAAGCATGAGCTAAAAATAGCCAAGGTTTTGTTTTCAATCTGTCTTTGTCCTCCTCACCAATGTCATGAGTCTTTATGTTGTGCAATCGTGGGTGCAAGCGGCCGAAATGAGATTCTGAGAAGTATGGTAGGTATTACCCTACTAGACAGAGTGAACAGCAGCACATAAGAGAATCTTTGTGTTCGAAGCCGAGCTGGAACAGAGGCGTTGGAATGGCCGTGTGATATGGATGCCGCTTTTCTCCAAACCGGTGGGTAAAAGACCAAGGGCTCGAACTAGAATTAGTTGGTTAGGACATGGAAAATCTGGTTCGAATCGCTTGAGTGGGTTTGATGGCGGAAGATCGCGATCATTGAACATCCTACATAGGGCTGGTGCCCCGCGACCCTAACGGATAAGTGGGCTTGAAAAATAAGTAAGTATATTATTTTTTAATGTTTTTAAGGATCATTTACAAAATACTTTCACTAAAATGGCAATTTTAACCCTCCCCCTTTTCTAACACTGTAACATTTCTCAACCCTTCCCCAAATGAATGTACGTAAATTTTTTGTTTGAACCCCCCCCCCCCCCCGCCTTTAAAGGGGAAATCTTTTCACATAAAAATGGAATCATAACCACGTGCATAAGCAGAGGTCTTTTTTTTTTTTAGGAATATAGGCAAACATTCATACTTTGATAACCCCGTCCCTCTACGCAATTTCACCGTTCGTTTTTGTCACAGTTTCTAACCCCTTCCCCACTCACCGTCAGGCGAACGTATTTTGTGAATGATCTATTTTAATCTTCGTTTATATTTAGGATAATTACGGCATTGGCAGCGGAAAGGACGGAAACATAACACAATCTACCTGTATGATTTTCATTATTAAAGTTCTAGATGAGGATGATAATGATCCACAATTCATTAGGCCAGCACCTTTCACTGAAGTTAAAGAATATACCCCAAATGTAAGTATATGTATATATTTTTATATTTTTTCAACATGTGCATAATCTGTTGTGCCTAGAATACGTGGAAACGTATTGAAATGGGTCACTTTCAATTTCGGTTTTCGAAAGATCCCCTTCCCCCTACCTCCCTCCCTGAGTTAGGCTGACCTTTCTCAGCATGAAATCTGTGTAGTGTAATAAGTGCCTAACTCTTGAATGTATCACCATTTCTTGATAATGCTGTAGATATAGAAAAATAGCAAAGAAAATTTCACGCCCTGGATTCAAAGCAGGGATTTTGTGACTTACCGTTCCGATGCTGTAACCACTAAGGCACCGTGGACATGGAAGCATTTCGCTATCAAACAAGTCCTAAACAACGAGATTATATTAATCTCGTTGGTCCTAAAGAAAATTCCATGCCCCATGGATATTAAAGCGCAGTTTCTTGTTCGCTAGCCAGAACTATCTTTACTATTAAGTGGGGGAAAATATTATAATTATAAAAGTAAAGATAGTCCTGGGTTACGAACAAGGAGGCGCGCTAACCTATGTTTAAATGACTTGTGTCTAAGCAAAATGTGTCCATGTCCACGGTAGCTTAGTGATTAAAGTACCCGATGGTTCCTTGTTTGAGTCCAGGCTGTGAAGTTTTCTGAGCATTTAATTAAATCAAAAGCAACCAATTAATCTTATACAATTTTTATTTAAATAAACGGTGCTCTATTTTTTAATCCTTAGGGTTCTGTTGTTTTAACTGTTAGAGCCGAAGATGGTGACAGAGGAATAAATAATCAAATAAAATATACAATTTTGAACGGTAAATAATATTCATTACTTTAGTTTTGATGACTTAGCCCAAAGGTCTCTAAACTTTGCTCAAACGCAGGCTAATTTAGCAAAAGCATACTAAAAGCAATTTTAATAAGATCCTTCTTTCAATTTTATCTGTAGGCCAAGAAAGAGATTTGTGGGAATTATTTCTGATTCGCAGATTATAGTTTAGAGACCTTTGCCTTAGACATTCAGCAACTAATATTTGGACATTTTATTTCTTTTGCTTTGTGAAACAATAAATTAGACACCTGACATTATCAAATATGATAATCCCTGTATCTCAGGTAATTGTTTAATTTATTGGATATGAAAAATTGTGTGTATTGAATTCAAGAATTTTTTTCGAATGGGAGACCTGCAGAAAATGGCGCAGTGGTAGATGGCGCACTTATATATACAGGATTAGAGTGCCTCTATACAGGATCTCTAAGTAGCCCTAATCAAGCCCTGAAGTGCATTTTTCTTTTGCAGTTTTGCATTTAAAACTCTAGAACGACTCCAACATCTCGTTGAGTCTATGCCTTGACCAGGAGCGACTCGCTATTAACATCACATCCAGTGCCTTCCCATGACTTTTGGTGACTCAGTTATTTGTGATTAGCAAAAATATATTTTTTATAACGTCTATTTTGTGTATAAACATTAAAAATTCAAAAACAATATGACCACATTTGGTCTTTGGGCATTGAAACTTAAACTTAAATAGTAATAATAATATATAAGCGCTCTTTAATTAAGGATACTCTAAAAAATATTAATCTAAAAAATTTATTTGACTTGTGATATGTTTGTTTGACCCCATTTGACAATTCTGTATTTGAAAGAATAAAAACTTTTGCCATCACTTTAGAAAAACAATTTCTTCAGTCAAATAATGTACAGGGTTCTCCCCAGGCCCGTTTGAACGCCCGGTTTGTTTTAGTAACCGCCTGGGTAAATACATGAAAAACTGCATAACATTGCAGGATATTTTATTTGTTTTTAATTTTTGTCCGCCCGGTTATTTTAATCTTTCCACCCACCTGATAAAATTTTCCTGGGGAGAATACTGATATTACAATAAGACAGTTTATAAACAATGCAAGACAAAGTTTTTGCAACAATAAGTATCAACAATGGTATCAACACGCAATTCACAAACACTCTGCACGGACCTACCAACAATATATATCTCATGACCAACAATGCAAATAAACGTTTGTGCAACAATATGTATCAACAATGGTGTCAACACGCAATGCACCAACACTATGCAAGGATCAACAATATATGTCTCATGACCAACAATGCAAGGCAAAGTTAGTGCAATATAGAATTCAATGCATAGAATTCCTGTTATTCAGGCTTTTCTTAGAAAAGAGAATTCTTAGTACTTAACAATTTCTTTAAAATCTTTAAAAATGATCAGTAACTGGAGATAATGAGTTAGCAGATTATTGAGAAAGAGTGAAAGACGATAGAGGAAGCACTCCTTTAGCTCCGTGCTGTATTGAGCAAATGTTAAGCAAGTAAATAGAAGAATCGGCGACCACTAGACACAAACTGATGAATGGCCAATTTTTGCTTTAAGACATCGAAAGAAGAAAGGAAATTGCAACAACATCAAGTGTACATCTAAAGTAAGATTACGTGAGTAAAAAATTATTTAGACTAGAAGGCATCCTTGGAGAGGTCCATCCATTGTGAGCCTTTAAAAAATTTTTTTTCGGTAAATCAAGTCCCGGTATATCACCTAGAATGGATTTTTTTAGTGAAGAGGTAAATTCCTGTCTCTCGGATTTTTCTTAGAATGGATTTTTCTTCGCTCTATATTGTAGTGATTGAGTTATTATTTAACCAATTTGGTTTAATTTAGCTTTTTGAGGTTGTTCTGTTTACCTACAGGCGTAATTATCCAGGGCAACGCTAGTATATGAAAAGTGTGTTTGTTTGTGGGTTTATTTGTGTAGATTTGTTTAGCGATCTTGATGAAATTTTTCACACTTGATATTCAAAGCAAGAGGAAGGTCACTGTCTACCTGAGATTTCGAAAAAATAATAATTATCGATAATAATCGATTTCTTAATGACGGCAGGACATACAAATAAGAGTATCTCAGATCTACAATGCAAGACAAAATGTGTGCAACAGTAGGCCCGTCGTGTTTGTACCAACAATGGTATCAACACGCAATTCACGAACAATATGCACGGGCCAACAATATACCTGTATATCTAAAGACCAACAATGTAAGGCAAAGTGTGTGCTTTATAAATAAGGTTCAATTTGTAACAATGCATAGAATTCCTACTGTTCGAGCTTTTCTTAGAATTGATAGTTCTTAGATTTTCTTGAAAATTTTTAAATATGAGCAGTAATTGTAGATAACGGAGAGTTAGCAGGCTATTGAGAAAGAGTAGAAAGGTGACAGAGGAAGCAGTCCCTTCGCTCAGTGCTGTATTGGTTTCGCTGCAACTGAGCAAGTGGTGAGCGAGTGGCGAAGGCATCAACAGAAGAAACGGCGACTGTTAGATCACACAAAGTGATGAATGGCCAAGTTTTGCTTCAAGATATCGAGAGCAGATTGCAATTGCAAAAACAGACTGCCAATTAGTGAATAACCTCACTCAGATAGTTGGAATTGCATAGCACAGAGACACAAACGATCGTGTACATCCACTGGCAACCAGAAAGAGTTGTTTCGTCGAAGTTATTGTTGCCATATACACTGAACGACCAATTTATTAGAGACACCCGCTAATAGCGTGTTGCGCCTCTTTTAGCGGCGAGAACTGCCTGAATACGTGCTGGCATGGATTCAACAAGGTGTTGAAATCGTTGCGAAGGAATAGCAGCCCAGGCTGACATCACAGCGTCCCGTAATTGGTGCAGGTTGGACGGTAGTGTGGGAAGGCGTCGGATGGTTCTCTCCGCTTCATCCCATAAATGCTCGATCGGGTTGAGATCGGGCGACCGAGCTGGCCACTAAAGCAGGTGGAAGTCTGCGTCATGTTTCTCGAACCAGTCCAAGACCATTCGAGCACGGTGACAGGGAGCATTGTCCTGCTGAAACTGTTCGTCACCACCAGGGAACACCTGAACGGGTGCACCTGACCGGCATCAATGTTCAGGTAGTGCGTCGCATCCAGGGATGTGTCTACGGATATCAGAGGACCCAGTATATCACAAGAGAAGACACACCTGACCACCTCTTCCTCTACCCGCCTGTACGGTGGTCTGCTGACAGGATGAGTCCATGGCCTCGTGCTGTCTGCGCCAGATGCGCAGTCTGCCGTCCGCATGATGAAGTAGGAACCGCGATTCGTCGGACCAGGTGACCTTCTTCCACTCATCCAGTGTCCAGTGGCCACTCATAGCAGGCGCGCTTTCCTATTTTGCGGTGACAGCGACGGTACCCGTACTGTTGTTAAACCCAGCTCGGTGCAAGGTGCGCCGCACTGTGTGCTCCGAAATGGGTTGGGATGCTCCCTCATTGAAATGCGCTGCAATTTGTTGGGCTGTTGCCGTCCTGTTGCTGTGGATGATTCGTGCCAGTCGCCGTTGGCCTCGTTCAATCACGGCCGTGTTTCGTCCGCAGTTGTGTTTGTTGAAGGTTGTTTTTTGGCATAACTGCCATTCACGGAATACCCGTGACACTGTTGCACGGGAAAACCCGAGGAGGTTCGCGGTTTGCGAAATGCTCAACTGCGCCTGTCGAGCTCCAACGATCATGCCTCGTTCAAAGTCGGTTAAATCCTTGGATTTATCCATATTCAGTCTATTACTGCTGCTGACTGCAACTTGTGATCCAATGCATCCCTTTTATACACCGCTTCGGCCTGTTCCATTGTTTGGGTGTCACTGTGAGGCCGATCCATTTTCCGTAAGAGGTGTCTCTAATAAATTGATCGTTCAGTGTATTTCCATATCAACGCTGGGGAAATATTTTTGTCATGGAAACCGATGTAGTGATGATGCAATAATATTTTTAAGATGATGCAGTGATATTTTCAATGGGGAACATTCGTTTCCATGAATTATTAACAATGAGCAGGAAATGAGTGTAATAGCACGATATAGATAGGGCAGTCTCTCTCGAAGAGTCAAAGAGATACATGTATCTCCCTTCACCTTCCTAACAAATGTTCAGGCTATTTGTGGGTTTGTGTGTTTGGACAGTGTAGAACCTTCCAGATGCGACGACAGCTCCCCCTTTCTCTTCCAGTGGGTTCGGTATATAATAAGTTCGCTGGTCGGTCTCATGCGACAGTTTTCGACATAACAAAGCATATAGCTTCCGATAATGCATATATCAACTCGACTCTTCAAATCAGCAAGCACTCTTTAATGTGCTCTTTCATATACGTTCGAAGGATACATGTTAATTCATATTTATCGAAATGTCACGGAAGAAAAGGCCGAGCATTGATCAGAGTAGACAAAAAGATATCCAGGCGTCGGAAACATCTGAACAACGGGAGCTTCATCTACAGCAAGAAATTATAGTATTTCAGATATTATTTAACTTCTTGAGGTTGTTCTGTTTACCTACAACTGTTATTATCCCGGGCAACGCGGGGTGCCCCTGCTAGTAATAAATATTACCGATGTCATGAGAAAATAAGGTGCTGCTACACATAAACTACCTGATTACTCAAGAGAAATTAGGTGTTCAGTACAAATGCGCCATCTGTGAGAAGCTATCGAAACTGCCTCATGAAGGCCCCCTAATTAAAATAAAAGCTAAATTTCCAGCAATTTAGTTTTAATATTTAATTCTAGATAAAGGTAACTCAGTCATTTATTTATTTGCTTTTCAAACCCGCTTATCCGTTAGGGTCGTAGGGGCAGCAGCCCTATGGAGGATCTCAAGCGATTGCGATCTTCAATGGTAATACCCAAGAGACTCGAATCCAGATTCTCCACGTAGTCTAGCCACCTGGTTGGAAAATAACGACTGCCTAGGAAGACCAGTTTGCGGCATCTGTATCACGTGGCCATACCAGCGCAACTGAGATCTCGCAATGCGGAGAAATAGCGGCTCAACACATAAGGACTCCCTTATTGCACTGTATCTAGTAGGGTAATACTTGCCACGCATCTCAGGAATCTTATTTCGTCCGCTTGTACCCGTGATCGCTCTGTTTCGGTCATTACCCAAGACTCATGACCATAGGTAAGAATGGGGGCAAAGATAGATTTGAAAACGGAGCTTGGCCTTGTTTCCCAGCTCACGTTTCATTACCACGGATCACCAGTGCACGTCTGACACAGCTTGATGCACCGATCCGAGTATCCATGAGAATGTTTTCCTCAGGGGCTCAGCTAGAATGATTACATTTTTTTTTAATTTTAATCTTCTTCTAATATATCCTTTAACAGTGTTGTAACATGGTTTATTTTCTTTAAATAGTATGGAAATGTAACTTTTATTTATTTTTTACAATTTTACAATTTTTTTACAATTAATTCTTAGGAGAGAAAGATATTCCATTTAACATTATTTCTGAAAATGGTAATGGCGTAGTCAAAGTGGCTGGCGATATTCATAGGAGTCATCTGGAAGAAGGAGCATTTGGTTACATATTAACGATACAAGTAAATAATTTACTGTTTATTGCAATTTGAAATATTGAATTGTTATATTATACTCAATGTGTAGATGTATCTTTAGACTCAATGTGTACGCGTATTATTTGTAAGTTGTCGGTTATCCAGTTTGCAGCAGAGACTGATAGTATCAGTTCAGACGTCTGTGTTAATCAACTTAAGGAATTAACTGCTGCCTGCTTAATTGAAAGAGAGGAAATTGTCTTTTGTTTGCACAGATCTCAAAGATTTTAAAAATATTATGAACTTGAATACATGTTTTGGTTACCCTGTCACCATCGTTCAGCAGATAATAAAATAGTAAAAACAATAATAATAAGTCATTTTGCAGGGCGTTCGGTCTTTTCTGGCTAAAAGCAACAGTTTGGCTTTTACCTTGCTGCCTATTAATTGTCCCGATCTTGCATTCAAAATTAAAAATTCTTCCCCGTGCATTTTCTCTGTATCTTTTGATGTATCTGTATCTACGGTCCAAATGCGTCAATAAAGCGTTATTTTATTCTAAAGTATTGTTATTACGTTATCTTTCTATTCAGTATAACCAAGAAAGGGCAAATAAAATGAGAAAGATAAACCAAGAGATCTAAAAATTTAACTAATTAAATCAATAAGTTGAGGCTTTTTAATAGTTTTCACCTTGTGATTTATCAGTTTTAAACTGGAAATTCAATGAATTGCATAACATTACTGTTTTTTTAATTTGTCATAATGACAAATATACCTATTTTAAATAGCTGTTAACAAAAGATGTTTTTCTCTGCCTTTTCATTATTTGTCCATTCTCAATCGGTTGTTTTTCTAATTTAATTTACTCCAAGTAGTTTCTTTTTACATTTTGAAAAATCCTTTCATCAACTTCGTTCTTACTGAAATAAATATTGCACTAAAAAAAAACAAACATAGTAAGCAGGCGGAGTAAATTTCGTTAATAACAACTTTTTTTTCCCTTCTCACAAGGCTACTGAAGTCTCACTCCAAAAACGGAATGCAATAACCAACTGCACAATTGTCATTGTGGATGTAAATGACTGTGCACCGGAATTTGGAGAGTTGGAATATTCGGCAGAAATTCTCGAGAACTCAATTATAGGAACGCCTATTCATATAAACGGCAATCAAATCTTTGTTGAGGATAAAGATCAGGTTTTTGTTTTCATTTTTTAATGTTTTCTTAATGATTATTATAATTAATATTAAGTAGCGGAGCACTTACTGGTTTATCTGCTATTTGGTTTTGATTGACCCAGTGGGGTCGAAGTTACGGGAGTGGGAGTTAGAGGGGACCAAGTGATCGACGTGGTATTTTATTTATTTTATTTTATTTATTTATTTTATTTATTTATTTCAGAGGGGTACAGTGCATCCACCCGGGGCCAGTATGGCAAAAAGCCGACGAGTTAGGTCCCCTGGGTGGGCAGAGAAAACAGTCTGTGGAACATATAAAAGAGACATAATAAGAACAATATAATTAGGGACATAAAAAAGAATATAATAAACAATCTGTATAACTTAAAAAAGAAATATAGAAAGAAAAAAAAACTTAGCTAGAATTGCGCAAGTGGGATAGAAGTTTAATTTTAAAATTGTTGGTTGAAGAAGAAGAACGGATTTCAGATGGTAGGCTGGACCAAAGTCTTAGACCTGAAGTAGGGTAGATGTACCAGTAGTTGACAGTGTACCAGTAATTGACAATCCACGATTTAAAGGCTTTTAATAAAGTAACAAAGCAAGAAAAGGGACTGGGGTTGCCACGTCTTATTAAACAACGTATTAGGCTTCCCAGAAAAACAAAAAACAAGGAACTTTGGTCCCTATCATGGCCGCAAACACGTGTCGATTGTTCAATGCCTTATCGAGTCGAAAAAACCTTGTAATGAACCACTACGCGAGGGTTTGAGTACTTGAATTTATTTCATGAATGTTATGCAATATTTGTTATTAATTTTACGTGAACCTTTTTGTGTGATCAGTGGACAATACTTCTAGTAGTAACAGAATTTCTGATGACTAATTTTTTAACTGTTTTAATCCACCGTCAATTACTAGAACCCAGATATGTAGTGTCACTAGTAATTGACATAACCTGTCAGTTATTGATAATTTCTGTGTTTAAAAAAAAAACGACCACAATGTGGTTTAGAATGTAGGGTAATAATAAGGAAACATGATGGTTTTAAGTGTAACTTCTGAATTTCCAGTATTTAACCTAACTGTGTCAATTATAGGAACTTGACTGTCAATTTCTAGATCACCCACTTTGACATAAATCTTCTACGCCCTATTCGCCGATTCTTTTTGTTGGTCCTGAATCTTGTCACAGAGACGATCAACAGATAGCCCAGGACAAGTTATCTTCCAAGAAAAAAACTACTATTCTGTTTACTATGATAAGACGTAGCATAGGATGAATTGGATGAATTTTGCAAAGTTGGAGAACAGTTGTCAAAAATCAAGTTTTTCTATGAACAAATTGTTGGCCAAGATCTGATGATACTGCACTACTGGAAAACACCTTCATTTTTTATGGTCTTTGCACTCTACATGGGAATAGACTGATTTTATTTATTATTTCAAAGGGGAAAAAAGATAAGTGATCAATATGAACAATTTAAGTTTTAAAAAGCACAATTTTAGTTATGTTAAATACTTTACACATTCTTAAAAATGCTTGATTTCTTCAGCTACTTTTGAATGTTATCAATTTTTTTTGTATAAATATATAATAAAAATGTGTAATTAAAGTATTGTCAATTACTGGTGAAACTGCCTGTCAACTTCTGGTGCATTAACTGTCAACTACTGGCGATTCATGCATTAGTTAGGAAAAAATTTAATAACTTAATAGCTTTTAAAGATATAATAATTGTATAGAGATTGGCGCATTCTGCATTCTATTTACAATTTAATGGTATAATTAGAAAAGTTTCAAAATTCAATTTGTATTACGTACACAATTTTGTTTCACAGTAATGTCTTAAACTGTCAATTACTGGTGCATCTACCCTAGAAACGCTTTTACATTGGTAAGAACGACTAATCAGGGGAAGAGTGAAGGGGATATAATGGCGGATATTGTATGCGGGAGTAGTGATGGGGATAAAAGGAGAATGAGGTAAAGAGGTAAGTAAAAGATTGTTAAGAGATTTATAAATAAACATTGCCAGGTGAAAAGTGTAAAGTTGATGAATGGGAGTAATACCAACATAATTAAATAAGTGAGACACAGGATGGTTTTCGGAGTTTCAAGAGAATTCGAAGAAACCATTTTTGGAGTCGGAAAAGACGTGAAAGGTTAGATTTGGTGGAAGATCCCCAAAATTGTATACCATAGGTGAGAGTGGAGTGAATTAATGCGTAGTAAAATAAGATATAGGGGGGGAAGGTAATGGAGACGGGAATTTAAGGTGGAGGCAAGGGAATTAATATGTGTGTCCCAAGATAGGTTGTGGGATATGTAAATTCCCAAAAATTTAAAGGACTTAGAGAGTGTGATATATTGAGAGTTGTATTTAAGCGAGAAGGTATTGGTGTCAAATTTTTTATTATGTTGGGTAAAAATTATATAAGTAGGTTTGAACTCAGGGTTTCCGCTACTTTTCTATACGGTCCTTGGGGGAAATAATTTCTTGTTATTTTTATTTGTTATAAAAACTAAATTCAGATGAAGTCCGGAATCCATGTCTCAGCGGCAGACCCGAAAGAGGGACAATCCCAAAGGGTTCAAATACATGGAAGGGAAAATTCAACACCCCCTGAAAGATGTTGAATTATGAGGGGGGGGGGGTCAAAAACTAGTTGCTAAATCAATTAACAAAAAAAAAAAAATTTTGAAACTTAGAACACGCTACGGTTTGTTTAATTGAAGTAATTTTATGTTTACTTTTCCACATAGTCGCCAAGTTGATTTAGAAATTTATTGTAGCGTGGCATTACTTTTTCTATTCCTTCTTCGAAATATTGCCATCCAATATGTGAGTCATTCTACCATCGCTCTTTTGATTCCACATCCGACAAAATCTGCCGAATTATGAACAGAGAATTATTATTGCCAGTGAAACCATCGATGTGGAGACAATGCCCTGTGTGTGTGACAAGAATTAAACTTTCATCTGGACATACATTGTGATACCTGGCTCTCACATTGAATGGTTGTGTTTCGTTGTAGTGTACGTAAAGGTTGAGAGTTTTATTGATACCTAATACTTTATATAGCAAATATAAGGGTTGTAAGAAATAATAACAAGATTGCCGTAAGAAAAAGATGACAGCACGATGGGGCTACATCACTTTGATTGAATGCAGTAGAGCAAGCCAACATCACCTTCTTATTTAGGTTGTGTTGAGCAAGCTTGGTTATCTGAAAATGTCGTCAAAGTGAAGTACGAGGTGCGTTCAAGTTATAAGGTCTCCAAATATTTTCCTCTGCAGTGAGAGTAAGTAGAAAAATCCGGATGCTTTTAAAATTTTGCGGGAAATATTTCGTCTTTACTAACATAGATGGCAACACTATACCATGAACGGCGTGAATACCGAGCGCGTTGCCACGAACGATGTTTCATATACTTAAAATGGCGAGAGTTAGTTTACAAGATCAACGTGTAATATTCGTTTTCTGCACTTGCAGGGTGAAACACCAATCGAAATTCATCACCAATTGAGTGAGATATGCGATGAAGGCGTTGTGAATGTTAAAAATATGCGTTCATGGGTGCGAAAGTTTAAAGAAGGTCGAGAATCATGTGAGAATGAACCGAAGCAGCCTCGACCACGAACCAGCCGGAACATCGTGGTCAGAAATTAAGGCATCGACTACTTAGGTCATTTTGCGCCTTTTACACAAGTTATATCTGTACGCAGCCCGGGACAAACACAAACATCCATGCCCACGACGGGATTCGAACCCACAGCCAGGCGGACTCGAGAACTAGAAAGCCTACGCCCTAGCCCTCTCGGCCACCTGGCCGGCATAGCAGCCATGGAATCATGGCGTCGCCGTTGTGAAAAATGTGTTCGACTTCACTGTGATTACGTCGAGAAGTAACAGTAGTTACAACTTTCTGGATTAAGTATTTTGTCAGAAAAAAAATTGGAGACCTTAGAACTTGAACGCACCTCTTACAGACAAGGGATGATTTCTTGATGACTCCCTAAATACTTGTGCGTGATATTGCCTCTAAACTTGTATCTATTCATTGTTTTACTTCAGTAAATTTAAATTTCGATTTTTAAGCCGGCTAGAGGTGAGAAATACTTTTAAACAAGATGAGTAACATACTAAAAAAAATCCAATCATTGGAGTCCTTTTTGATGATGTGCTACATAGTTTAGGGATTGATCTCAACCCCCAGTTCTTGGGCGATTTGTCGTACAGTTCATCGGTGGTCTGTCGAAAGGAGGCCCTCGCACAAGTTGAAACCATTCATTTGAAATATACGGGCAATCTGTATGAATGAATTAACAAATAAAATTTCTTCCTCAATCGCAGATGAAATCATCGGTCAATCTCTGGGCGTTTTACTTTTCAAGCGCGTAATGTTAATATCCAGCAAATCGTTAAGCATGTCTGTGCACTCGCCATCAAAAGGAGCAGGCCACAATGGATCATTTCAAATATTGGTTTTTCGGTTGTATAATATAAATAAAAGCATGCAACCTTTATCATCTGCATCGCCGATTGAATATAAGACACAATCTAATACGATGTCGCAACTGAAAACCTATTTTTGAAACGTTCTTTGGCAGCATTTTTGTTTATGGACAGAGAAAAGTTCACCACTGTGTTTCTCGAAGTCTATGAAAAGCTAGGCAAAAAAAAAGCTGTTAAAGATATCAAATTTTTCCATAAACAAAAATGTTGCCGAAGAACGTTTCAAAAATAGGTTTTCAATTGCGACATCGTATTAGATTGTAGCTTGGATTTACAAGTTTGAATAGATAAAAAAATTGCAAAATTCAAATGGTTTATATGGCGATGATCTTTTGGCATTTGATTATGTCATTCATTGGTTTATTTTGTAGTGAAATAATAAATTACGCGTGTGGTTGAGTGAAATGAGAGGTTTACACAAAGATTTAATTTCTCCTGATATTAAGTGTGAGGAATTGATATGTATTGGAAGGCTTGTAAGTGAAAACGCTGAATTTTCATAAGTTTTATATTATTTATGTCGAAAGATAATTAGATTTATTTCCATATTTATTTCTTTTTAGTTCCAAAATGCGAACTTCAAAATATCTATAGATAAATCCGAGGAATTTACAATAACTCCTACTTCTGGTATACTTCAGCAGTATTTTTCAATACAGGTTAAAAACCAAAAATATCTTGATTATGAAAAATTAAAGTTCATTTTAATAAAGGTAATTATATATTTCAAACTATTTTACAAACATTTTAAAGATATATAAATGGGCATATTTGAGCTTAATTACTGTTATCAACTTATCATTATTGTGAAAAAGTAACAAATTTTGAAAATGAAATTTCCCATAAAGTTAAAAACCTATATGCGATAACATATAATATAATTTTTTAATTATACGATAACAATTAACAAAAGTCAGTGAAAGACTTAATAATAACCAATATTGCAATTGTCATGTCATCTAGTGGCTCTCTCACGAGTTGGTTCCTTTGATAAATTTCGCCTTTTTACTGGAAATGAAGACCTCCCTACTCTCAACGTCATCTGTACAAATAAGAATTGGATTGTAACAGAAATTAAAAACTGACGAGAAATATGAGGATTATGATTTCAGTGTTCTATCTAATTACATATAAATTAAAACTCTTTCCTCTTCCCAGTCTTGGTTTCCTATATGCATCTTTGTGTGACGAACAATTTAGGGAGCAATTGATGTGACTTTATCGCAAGACTGATGCAAGATCTGTGACATTCCGTTTACTAGAGCTTGCATATTAGTGATTGAACCACAGTCCTCAGGATTATCAGAAGATATTAGAAGAACTTTGCTTATGTGAAGTTCAGATTGAGATTACTCTTAATAATTGTGTTGAAAATAAGTCTTAGAAATTTCGGATAAATAGTCATCCAAGGTCCCACGGAGTGGAAACAGTTCGATTGAATTAAATAGTTTGTTCATTAAAAACTAGAAAAAATCTTGCTCCAAATCTTAATCTAAAAGGGAGATATTAACATTTCTTTCTAATCATAAAGCAGCGCTTGGATTACTTTCTCGTTAAATTCGCAGCGTCAAGAACACAGCATGGTTGTTTGTTCAGAATAGTTTAATCAAACGATAGCATAGTGATCACAGACACCATGGGAACTATTCTTTCCTCCTCCATCTATACCATTAGTTTCTATGCCACTGTCAGCTGCGCAAGAAAAATATAATTTTTACTCAGATTGGATTAGTATCTCCCGTGTCGAAGAGATGCTTACAAAGAGAAAATTTGCCTCTGATAGATGAACCACTGTAAGAGATCGCAAAAGAAAAAATAAACAAGATTAAAAAAGAGAATATGGGCAATATAAGATGGAAACAGAGTGAAATAACTCTGAACAATAGCTGACTTTTCGGACGGAAACTGCCCTTTGTCAAAGATAAAACAATAAATAGAAAGTAATAGGAAGGACTTCCTAATACCTATAGAGGATATTATCTCACTATTCATAAGAGAAAATTTAAAGAATTAATCACTTTCAAAAAAATTTTATAGGAAAATGTAAGGAAAAAATAATCAAATTATCTTTAAATTTAAAGATTACTCCCATTTGACACTTAAATAAAGTATTTAAAATTTGCATGACCATGTTTATTCATTATAATGTGTAGAATTTTGTTATCTATTATTTATGTCTTGTCTATTGTAATTTGATTATTATTCGCTGATAAAGCGTGGATTAAATTTTTTTGGTTTAGGTTGAAGCAGTTGATGTAGATAATTCAAAACTTTCAAGCACAGCAACAATAAATATTACTGTGCTCGATGATAATGACAATTTTCCCGTATTCGAGAAGAAATTTTATAGTACAAGTATTGATGAATACGACGTACACAATAAGGAATTTTACAAGGAGGACAAATTCATAACAATTATTAAGGTTTGGCAATTAATAATGATTATTAATTATATTTATTGTTTAATGCAATCTTCATATATTTCTGGAACTACTGTATTTTCAAATATTTTTGATTTATAATTAAATTACTATTTTTCAAAGACGAAAAATTTATGATTGTATATTCAAATCTATTACAGATTAAGATTTATGCAGTGCGCTTTTGATAGAACGGGTGGCGTCTAGCCGACTGTCACATTTCAAACGTTATAAAAAAATGGTACACAAAACAAATATCATGAACACCATTTGATAAACCGAAATATGCTATTTATTCTACAAGATTTCCAAAAATTATTTTTGAAAATTATGTCGGAAAGATGACCTCCGATTAAATCGATGCATTGTTGCAAGCTGTATGGCGGTGTTCATCGCATGTTCGGATGCGTTCTCTTGTTTCCAGCATGTCACTATAATTAAAGTGATTTGTGCATTCTTCAACTGGTCCGGGAGCTATGACATTATCTTGATTTTGCAAGTATGGTACATATAGATCAAAGTACCGGTATAGTTAATCACTTTGGAGTTCCAACTAGGGTATTTGGCATTGAGGTCATCAGATAAGATCACCAGGACACCACTAGCGAGAATCTCAGTTCCTCGAAGTAGCTATTCCTGGGCGAATTGTAGAAAGCCACCAACTTCACATCCCAAAGGGCGACATCCTTGATAATAATGGAGAATGCTTCCATACCCATGTATGATTTGGTAAGGAGTTCGTGATGCTGAATACCTTCCTTGATGATGATCGCTGTCCCACCAGAAGGTATTCTCAATCTCCGTTTCCGAGATATTTACACTTAAAAACTGGGAGTCCTTTGTTGGACACCCTGTATATGGTTCTGTAGACTCGTCCATTGATAAATAAATAAAAGGTTTATGTACTGTATAAAATATTTATTTGTTTGTTGCATCTAAAAACATAATTATGATTCAATGCTTCGGACTGCAGATTAGATATTACGTCACTTTTTTTTTATTTCAGATTTAATATTATGTTCATTTTAGTTTTGAAGAGCTTGTCTAAGTTTCACTGTTAGATATTTGTAGATATTTTCAATTACTAATATCAATGTTTTGACTATTGAATGTTGATTTTATTCTTTTTTGAATGTTTTCTTCTGTTTTGTATTTTTTCATTATTCAGGCTACAGATGATGATTCTGACCTTCGGGGAACTGATGGTATTCGTTATTCTATTACTTTTGAAACGGAAAATGATTTGTAAGTTTATGCAATGCTCTTCAATTTTTAACTGCCTATCATGCCTTCTATATATTTTTATTGCATTGAATAGATTTTCAGTAGATCCATTAACTGGAGTCGTTACTATACCTAAAGAAAAATACGAAAAAGTTGATAGAGAAAAAACAGACAAATTTGAGGCCTCGATAATGGCTCGAGATTTAAATGGGACTGGCAACTCTAACATTGCTGAGGTATTAATCGAGCATAAATAAGCATGTTGAAATATTTTTTCCTAGGTTTGCATTTAAAATTTATTAATCTATTTCCCAATTTTTAAATTAATTTAATATCACTTTTGAAATTTAAAAAAAAAATTGGGTAATTATCAGGTCATTTAAAAAGTTCTTGCATATTTGCACTCACACAACTTATAAAGACTTTCAATTTATTCATCAAAATAATCCCCCGCGCGGGGGCCCCCCCCCCTTCACGATAATATGACTCCAAAGTGTGGGCAATGTGTAAATTCCATGTCGCTAGAAATCTTTGGTTTTGGAGGTGAAAGAATTAGACAACTCTGTTTCGAGGGCATGACGAATTCTAAATTGTCGTATGCATATATGATTATCCAATGATAATCTATAGGAGAGATGTCATATGTGTATGGAGGATGAGACAAAGCTTCCCTCCCAAGCTGTATAATCTTTGAACTAATCTGTAAAGCTGTATACTGTCATGCATTGTCCTGTAACGGTAGAGGGCCTTTGCGATTTACAAATGCAGGCTGTTGTTGAAGGAGTTTCTGATGAAGTCCGTTGGAGCATCTTAGTACACACGTGCCGTGATTTTTTGACTTTGCTCTAAGAACTCCAACATCTGCCCAGAAAACAGTCAGCATTACTTTCTTTGAATGTAGTTTCTGCTTTGGGATCTTTCTAGAATAATCCTGAAAATATATAACTTAAAAATGCTGCAAAAGTTAACTGTGTGCCGTTGGATAAGAAAGGTTGAAAAGCACTGCTTTAGATAATAGCTAATTTTTTAAGTTTACAAGTAAATTTATTCGATATTTCTTAAGATGTAAGAAAAATTAATCCTCTCACCTATATGAAATTTTACTTGTCGTACTTTATATAGCTGACTGTGCATGTCAATGACGTAAATGATAACGAACCGGTTATTGAAGAACGTTTTGGAGATTATTTTACAATATCGGAACATGCTAAGAATGATACAATATTGATGAAATTAACAGGATTTGATAAAGATCAGGGAGAAAATGGAACAATTTCATTTGGATTTGATCCAACAACAGTGAATGAAATAACAGGTAATGAATTTTACCTTAAATTGGTAAATTATATTCACTCTATCATAAAAAAAAATGAAAATATTGTCTTAACTTCATATTCTAACATGTAATTGCAAAGGTTAAGTGCTCATCAGTGAGACTTTGTTGAATATGCAAAATGCTATCTTCTCATGATTACCAATAATCTATAAATAGAAAACACCTTATTAAGAAATTTGATTTTTCAATCAATGATGTATAAATTACAGCCATGTTCTTGCTTTTAAGCAGAGAAAGTTATTTATAAATCTAATTTTAATCTTATTAAATGTGACCATTTTACAATTTTTATAAGACATAGCCTTATACCAGGATTGGACAAATTAGTTTTGAACACTAATATTATCGAGCCTGAGGTAAATTCAAGTTGGCTACTTGGAAAAAACACAAGTACTGTATATCGGTGTTATCTTTGGTTTTTTTTTTCAGGTGGCATGCCATGTTTTACAAAATTGGGCAACAGCGATTAATAGGCACTGTCAGTAAAATTCTTGAGCTCTCAGACTTCCAAAGAGGGGACAGATCGTTGGTTTCCATGTAACTGCCACAGCCAATTTTTTGTTGTGTCAATAGCAAAAAGTTTCCATAATTAGAAAGATATGCACAAACTATATTATCAAAAGTCTATAGACATTGGTATATATTTGCCTAAATACAAAAAACGAATACTTGGGAAGGTACACTATGATAGGGAAGTAAGAAAATAAAACTGAGATGTTCTGGCATTTTATCATTAATTGTTATGAACAGCGAAGCAGCTAAATTAGATCTACCAAAATCGACTAGAAGTGATGTGTAAGCTAAGGACAATGTAAAAATGATATAAAAGACTATAAAACACAATGGAATGTGACAGAAATGTTCCAGTAAAAACATTAAATGAGTTCATTATCTTTCTGCCGTTTCAATCGCTGCTGAAGTAAGAAATGCATCTCATGGTCCAGTATTGGGTTGGTGCAAAAATAATGGCCGATTTGCAGTGACTACTTTAAAATGCAATAATACGTTTCAAACAACATTTTATTAATCGAAGTAGCATCCAACAGAGTCAACACACTTTTGCCAACGAGACAAGCATATTTAGTCTGGTAGCATAGAATTCTGAACTTCTGGATGCGACGAACTCGTTGAAGGCAGTTTTCGCATCGTCGTGATTTTTGAATCATCTCGCACGCAGGAAATTATCGAGGTGCTTGAAAAAGTGGTAGTCAGTTATCGAAAAGCTCAGGTGAGTATGTTGGATGATCAAGGGTTTCGTAGCCCAGATCATTTAACTTCTATCTGGTGATCATTGCAACGTGCGGCCGAGCATTGTCGTGAAGCAAGATGGTTGACTAATGCTGGTCGTTGTTGTTGAAGTTTCTAGTGCGTTTGTATGACTGGGCAGTAATGATTTCACCCTGATTCAGGAACCTGTGATGAATGGGTGCTGTTCCAGATCACCATAGCCTTCTTTTGGTGCAACTTGGGCACCCACTTATCGAGCTTTTTTCACCTTTCCAGTTTGCTTCAAGTGGCAAACATTGTAGAATGGTCTACCTTGAGCTCTTCGGCAACCTCTCGTGTAGATTTACGCGGGTCGGCTTCGATTAATGTCTTCAATTGGTTGTCGTCAACTTTCGATGGAGGGCTGCGACCATCCTCATTTTTAAGGGTGGTATTGCTGCCACGGAATTTTTCAAACCATCTGCATGTTGTACGTTGAGAAGTAGTCCCGTCACCACATGCTTTGATGACATTTCGAGTTACTTCAGCAGCATTATGGCCAAATTTGAACTCCTGCAATAAAAAGAAGCGTATCTCTTGTGTAAACAGCATTGCAAAATCGGTCTAATCTTTCACACGTAAGAAGTTTGCACAAGTTTTAGCATCAGCTTAAGGAGAAGAACTGCAGATATAAAATGATGTGTCACATGACTGTATTATTCGAGAAATAATTTGCATACCGACTCGCCTACATCTACAAAATGCAATCGGCCATTAATGTTGCGCTAACCTAATTGTTTCATACAATCTACTGAATGTTATACTAAACAGGTGGTGGCCTTACAGTATAACAGAGGGACATCAGGAGTTCCAATATTATGATCCATGTTATGAAGGAGTATTATGATCCATCCTTCCACTGAATGTTATACTGTTAATACAATAGTGCAAGGGCACAGAAAACCTTAATTAACATGAACGCGAAGTGCCGTCTGTATTGGTATGTTTGCAGTTTATCCCGGAAGACAGAAAAGCGGTTGTTTGGAGTGTTGAGTTGTTGTTTTCTTCCAATTTGATGGACATGCTTGAGTTTGGTGACAGCCTGGCAAACCACTTTCTCGGTTTACTTCCAACCATTAAGTTCATGGGAGACTTCATAATGATATGGGGTAACTTTTCATAGATGTTACTCAAGTCGTTGGTTATAATAAAAATATCATAATAAAAATAATTTATTTAAAAACTTGAATACCTCTTTAATAAAACCCCAATCCTTTCTTATAAGAATATAATTGATGTATAGGATTCATGAATTAATCCACAACCGAATGAATTATATTTCCATACAGAGTTGAAAGCGAAAGTTATAAGATTATGCTCTTTGCCTATAAAATATTCCTTGAAAATATTTTTGTCATTATTAACGTTAATTTAATCTTATTATTTTAGAAAGCTTCACGCAATTAGTAAATAGTACGACAAGATATCTAACTGCCGTAGATACCTTTATGTATAAATTTAAAAAATTAACTCTAATCATGCATTCAATAAACATCTATAAGTATTTTTAATGTTTATATAAAAATGATACATCCCGTTTTTTTCTATTTTTCATTTCCAGATTTGTTTTATTTTAAATATATAAAAGATGAAGATATATTTGAGCTTAAACTTAATGGTAATTTATCAAGAAAAGGTGGCCGGATAGAGATTTTTCGGATAATAGCAACAGATAAGGGTAAACCTCAAAGAACTAGTAGCCCAGCTAATTTTACAATACAAATAATTGACGAAAATGATCCCCCATCTATTGAAAAACCTAAAAATGGTATTATTATTGGTGTAATGGAGGTAAGGAGAAATTTTTAGTTTTCTAAATTTTTTACAAGAGGCTCGGTAGTCATTTTTTTCCTTTTAATAGAACAACACAGTCATGCCTAAGGATATGTGTATTTTAGCAAGTGATCCAGATACAAGTGAAGAAAATAAATATTTAAACTATAAGTTATCTGATCCTAATTTGCCATTTACCATTGATAAGGATCATTGTATAGTTTTAAAAGATAAAGACAGCAAGGGTCTCGACATTGAAGAAAAAAGTAGCTATAAAGTAAGTAAAAAATGTAAAGTTCTTTTAAACCAAAAGTGATTTAAGTAAAATTGATCTATGTCATATTTAAATACGATATTCTATTAATTACAAATTAGCAATTGCCAATAAACAGCATTGGCATACCGTATAAGGTGATATTATACAAAAAAGTTTTTTTACTATCTTTTTTCCTTAATAAAGTCTTTGACCAAATAATCGATGCACCCTGAAAAAAGAACGATCGTAACGAGAAACTTCTCAAACAGATATGCAAATGATCAAAATTTCGCAGACATATCTGGGCATGATCATAAGTGCTATTTTATTTGATAGCCAGACTCTATGGAACCCTCACAGCATAATGGTACATTGAGGACGACATCCTACAAATCAATGTGCTCGCTTGGAGTTTACTTTTCTTTGCAGCACTTGAGCTTACTTTTCAATAAGGCATGGCCTCATATGGGACGCTTCTCCATGAAATGTGTCTATGTTTGTGACACTACTTTTCAGACCGATCACCAATCTCTTATTGAGCATAGTTGGGATATGATGGGGTGTAATGATCTTATGAACTCTAAGCATGGAGAAAAAGTTGATACAAATCATATTGATGGCTAATTTTATGTCTAATGTTTACAACCCTATTGATAGAATATCACAAGTGTGGCAACAACAGATGTACCTGTGAGTAAACAATGTCCATCTGCCGATAGTGAAGATCAAAGTTCTCCATAGACTGCCCATGCCCGTAGTGACTAACCAGAGGGCAACACTAATGCAGATCATATCCACTTTTAAAGTTGGAACTTCAAGAAGTGTCAATGACTAAACAGTCCAATGTTCAGTGCATACTGATGTACCATTTAGACATCTGGTTATGTTTTTCTTTTTAACAGCGTTTATTTCTATTTGGATTCATTAGCAGACTGATTCGGCCATGAAGCCATTTTCAGTACCATTATATTCTATTTAATTATAAATTATAATGTATATTATTGGTACAATAAGGCATAGTATATATTATTATAATGAAGTTACAGTACGTCTTTTATAATCAAGTAAATTTTTTTGAAAAGTAAATAATATATATAGTATTATAGTATTTTTGTAATTTTAGTTAGGAATACTATTTTGTCTAACCCATAAATTAACATTAGGTACCATTTGGTAGATTAATACAGGGTGAGTTTAAAGTCGCGCACATCAAAGTTTAGCCCGTAAAAGTATCAGTTTGAATAATTTAAATGAAAGTAAAGTGTCACATGGATTACACAGAGTTGAAATCAGAAGAACTAGTTCGAAATGACGTCCTCTTTCGTATTAGGGATTGTG